>CM040245.1:36897712-37437196 GCA_022545495.1 Chrysanthemum lavandulifolium | reverse complement strand
TTTTTGATGAGTGTCTAAATACTCATCATTTTTATATTGTTAGAATGCCAAAACATCCGAAAACACTCGAAATGCATCAAAATGATAAAAATATCACAAACAAGTGTTTTATATGTTTTAAATGCAAAACATCAAAATCGATGAAAACGATTAAGTTTGCATAATTGGCGCTTTAGTCCCCAAGTTACAAAAGTTGTCAAAATCAGTCCTGGTAATTCAAAAACTTGTAAAATATCATTTTAGGTCCATGAGATTCAAAAGTTGTCAAAACAAACCCTTTAAAGTTTAAAAATCACAAAATGACAACTTTAGTCCTTTAACTTTGAAAATTGTCAAAATAGTCCTTGGTTAATTTAAAAGTGAAAATTATCAAGTTTTAACCTTGTTCTATTCATATTTGACAAAAATGGTCCTTATGATAAACTTTGGAGAAAATTACAAGATTGGTCCTTATAGTTTCTAAATTGACAGCTTTGGTCCCTGGATTTGTAAAATGGAAATTTTCAACAATGGTCCTTGTTCTAATATTACTTGGCAGGTTTGGTCCTTGTGAGAGCTTTGGAACATGTTCAAGATCAGCCCTTGAACTTTGGCCAATTGCAAATTTGGTCCTTGTTGTTAAATTAAACCAAACCGGACCCTTTATTTAATATAAGCCCAAATCCAAGCCCAATCCACTTGACCCGCCCAAATTTTAAATTCAAATAAACCGCGGTCACTGCTCATCGTCTCCTTCAAGCTTGTTTCAGCCAAAACCAAGTGGTTTTAACCACCGGTTTTCACCTTTACACCTCACATCACCACCCAGTATCTTCCCTCCACCTCCACACCAATCCAACTCCATTAATGCTAAAAACCCACTCTTTGAAAAATGGCGCCAAAATCGCCAAGTGGCAATTATGATGATCCGCTCATTTCAATGGTCTAGATGTGGTGGGATATTCTCGAGGTCGACAAGAGATGATTGAAGTCAATAAATATCAAGAAGGAAGCAATGATAATGCTAATCTAGTGTAATTTTAATTTCCATTGTCGTTTAGCTTAAATTCAAATTTCAATGTCTGTTTTAGTTTTCAAGCTTTGTTTTACAAGTTTCGAGTGTATTATAAACCTTTTTCAAGTATCAATTTCGGTTTTCAAGTCTTAATCTCGGTTATGCAATTTTCAAAATTCAAAAATCTCAATAATAATTGAAATGTTGTTAGCGATGATTAGTTTGGACTTAGAAAGTCATATAAGCTCCATATAAAGCTTATACAAGCTTTTAGATACCTAAAAAGCGGTTTAGTAGCCAAAATCAAAATTCACAAAATACTAAATAAATAGCTTAAAAATAAAAATCCATGGTGAGTGTGATCAAGAAAGTTGGAGCAAGGTAGCTTTTGGATTGCCTTGGTTTAGAGCTCGAGGAGAGCATATAGGAGTTGTTATCATCCTTGGTTCTCACTTTTCATTTGGAATCATCTTGTAAGCATGTTATATCATTTTGGCAATTCACTGTATAAGTTGTTTATTAGCTTAAATGTTTGTATTTCTATGTTCATGAATTGTAATTAAGTAAATATAAACCATAAAACTAGTTGTTATTTTAAATTTGTAGTTAGCTAAAATCTCATTTTAACAGTTAATATGGCATAAGTGGTAATTAGTGAGTTATATGTTGATTATGTTGTTGTTTGATGCTTATTTAGTCTTAATTTATGATATTATAAGGTCTGCAATAAGTTCCATGATTTTAATCTGTGATTCTCTTTGAAAACTCACCACATCAGTCATTAAAAGGTGTGTTTGGTTCTGCTGTTATATCTGTCTTTTAGGTTAGCTCAGTGGGTCTTTTCTTTTGGTTCATGATTGTTAAGTTCTATTTAACTCATCTCTGTCCAAGTTTGTGCATGAAAAACTGTAAAAGTCAAAATCCTTTTCTTGGGTCTTGAATCAGTCCACTGTTGGATATTTGGCAAAGCAAGTTCTTGTTTTATGCTCAAAATCAATAGACAAAGCTTGTGTTAACTTTATTTCATCCATTAAACTCATTATCAGTCTTTAAATCAAGTACAAACTTCATAAAAGTCAAACATACTAAACTGCCTTAAAAGTCAAAAACTTGAAAAAAGGGTTTTGAGCTCAACTGAGTAGATTTATCACAGGCTCATCTTTGGGTCAAAACTAGTCAAACTTTGGGTTTTATAACTTGTCTTGGTCTAGTTTCTTATAAGCATTTTTTCAGATTTTTGTTAATTTTTCTTGAGCCTCAAATAAGCTCATCAAAAAGCACTTAGTTGCCCTGCTCACTGAACACAGTTGATTCTGAGATTTTCTCAGATCTTGCAGCTTGTGCACAAAGCTTATAAGAGCTTTTCAGAGTCTTAGTTTTGGTTTATACACTCTCAACCAGGTCTATTACAAGTTCCATTCATTACTTTTCGCTTTTAGCTTATTGTGTGTTCGTGGTTGGTTGCTTAAAGTAACCTACCAAAATCTGTTTTGCTTATTTAGCTTAAACCTAAAATCTGTGTTAACTAGTAATCCAGAGGTTCTAGCTTGTTGTTTTGGTTGAAATTGAGTCATTATAGCATATTTTAGCTTCCTTATCGTTTGGTGGTCTTTGGTTATCATTTAGCTTTTTCAAGTGCTTATTATTAAGCGCTTGTAAGCTATGATGCTTAATTCTCCAAACAAGACCATGTTTTCTATTTTCTTAGACTCAGTAGATTAAAATAGACTTTTCCTGAAATTTTCATATTTTTCCTACACTGCTTGCTATTTTTCTTAATTTAAAATAGTTTTAATATTTTAAATAGCTTTTAATACAAATAAATTATAAAAGTCCAAAAAATGATTTTTCAATTTTCTTAGGTTAAGATAAATATAAAAGTAATAAAAGTATTTTTCCATAATTTTCTTAGTTTAAAAAGTATTTTTAGCATTTTAATTAGTTTTAAATAGTTTTAAATTAATAATAAATACATAATAAGTCTAAAAAATATATTTTAGTTTTAAAATAAGTTTTATCATATTTTAGATTTTTCCAAGTTATAATTTCATTTTTCTAGGTTAATTTTGTATTTTCTTGTATTTTAGTGCATTTTAAATACTTAATAAATAGTTTTAATTAATAATAATTAAATAAATAGTTGTAAAAATAATTTTCTTTTTCTAATAATTTTCTTTTATTATTAGGATTATAAAAATATCATTTTCATATTTTAGGTCTTTTATTTCTTTAAAACTCACTTTTTATTTTGTACGTGACGTAATTTTATTTTAAACGTAAGTTTTAAGTTTTAGGTTTTAAACGTTCATCGACTTTTAAAATAGTGATAGCGTTTATTTAATAGATTTTAACTTTTAATCTTTTTAATTTGCATTTAAGTCGCTTTATTTGTTAATCTTTTCTTTAGTATAATTTTCCATCCAAAACCCTATCGATTCACTATCCTTAGTGATCATTCTACCATCCGATTAAGTGTTTTAACACCAATTCATCCTCCGTGGGACTTAACGACCGTGAATTCCTATATTCCTCCGATCTTAATTGCATTAGTGTTTGAGCGCTTTTAAGTCTATTAGACTTGACCGCTTAGCACCAATCAAATTTTAGCGCCACGGGAGGTCAGAAGCGTGTTTCTAGCATTTTCGCACCTGTACTTGCACATATACCACAGTTTGTAAAAGTTTTCGTAAAGTTAATATAAATCAAAAGTTCATTAACACTTTTCCTAAAGTGTTAAAACCCAAAACAATATAAAACAACAAAACAATCGTAACGTTTTCTAGTTTGTGTTTCTTTTAAGGTGATTCTTAAAGAAATACGATTTGGTTAAACGGACGATACCAAAATATTTTCCAAAAGTTTTAAACCCCATCAAGACAAATCATTACCTACGTCTTTTCGGTGGTACTTAATATACATAAAATCAACCACATGAAATCAAGGCGGTGCACTACCTAACTGGGGTGCGACCATTAATAAGTTCCCGAACATCGATTTAAAACTTGCCTTTGTGTCACTTGTGATTTGGTGTACCTTTTCAAAGAAGCCGTTCATTTGTGATTATTGGTTAAGTTCACTTGTGTTTTGCCTCATTTGTTTTGAAAATTGATTTTATACTTAGTGCATGCGACTGTTCTTCCAGCCTACAAGTCCACTTTCCGAACTTGGAAACATTCCTCGCAGACGTAGGGGCGTTCGGCTCCTTCACCGTGATCGAGGAACGCCTACCACCACCACCACCGTCGAAATGGCGGAAGACAAACCTATGAATGAGCTTCTCCAAGCACCCATCGAGGGTTACGGAGATGCCATTGTTGTCCCACCATTGTGGTGATACCTTCGAGCTCAAGACCGGGTTGCTTAATCTAGTAACCCAAAGCCAATTCTATGGTTTTGAGCGGGATGATCCTCATGCACACATTCGATGGTTTAACAAGATAGCATCTACCATCAAGTACAAGAATGTCCCATCCGGCTATCAAGCTTCTTCGCTCCCATTTTCTGTAGGACAAGCCGGAATTGGCTTGAGAAACAACCCCTCGTTCTATAGAGACATGGGAAGATCTAGTTACCAAGTTTGTTAACGAGTTCTATCCTCCATCCCGAACCACAAGTCTTAAGAATGAGATAATGAAATTTTCTCGAGATTTGATGAATCATTCGGGAGGCATGGGATCGTTACAAAGAATTGCTCATGAAGTGTCCACATCATGGTTTTACCGAGTTAATGCAAATGGATACTTTCTATAATGGTCCGAGACCACCGACCAAGACTCTCGAATGCCTCCGCGGAGGTAATTTCCTTAGCAAAACCACCAAAGAAGCCTTACAAATCATTGAAAACAAGTCCCAGTCCGTTCTTTCCGCACTAAGACATATCAAAATCGCCTAATCTTGGACCTTCTACTTCATCTCCATGAGTACATCTAGCACCGATGCTAAGATTGATAAACTCACGATGTTTATTCGAGCTTTGGTTCTTGCTAACCAAAGAAAGTCACATTCACTCAAACACCATCACATGGTGAAGTGAAGAAAGTTGAAGTTTGTGTCACTTGTGGTGGTCCTCATGCATACTACAACTGTCATCGCCACCGATGGTAGTCCGTTTGAAGCAAATGCTATAGCCGGTACTTCAAATCAAGGAGGTAATCAATACCGTCCTCGAATGAACCAAACTACCGTGCTAGCAATTATCGTGCACCACCGGTTTTAACCGAGAATCCTAACCGAATCGAATCAACCTAGAATGAACCAAGGTTATCAAAACCAAGGTAATTTCTATCCTGGACCCAATCAAGGTTTCCAACAACAAGGAACCTTCATCAAAACAATTTCAATCGGGGAATCAATTTCATGGGAATGTGAATCCTAATCAAGGAATTTTCAACAACAAGGTCATAATCAAAACATCCGACCTCAAAATTTCCTCCTAATCCACCTCCCATCATTACTCCTCCAGACCATCATCCGATGAGTTATCAAGCGCTTTATGAAATCCCAAGATGAGATGAACAGTTGTTGGTCGGTCGATCGCTGATCTCAAAAAGTCTTTAAATGATCGACCCTCGAGCTCAGGTACTTTACCGAGCAACACGATCGCTAACCCGAGGGGCGATGCTAAGGCGATCACGACCAGAAGTGGTGTTTCATACAATGGACCCGCTATTCCTACTACCTCTTCTTCTTCTCTTCCAAAGGTAGTGGAAAGTGAACCTCTGACTCACAATGGACCTACGACTCCAATGCCCCCTCCTCCTGTGGCAATGAGTCAAGTTACCAAGGAAACAACGGACAAAGTGCATTATTCAAGTCCAAGTAATACCGCACAAGTCCCACCTTCGGTAGTCCATCCTCAAGTTGTCCGAAACCCAAGTCTAATCCAGAGTTGTTTTGAACCACCAGTAGCTCCCATTGAAAATATCAAATCCAAATCTTCTATTCCATATCCATCACGTTTGAATGAGCAAAAGCTCCGTGAAAAGCTAGTCATCAAATGGACAAATTTTTCCAAATTTTCCAAGAGTTACATTTTGACATAAGCTTTATGGATGCTATCATGTTGATGCCCAAGTTTGCATCAACTCTCAAACACATGTTAAGCAATAAGGAAAAGTCGTTTGAAATGGCTAAGACTCCTCTTAACGAGAACTGCTCTGCGGCTTATCCTAAAGAAGCTTCCGAAAAGCTTGGAGATCCCGGAAATTTCTCTTACCTTGTGTATTCCTCAGAATGGTTGAATGCTTTGCCCTAGCGATCTTGGTGCAAGCATTAATCTTATGCCATATTCGATGTGGAAGAAACTTTCTCTTAGAACTCACTCCTACATGCATGACTCTCGAGCTTGCGATCGTACAATATCCCGTCCTCTTGGCATTGCCGAGGACGTATTTGAAAGTAGGAAAGTTCCATTTCCACCGACTTCGTGGTTGTTGATTTTGATGCCGATCATCGGGTTCCTCTCATTGTTGGTCGAGGATTCACGAGAACGGGCCGTGCTCTCATAGATGTATTTGAGCAAGAAATCACATTACGTGTTGGTAATGAAGTCGCCACTTTAACCTTGATCGAACTTGAGGTACTCGCAAATTATGATTACGAATCGGTTAACCGAATAGATATCATTGATGTTGCTTCAAGAGTACTGCAAGAAGTTCTTGGTTATGATCATAATTCTTGAGTGATAATCTCACTCATTCATCTCAACCCATCATCGCCAATTCTACTCCTTCTCTCACCCCATTTGAGGAAAGTGACTTCATCTTAGAAGAGATTGAAGCCTACTTATCCAAAGATTCTGCTTCCATGGGAAATTGATCACGCCCAATTGACATTGAGGGAGACATACTTCTCATTGAGAAGTTGCTTAATGATGATCCATCATCCACCCCTCACTCTAGTGATTCAATTCTGATGAGATTAATCAAAATGAGATTAATCTGGAGGAGATTTTCTTCTTGAAAATTGTTAAATCATGACATTTCTTCTCCTCTCCTTCCATCAAACTTCATAACAAGGAAATCAAGTCGGTTGAGAAAATCAAGAATTTCCGAGGTTGAGCTTAAGGACTTACCACCTCATCTCGAGTATGCATTTCTTGAAGGTGATGATAAATTACCGGTCATTATTGCTAGAGATTTGAGTAAAGATGAAAAAGTCGCTCTCATAAAAATCTTGAAGTCACACAAGCAAGCAATTGCTTGGAAACTCTCCGACATCAAAGGTATAAACCCCGAGTTTTGTACTCATAAAATCTTGATGGAGGATGACTTTAAGCCGCCAGCTTCAACATCGAGAAGAGAGTGAATCCAAAATCCATGATGTTATCAAACAGAGGTTATCAAACTTCTTGATGCGTGATTGATTTACCCAATCTCGAGATAGTCCTTGGGTTAGCCCAATTCATTGTGTTCGAAAAAGGTGGCATAATCATTATCACAAATGAAGATAACGAGTTAATTCCAACTCGTGCAGTTACGGATGGCGTGTTTGCATTGACTATCGTAAGTTGAATGACGCCACTCGTAAAGACCATTTTCCTCACCCTTCATGGACCAAATGCTTGAGAGATTAGCGGGGAATGAATACTATTGTTTCCTTGATGGTTTCTCGGGTACTTTCAGATTCCCATTGATCCAAAGGATCAAGATAAAACCACATTCACCGCCCATACGGAACTTTTGCCTATAGACGTATGCCTTTTGGCTTATGTAATGCTCCCGCACGCTCCAACGATGTATGATGGCCATTTTCCACGACATGATCGGGAAACAATGGAGGTGTTTATGGATGACTTCTCGGTCATTGGGGATTCGTTTCAAACATGTCTCTCCCATTTAGATAAAATGCTTCAAAGGTGTGAAGACACCAATCTTTGTCTAAAGCGGGAGAAAAGTCACTTTATGGTCAAAGAAGGCATTGTCCTTGGCCATAAGATTTCAAAGAACGGGATTGAGGTAGATAGAGCAAAAGTCGATGTTATTGCTAATTACCTCATCCTACTACCGTCAAAGGTATTAGGAGTTTTTAGGTCATGCCGGTTTCTATCGTAGATTCATTCAAGATTTTTCCAAAATCGCCTACCAATGACCCATCTTCTTGAAAAGGATGCTCCTTTTATCTTTTCACCCGAGTGCATCGTAGCTTTTGAAACATTGAAGAAAAAGCTTCTCAAGCACCCATTCTCGTTGTTCCCGTCGGGATTTACCTTTTGAGCTAATGTGCGATGCAAGTGATTTTGCTATCGGTGCGGTCTTAGGGCAACGAAGAAACAAGCATTTTCAACCTATTCACTACGCAAGTAAGACTATGATGAAGCTCAAACTCATTACACCACCACGTAAAAAGAGCTATTAGCCGTGGTGTATGCATTTGAAAAGTTTCGCCGTACTTAATCTTGACCAAATGTGTAGTGTATACGGATCACTCGGCTCTTAAATATCTCTTTGCAAAACAAGATGCAAAGCCGAGATTGCTCCGTTGGGTTCTCCTCCTCCAAGAATTTGATATCATCATACGTGATAAAAAGGAGCCGAGAACCCGGTCACGATCATCTGTCTGATTAGAAAACCCTCACCAAGATGTTTTCGAGAAAAGGATATTAATGAAACATTTCCTCTCGAGACACTCAATGCGGTTTCTTTTCGTGGAAACTCTTCTACCCCATGGTTTGTTGACTTTGCAAATTACCATGCGGGTAACTTCATTAATGAAAGGGATGTCGACCAGTGAAGAATAAATTCTTCAAGGATGTTAAACACTATTTCGGGACGACCCTTTCTTATTCAAAATCTGTGCGGATCAAGTCATCCGACGGTGTGTTTATGGACAAGAAGCTCTTGACATTCTCAAAGCTTGTCATCTTTGGACCCACCGGGGCCATCATAGTCCAAACTACACCGCCAAAAGGTGTTTGATTCCGGGTTCTATTGGCCCACAATCTATAAAGATGCCCACGATTATGTCAAAACTTGTGACGCTTGTCGTCATATGGAAATATATCTCAAAGGAATGAAATGCCACAAAATGCCATTCAAGTTTGTGAGATATTTGACATCCGGGGTATTGATTTTATGGGGCCATTTCCATCTTCTCGTGGTAACAAGTACATACTCGTGGTCATTGACTATTTGTCGAAATGGGTTGAAGCAAAAGCTTTACCTACAAATGATGCCCGAGTAGTTGTGAAGTTTTGAAAGCTCTCTTGCCGATTGGAACTCCTCGTGCAATAATCGGTGATCGTGGTACACATTTTGTAATGACCAATTTGATCGTGTCATGCAAAAGTATGGTGTTACCCACCGCCTATCTATCGCATACCACCCCAAACAAGTGGGCGGTGGAAGTTTCAAATCGTGGTATTAAAAGAATACTTGAAAGGACGGTGGGTGAAAATCGTGCATCCCGGTCGGATAAACTGGATGACGCACTGGGCTTTTCGATGCGACTTACAAAACACCAATTGGGTGTACTCCATACAAGCTAGTGTACGGAAAAGCATGTCATCTTCCGATTGAACTAGAGCACAAGGCTTCTTGGGCCTTAAAACATGCAAACTTCGATATACGAGACGGTAGTGATCACGAAAAGTTCAAATGAATGAACTAAATGAACTTCGTGATCAAGCTTACGAGAACTCTTTGATCTACAAGCAAAAGACAAAGAAGATTCATGACTCTAAAATCAAGAACCGCGTTTTCAACGTTGGTGATCGAGTCCTTCTTTTCAATTCTAGATTGAAGATTTTCTCGAAAGCTTAAGTCCCTACCGGTGCGGTCCATTTACTATCGCTAAGGTTTATCCTTATGGTACCATTGAGTTATCTCAACCCGATGGTCCTAATTTTAAAGTAAATGGTCATCGATTAAAGCATTACTTTGGAGAGGACATTCCCCACGTGGTTGTCCCGGATCTACAAACATTCCCCATGAACCAATGAATGCGGGATCGAGTCAAGCTAGTGACTCGGGAATCAAAAATAGTAGCACACACAATATGGGTTTTCACCCATGTTTCGCTTTTCTTATCCCTTTCTATCACCCTAGTGTGGGGAGTCTACCCACACTGTTGTATATTCTCAATCTTTCTAAAAAAAAAAAAAAAAAAAAAAAAAAAAAAATGTGTATATATCAAAAACAAAATAATGGCCGTAGTATTTCCTTTTATGTTCTATGTTTCGGCATAACCGCGGTACTTTGAATATTGAGGGCAATATTCATTTCTAAGTGTGGGGAATTCTCACGAATTTCATGTAATTATTTCACCCAATTCCCGTTTTGGCCAAAATTTTTTTTTTGGAGTAAGTGTTTTCACTTACTCAAGAAATGGTAATCATCCGCCATGTCTAACCCACATAAGGATTGGCTAATCCAGGAGCAAACGGCTCTTGGTAAAGATATCTCAAATCCGTTTATGGCTTGCAATTTGCCTAAAATTGTATGGTGTTCAACTCACCATATCTTTAAACTAGTGAAAAGTTGGCTAGCCCGCAAGTTTATGGCTTGTGGTAAAGGCAGTTGAAAATCCATAATTGGTAATCGACTCACCAAAGATAATATTTATAATTTATCTAAGAGTTGGCTAGTCCGTAAAGTGCGGCTTCGGTAAAGACAAATCAAATCCGTTGAAAGACTTATGATTTGCTCAAAATCATTTGGTTATCATTGTACCAAAGTTCTTACTTGAACTGAAACATTTGGCTACTCCGAAGTAATGGCTTTTGGTAAAGAGATTAAAATCCATTAAGTTTTCTCAAATCATTGCTAGGGACTAGCAATATCTTAGTGTGGGGATTGATGAGTGTCTAAATACTCATCATTTTATCTTGTTAGAATGCCAAAACATCCGAAAACACTCGAAATGCTTCAAAATGATAAAAATATCACAAACAAGTGTTTTATATGTTTTAAATGCAAAACATCAAAATCGATGAAAACGTATTAAGTTTGCATAATTGGCGCTTTAGTCCCCAAGTTACAAAAGTTGTCAAAATCAGTCCTGGTAATTCAAAAACTTGTAAAATATCATTTTAGGTCCATGAGATTCAAAAGTTGTCAAAACAAACCCTTTAAAGTTTAAAAATCACAAAATGACAACTTTAGTCCTTTAACTTTGAAAATTGTCAAAATAGTCCTTGGTTAATTTAAAAGTGAAAATTATCAAGTTTTAACCTTGTTCTATTCATATTTGACAAAATGGTCCTTATGATAAACTTTGGAGAAAATTACAAGATTGGTCCTTATAGTTTCTAAATTGACAGCTTTAGTCCCTGGATTTGTAAAATGGAAATTTTCAACAATGGTCCTTGTTCTAATATTACTTGGCAGGTTTGGTCCTTGTGAGAGCTTTGGAACATGTTCAAGATCAGCCCTTGAACTTTGGCCAAATTGCAAATTTGGTCCTTGTTGTTTAATTAAACCAAACCGGACCCTTTATTTAATATAAGCCCAAATCAAGCCCAATCCACTTGACCCGGCCCAAATTTTAAATTCAAATAAACCGCGGTCACTGTTCATCGTCTCTTCAAAGCTTGTTTAGCCAAAACCAAGTGGTTTTAACCACCGGTTTTCACCTTTACACCTCACCACACACCTCTGAGTATCTCTCCTCCACCTCCACACCAATCCAACTCCATTTAATGCTAATAACCAACTCGTTGAAAAATTGGCGCCAAAATCGCCAAGTGGCAATTATGATGATCCGCTCATTTCAATGGTCTAGATGTGGTGGGATATTCTCGAGGTCGACAAGAGAAGATTGAAGTCAATAAATATCAAGAAGGAAGCAACATAGAAAGCTAATCTAGTGTAATTTTAATTTCCATTGTCGTTTTAGCTTAAATTCAAATTTCGATTCTGCTTTAGTTTTCAAGCTTTGTTTTACAAGTTTCGATGTATTATAAACCTTTTTCAAGTATCAATTTCAAGTTTCAAGTTTTTTCTCGGTTATGCAATTTTCAAAATTTCAAAAATCTCAATAATGTTGAAATGTTGTTAGCGATGGTTAGTTTGGACTTAGAAAGTCATATAAGCTCCATATAAAGCTTATAAAAGCTTTTAGATACCTTAAAATCGGTTTAGTAGCCAAAATCAAAATTCACAAAATACTAAATAAATAGCTTAAAATAAAAATCCATGGTGAGTGTGATCAAGAAGTTGGAGCAAGGTAGCTTTTGGATTGCCTTGGTTTAGAGCTCGAGGAGAGCATATAGGACGAGTTATCATCCTTGGTTCTCACTTTTCATTTGGAATCATCTTGTAAGCTTGTTATATCATTTTGGCAATTCAATTTGTATAAGTTGTTTATTAGCTTAAATGTTTGTATTTCTATGTTCATGAATTGTAATTAAGTAAATATAAACCATAAAACTAGTTTCTTGTTATTTTAAATTTGTAGTTAGCTAAAATCTCATTTTCTCGATTAATATGGCATAAGTGGTAATTCTTGAGTTTTATGTTGATTGAGTTGTTGTTTGATGCTTATTTAGTCTCATTTTATGATATTATAAGGTCTGCAATAAGTTCCATGATTTTAATCTGTGATTCTCTTTGAAAACTCACCACATCGGTCATTAAAAGGTGTGTTTGGTTCTCATTATATCTCATCTTTAGGTTAGCTCGGTGGGTCTTTTCTTTTGGTTCATGATTGTTAAGTTCTATTTAACTCATCTCTGTCCAAGTTTGTGCATGAAAAACTGTAAAAGTCAAAATCCTTTTCTTGGGTCTTGAATCACTCCACTGTTGGATATTTGGCAAAGCAAGTTCTTGTTTTATGCTCAAAATCAATAGACAAAGCTTGTGTTAACTTTATTTCATCCATTAAACTCATTATCAGTCTTTAAATCAAGTACAAACTTCATAAAAGTCAAACATACTAAAGCGCCTTAAAAGTCAAAAACTTGAAAAAGGGTTTGAGCTCAATGAGTAGATTTATCATAGGCTCATCTTTGGGTCAAAACTAGTCAAACTTTGGGTTTTATAACTTGTCTTGGTCTAGTTTCTTATAAGCATTTTTTCAGATTTTTGTTAATTTTTCTTGAGCCTCAAATAAGCTCATCAAAAAGCACTTAGTTGCCCTGCTCACTGAACACAGTTGATTCTGAGATTTTCTCAGATCTTGCAGCTTGTGCACAAAGCTTATAAGAGCTTTTCAGAGTCTTAGTTTTGGTTTATACACTCTCAACCAGGTCTATTACAAGTTCCATTCATTACTTTTCAGTTTTAGCTTATTGTGTGTTCTGTGGTTAAGCTTAAAGTAACCTACCAAAATCTGTTTTGCTTATTTAGCTTAAACCTAAAATCTGTGTTAACTAGTAATCCAGAGGTTCTAGCTTGTTGTTTTTGGTTGAAATTGAGTCATTATAGCATATTTTAGCTTCCTTATCAGTTTGGTGGTCTTTGGTTATCATTTAGCTTTTTCAAGTGCTTATTATTAAGCAGTTGTAACTGCAGTTGCTTAATTCTCCAAACAAGACCATGTTTTTCTATTTTTCTTAGACTCAGTAGATTAAAATAGACTTTTCCTGAATTTTTCATATTTTTCCTACACTGTTTTGCTATTTTTCTTAATTTAAAATAGTTTTTAATCCTTTTTAAATAGCTTTTAATACAAATAAATTATAAAAAGTCCAAAAAATGATTTTTCAATTTTCTTAGGTTAAGATAAATATAAAAGTAATAAAAGTATTTTTCCATAATTTTCTTAGTTTAAAAAGTATTTTTAGCATTTTAATTAGTTTTAAATAGTTTTAAATTAATAATAAATACATAATAAGTCTAAAAAATATATTTTTAGTTTTAAAATAAGTTTTATCATATTTTAGATTTTTCCAAGTTATAATTTCATTTTCTAGGTTAATTTTGTATTTTCTTGTATTTTAGTGCATTTTAAATACTTAATAAATAGTTTTAATTAATAATAATTAAATAAATAGTTGTAAAATAATTTTCTTTTTTCTAATAAATTTCTTTTATTATTAGGATTATAAAATATCATTTTCATATTTTTAGGTCTTTTATTTCTTTAAAACTCACTTTTTATTTTGTACGTAGACGTAATTTTATTTTAAACGTAAGTTTTAAGTTTTAGGTTTTAAACGTTCATCGACTTTTAAAATAGTGATAGCGTTTATTTAATAGATTTTAACTTTTGAATCTTTTTAATTTGCATTTAAGTCGCTGTTATTTGTTAATCTTTTCTTTAGGTATAATTTTCCATCCAAAACCCTATCGATTGCTATCCTTAGTGATCATTCTACCATCGATTAAGTGTTTTAACACCAATTCATCCTCCGTGGGACTTAACGACCTTAGCACCAATCAAGTAAAATTCCTATATTCCTCTCGATCTTAATTGCATTAGTGTTTGATGAAAATACAAAACTCTCAAGGTGTTAACAAAATATGTTTTATAATCATAAACACTTTGAGAGATTTTCAAGAAAAATGGTTTTATGGCAACATAGGATAGTCATGGAGTTATAAGGTGACTAAGGATAGGAAAATTCGTCCTATGATCCGCCAGAGCCGAAGGGATCTACCCAAGGACAATACATAGTTAGTATTAGAAGTTCTTAGGTATGATTGAAAAAAGGAGTAAAGTGATAAAGGAGAAAGAATGGGTTGAAGAATTAAAAAGAAAAGCAAAAGAAAGGGTGAAAATAAACAGCCCTCCATAATCAACCTTAGGGCAGAAACCGGGTTCAATTCATATGCTACTGGTTGTCACTAAGATGACACCGGTATTGAAGTCAAAGACGTCATGGACCCATTGACGAACTGCACCTAACCTTGTAGCCACTCAATTCCTCTTAAAAGGATTTGTTTCATTCTCACTGGGAACCCCACATAATCTATCGACTTTCTCTTAGATATTGTTGGTATTGAAGAAGGAGACCCTCTCCCTAGTCTCCGCTTAGGAAAACCAAAATGCACTAATCGAGTCTAGAGCCACGAGATTCATTAAAATATATCATAGGAACACTTAATATTTCATCTCTTGTTGTTCAACAATAAGGACACAAGTAATATATTCTAGAGTCCTACACAGATCTTAGCAATCTGGCGAGAACATTTATGAGGGGATTCACAAATGTGATCCTCAGTGATTGAATGGAAAATCCTGCTAGGGTTAACATCAAATAGCCACGACAAGTCACTTGATAATCATGAAGTGATGCTTGGTGTACTTGACTCACCGAATTGTAGATGTACTTGGTATTTCGTGTTAGCCTACTTGAGGCCTCCGGTTCAGAACGACCTTTGTAAGAATTAGAGATGTGTTTTCACACTATCACATTAACACCCTCGACATTCGAACTTATAAGTCTTTGGAAATCCCACCAAGGAGATTCCTTTCACGAATTGAATCCTGAAGACGTGGGTCGTTACTTGAATCTATTCATAGTAATGATAACTGTCCCTCAACGGGATTCGGACGGCTGATTCGCCTGACCAAGGTGAATAGAATCAAGACATTCATCAGTATAAGAATCGTAGTGGTCAATTCTTAAAGAAAAGTCCACAATGATCGATTGGTATTTTTCAACTAACATATTCATGCAGGGACTGATGATTGTTCCTTGGAGGAAAGACCGCGCCATCTCTCCATGCTCATGTCAACATCACATCACATGAAAGTTCTCATCAAAATCAAAGGAAACACAAAGTTAAAGATGATTCTTCGTCAATGTCAAAGAAGTGTGAGCATGGTGGAGAAAGATGTGGAGACACCTATCCCAAAGAAGTTGAAAAAAACGGCAGACAACACCATTAACTGATCACAAAGCATGAAGGAACAAAGAATCAAGAATATTCTATGTCAACACACAAAGTTCAAGCTCAAGAAAACTAAAGACCTTATCAAGTGGAGCATCTTTTGAATGGCCACCCCTTAGGGGGAGATTGTTAGCCTTAATAGTAATTAATAGAAGTGATGGTCATTCACGTTTAGGAACTTTGTAATACGTGTTAGATATTGTAATAGAATAGTCAATGGGCTCGTGGATTGGGCTAAGCTAATTGGTTATTAGTTATGTTAAGCTAGCCTTATATCATTTGTAATCCAATCCAACCCAATCCAAGCCCATACAAAGCCCATGGCCAAGCCTTTAGGGCATTATGTGTTTTACTATAAATACCCCTCAAATATGTCATTTGAGGGGTGTGCTTGAGTGTGTAAGTATGTGTTTTTCTTTAAGCAATACAAGTCCTCTTTTCATTTTATTCTCTCTACACATACGAATCATACACCAAGTCACCACCTTGCTTCATCTTTACGCTTAATATTTACGTGTTATATTGTGTAGTAAGCTTGGTAACGTGATAAGGTTGATATAAACAAGGTTCTACAGAACCCTTATTTTCATCTATAGAGGTCTGTCAATTTGAAGATGTGTTAGGCGATGGTAATGAGCAAATAGACAAACTTTTTGACCATATCCAAATAGCCAATCATGTAGAGGTATGTCTAACTGAACAAGATTTAGGTCATCGATGAAATATATAATCTTGTTGAGACTATGTAAATAAAGTGAATCTGTAAAGGTCTACGAAATTGAAAAAGAGTTAGGTGATGACAATGTGAGTGAAACAAATAGCTATGAGAGTGATGTTGATGTTAATCAGAACATTCAAGATGGAAACATAGTGGTTGATGAGGAGAATACGTATGAGGAGCCCGATGTTGATGTTACTCTGTTTAAATTGAGTGAGACTACATCGTTACCCAATATATAAGTTATAGTCACATACCAGATGATTTTTTTGTGCAAAATGAGTTAGATGTCATAGATGATAACGATTTTGCAAGTGGTTCTAAGAATGAGCTTGAGTTTGTAATTAGGAAAAAAAAGTTGAGGGCATACAAGAAATAAAATATATGTAAGGCAAAACAAGTATCCGAGAAAGTATTCTTTTTCTGTGGTCAAACTTTTCTTACTGCAAAAGAAGTCAAAGAGAAGATCAACCTGCATTCAATTTAAACTAGGAGGAAATTGCAATTCATAAAGAATGACAAACAAAGAATTAGGGCTAGGTGTAGGAACAATACCAGTTTGTAGTGCAAGTGAAGGGGTTAGGCTAGGTACAACCCAAAAAAAAGAACTGGTCCATTTACTAGAGGCAACAGAAGGAAGTAATCTATGGGAGCACCGAGCACGCAATGAGGAAAAAATGATTGTACATGGTTGTTGTATGTAGCAAAAAAAGATAAAGATTTATGGATTGTTAGAACTTTCAGGGATGAACACAAATGTTTACAATCAGGAGAGATCAAAGCATGTGACTACAAGTTTCTCTCTAAGAAAATATTTGACCAAGTTCAAGTCAATCCAGGTATTCCAATTAAGTCTGTTCAAGATCATCTCTCTAAACAGTTTGAAGTTCAAGTGTTTATGCAAAAGGCATTAAGAGAAAAAAATCAAGGCATAAATTAAGATTAGGGGTGATCATAAGCTACAATACACCATTTTGAAAGACTATGTTATAGATTTGCAAAAAACAAACACTAATACAACAGTTATGATAAGTGCACAAACTGCAACAGATCCAACTAGTCCAACCAGAGTTTCAAGAGAATGTATGTATGCTTATGTGCTTTCAAGGAAGGATAGAAAGCTCATCAAAAAGAGTTGTTGGGATTAAATGATTCTTTTATGAGGGCTCATTTTCATGGTCAGCTTCTTGCAACTGTTGGCATAGATAGCAAAAATGGAATATGTAGAAAACTAGAAGGGGGGTTGAATAGTTTACCGATTAAAACTTTGTTTTGAAACTTATTGAAAGATTAATTGATATTGATCTTAAGTATGTTAATGAAATATGCAAGCAATATGTAATAAGTAAATAAGGAAAGAAATGATCAAACCACAACAAGTTGTTTATAGTGGTTCGCCTACAAGGACTCTTTTCCTTGCCTACTCCACTCCCAGAGTCTCACACTCGAGAGTTTAACTTCACTAGTCAACAAGCTCCTTTCACCGCGGAGAAAACCTTTACACTTCACTTACACTATTTCGACACTAAGCTAGATGTCGAGTTCTTTCCAAGGGTACAACTACTCCCACACACAATGTATTTTGAGGACTAAAATACTAACCACTCACACTCACAAGATTATGATGGTTTGATACAACAATGAAGTATGGATCAATACTAGATCATACAACACTAAACAAACAAGACTTCCAACTTCTCGTTGAAGCTTGAATATGACTTGATCTTCTTTGCTACAAAGAGATCACTAATATGATATGAAACCGAGTTAGAAAGGTTAGAGAAGATATGTATGAGAGTATGTTAGAAAGGGATGAGAAACTACTTGGCTTGGCATTGCTATTTATAGCCAATTTGACAGGAGGCGATCCACGGACCGCGGACCCCTTAAAGGGTTCCGCCTGTACCAAAATGGTACCGCCATCGACAATCAAGATATCAAATCTTGCCTAAAGTCAACTCTATCTAAGTAAGATTGTGCAAGATATGAAGAGTACAAATCTTCACAAAATATCTAATGGAATCTTCAATGATCTCCATGATGTAATACATGATGTCAAATGTTGTATTACTATTAATAGAAATATGCAAATGCTTAGGTAGTGTTTGGTTTTAAGAACCTAACACATTCTACAAACTACTATCATACATAATGATTAGAGTCATATCAAGATGTTACTAATCATAAATGTAAATGCTTGAATTATGAATATATTGTTTGAGAAAGCTTGTTTTAATATCTAATAAACTTGACAAGCTTTAAGCTTTTATAAATTAAATTTACTTTTGTCGTTAACAAAACTTAGGCAAAGATCAAAAATATAAATAACGTTTAATGGCGATATTTGTATTAACAATCTCCCTTTTGTTGAGGACAAAATATAAATTTTATTTTTATAAAAGAAACAAGTTTGTACAAGAGTTATAAAATATTAGTTTTAGAATTTGAAAAGGAAATGATAATGCAAGTGTATGAGATTTGACTTTTATGAAAGTCAAAGAATACACTAGTTGATGCATGATGTTTGACTTTTGAGAAAAGTCAAAGTATGCGCTTGACTTTTTAAGAAAAGTCAAGTATTATCAATGAGAGTTCTGTTTGACTTTTAGAAAGTCAAATGTATGCGCTTGACTTTTCGGAAAAGTCAAATATAAATAATTTCAAAGTTCTATATTTTCTCCCTTTTTGTCTCAACAAAAGAAGAGGCTATCTTGGAATGTAATGAGCGAGCTATTATCTCCCCTTGTTCAAAGCTCCCCTAAATTGGGTGCTTTAATGGGAAGATACATGGATTGTGAAAATAAAGCTACAAAAAATGTTAGTAATAATGATCATTCACAAGCATTTCCAAACACTATGTAATGACACCAACAACCTAATAAACAACATTCATTAGTTAAAATTTTTCATGAGTAAAGATCATGAAAAGAGAACACAATGATGTGTTTCTAGTACAAGTAAATTATAACAAATAAACAACTATTCTAAAACCATCCTAAAGTGATGGTGGATGGGAAAGAGCGTTGAGGCGCCAAGAATGTGGTTGAGGATGAACCTCATTTCTTCGTGGAAGTCATGGACCATAATCCGGGTCCGTTCCACGCTTTGACCCGTTGCTCACAAGTTGAGCAACCATGCCTTGGAGGGTAGAAAGTTTCATGGAGGTTGTGGTGGTGGAATGGTGGATGTGTTGGTGGTGTTGGGGATGTTTGGAGTGGTCATGATGGATGCAAGCAAAGCACTTTGCATTTGCATTGTCTCACTTAAGTGAGAATCCACCATGCCTTTGAATTGGTGGAGGTTGTGGAGTTCGGCTTGAATCTCCTCTCTAGTGGGATTGTCATCCCACATGCTCTCGGAATGTCCTCGATATGAGGGACATTGATGATGGAAGTGGATGATCCCGTATAAAGGACCATGAATGTCCTTGTGAATGGGGTGGAAAAGGAGAGGTCTTGGCCCTAATGGGGCGTTTGGGTCAATGGATGACCGAGGTGATTCATGAGCGATTAGCTCAATGGTGCCAAAGGATGGCAATGGTGGTGGATGACTTGGCCTAGGAGGCAAGTCTTCCAAGTCCTCTAGGAAAGGATTTGGTGATGTTGGTGGAGTTGAAAATAACTCCATGGGAGTGAGTGGGAGACCTTGGTGAAGGTGGTGAGGGTGTTTTGGATGTTTGGATGGGTGCTGGTGGAGGTGAAGTAGGTGTTTTTATTGGTGGTGGAGTGGTGATCACAATGTGTGATGAAGTAGGTGTAGCTAAGGTAAGGTGTGTATCATCTCTAATGGGAGATGAGATGGTGAGTGGTGAAGATTCGGATGATGAGCTAAGATGAACAAAACAACAAGGCCTTACGCTCATTCTAGCGGTTTTCTTGCAAGGTTTTGGTGATGATTTTGTCATTTTTAACTTGGGTTTTGATTTGCTAGATAGTAGTGAGAATGAAGAAGGTGTGAGGATGATCATGGTAAAGTCTTTCAATTTATAGAGGTAAGAAATTGTTGAGAAATGGTTTGATTTGATGTTGAACCATTGAAGAGATGAGGTTCCTAATGATTTGGAAGTGGGTTGAATGCTAGTCATATCACCCAAGTCAATCCATACAAAGAAGATGGAGTGAAGAAGAAAAGATATGCAATAAATGTGTTCTAGTGGGTGGAATTTCCTAATATTCGGATTACCGCGGATTTGAAGGTACCAAAATTTGGTTCCTTCCTTTATGCCAAAGGGCTCCTTGGGTGGATTTTTCAAATTTTTGAATTTTGGTGGGAAATGGATTTCTTACATCCCTTAGTGAATAATACTAGTTCTAATAACGATATAAACTAGTTAAGATTGATTTATAAGTGATGGAAGATAATTTGGAATCACGAAGAGTCGAAATTGAGAAAATTACCGGAGGATCCACGGCACCAAAATCATACAGACGGTACCCAAAAAGGGTGCCGTCTGGTCCGCTGTCTGGTATGGCGGTACCAATTACACAAAGGACGGTACCAAAATAATGGTGCCGTCGATCCGTGGAGTCTTGAAATATGGACGAGTTCGTTTTAGGTGTCGGAAATTTCCGAAACACGAAATTTTCTCAAAACCTGTTATACTAAACATTTCTAGTTAGGAAAAGTAAATAACACATATGTAAACATAGTGGAGCATAGATTTTGAGCAAGGCTTATTGATTTTCACAATATAGTGAAAATGGGTAAAATTGATAGCATACTTGTGCTATCCCCCCGCATGAGATTGTTAGCATACACCATTGTTTCAAGTTATATTATCATCCTACATAATAAAAACAACTAAAAGTATCAAACATTAACGATAATGCATTGTTCCAAACACTCCTTAAAGTACCCTTATTTGTCCAACTTCTTGTAAATCTTGTTCATCATCCTACCAAGGCACTTGAACATTCCCTTAGTTTGTTTGAATTATTGATTCATTCTCAATCTCGGGAAGAGATGTATAATACTCTTGAGGTGGAAGGCGAGAGCTTGGAAGACCATCCTGAGCTATTTGATGATGATGATGAAGGAGTTGGAGGTTTAGCTCTCTTGCCTTTAGTCTTAGCAACTCGAGCATCACTCAAAGGTACAAAGATGTGAGGATGAGATCATAGTGAAGGTGCATCCCTTTTGGGGTTGGTGGAATTGGAGCGAAGTTTCTATAGAGGCGGGTGAGAAGCATCCCGTATGGAAGAGCAACGGATCCTTGAGTTGGAATATCAATCATTCTCCTAGCTATGTAGTAGGCTAAGTTGAATGGTTGTCGGGTGGACAAGTTGTAAAGCATGTGGCAAAGACAAGCGTTTATGTGATCCCTATTCCTATGGTGCTAATGACGTTTGCTCTAAGTAACTCCTCCCATTTCTTAAATTGTGCTTAAGTTCATTGAGCTCCATTCCATATGGATCTCGGTCTACCTCTTTTCCTTTCGGGTAACTTCGGGTTGTATCACCTTTTGGGTTAAAAGGTGTTCACGGATGACATCCTTATCGGCTAAACGGGTTATGTAGGGAAGAGAGCGGTCATTGATTGTATCAAGAGCGGTGGTGACCACTTATCCGTGTAGACACAAGTTCCTCGGTTGGGAATTCCTAGTACTCTAGCAAATTCACTTAAAGTGATGGTGTAGTCATTTTGGTTGATTCTAAAGCTAAGACAAAACTCATCATCTTCATCACTAAAACCGGTCACACTAGCATAGAATTCTAATACGAACCTAGGACAAATTGGTTCATCAATGTCAAGAAGACAATCGAATTGAATGGCGGCTAGTTCTTCACGAAGATTGGTATGCTCAAGGAAGGATGAGTGAATGGTTCTACCCTCGTGGAAATACCATGATTCTAGACCCTAAATATTTCTACTTGTTCCTTGGTGAGTCCTTTGGTTTTGTGGTGTTTGGGAATGTAGTTAAGGGTGTCTTTGTGATCATAGAATCTTGCGGCTACCATGATTATTCCTAAGGACAAGAATTAACATGTTAAAAAATAATGAAAATAAATTTTAACGTTTTTAATTCTAGTGTGTGCCTATATGAAAACAATTTGGAGTTGCGGTTATCTCGACTCATTTTATGCACAAAATGGTTTTAGTGGAGTGTTTGGCAAATACCATGAGATAACCCAAATGCTCCTAATTCAATGTGGCTACATTTGAATATACCGGAGTGCATATTAGTTATGCAATACCTTTAGTATTCAAAAGCATGCAAGTGATGAAAATTCTAACGTTTCTATTTGTATTAGCAATGAAAATGTTTTCCTACAAGTGAGAAGCTTTTCAAAACTTTTGACATGGGATGTTTGGTTGTTTGAATAAGGCCTTATATTTATTATCTATCAATTAGTGAGAAACATGATTTGTTTATGCAATATGATAATGTAGTACCTAATTTCAATGACTAGTTATGCAATTTGCCAATTGAATTCATATTTGGTATAAAAGCATACATAAAACCCCATGTAATGATTTGTGATAGTTTGTGCATAAATAAGAATCCTAGACTCAGAATTAAGAGATGAAATGTAGTTAGTATACTTACAATGATGTTATCTTGATGATTAGTGAGTGGGAAGATGACAATAATGAGCTTGGTTTAAGTTTTACACGTTTTGGTAAAGTGGGTTGTGAGGAAGAAGATGTTATGTATAAAATTGTTTTGTACAGAGACACCACGGACGAGACGGCACCAAATTTTGGTTCCGTCCGTGTTGTCGTTTGTGCCGTGGATACGATGAGCGGATACAAGACAAAATTGTTTTGGTTTGACTATTCTAATGTTTTAGGCTATGTTTATCCTACATGTTTGGTTCCATTAACCCTAAACCAAGTCTAAGAAGATTAAAGGTTCTCGTTTAAGAGGTTTAGTAAAGATGTCGGCAATGTTGTCTTGGAGGATACTTTCTCGATTGAAATGTTTCCTTTTGAACATTGTCATGAAGAAAGTGATGACGGATTTCAATGTGTTTTGTACGAGCATGTTGAGCAGGATTCTTCTGAGATCGATAGCTCCTTTGTTGTCATAAAGTATCACAATGTCGTTGAGATGAATTCGTAGTCTCGAGCTTGCTTCATCCAAAGAGCTTGTTGACATGCTTTTCCGGTGAGACGTATTCGGCTTCAGGTAGAGATGGCTAAAGCCGTTTGCTTCTTGGCAAACCATGAGGTGAGACAATGTCCAACAAAAGTGCAAATACCACTTGTACTTTTCTATCGACATAATCACCGGCATGATTCGAGTCGGCATACACTATGGTTTCAATACCCGTTCCTTTGGGATACCATAATCCTAAACACGTTGTTCCTTAATATATCTAAAAATCCTTTTAATGCTTCTAAGTGTGATGCCTTTGGGTTTTCTTGAAAGCGAGCACATAGACAAACACTAAACATAATGTCGGGTCTACTAGCCGTAAGATAGAGTAGGCTACCAATCATTCCTCTATATTTAGTGTTATCTACGGATTCACCTTCTTCGTCCTTGGTGAGTTTAGTGTCCGAGGACATGGGTGTTTTAGTTGGTTTGGAATCTTCAAGACCAAATTTCTTAAGCATGTCTTTTATATATTTAGATTGGTTAAAGAAAATACCATCATCTAGTTGTTTGATTTGAAGTCCTAGAAAGAAGTTTAACTCACCCATCATACTCATTTCAAACTCGTCATGCATGATTTTAGAGAATCATCACATAGCTCTTGACAAGTTGATCCGAATATAATGTCATCAACGTATATTTGAACAATAATAATTTGCGATTCCTTTTCTTAGTAAAAGAGTATTATCTACTAATCCCATAGTATATTTGTTATCAATAAGAAAAGTCTTAAGGCGGTCGTACCAAGCTTTAGGTGCTTGTTTAAGGCAGTATAATGCTTTCTTGAGTTTGAAGACATGATGTGGTTTCTCAAAGTCGGTAAAACCGGAGGTTGAGCAACATACACTTCTTCGTTAATAAACCCATTAAGGAAAGCACTTTTAACATCCATTTGAAATAATTTAAAATCATAAGCACATGCATAAGCAAGTAATATTCTAATAGATTCAAGTCTAGCTACCGGTGCATAAGTTTCATCATAGTCAATTCCTTCTTGTTGATTATAACCTTGTGCAACAAGCCTAGCTTTGTTTCTAGATACTACACCATTTTCGTCCATTTTGTTTCGAAAGACCCATTTTGTTCCAATTATAGTTTGATCTTTGGGTTTTGGAACTAGTTTCCAAACATCATTTCTAACGAATTGGTTTAATTCTTCTTGCATGGCAATTACCCATGATTCATCTTTTATTGCTTCATTTATGGTTTTTGGTTCAATGGTGGATACAAAACAAAAATGATTACTTTGATTTTGAGCTTGTGATCTTAAGGTTCTTTGATTAAGTTTTCCTATGACCTTTTCTAATGGATGACTTTTAGATTCTTTTATGTTGACAATTTCCTTATTTAATGGTTCATCTTCCTTGTTATTATTAATTTGACTTTCAATTATTTGACTTTCAACTAAGTCATCATCTACCAAAGGTGATGTCTTAGAGGAGGTGGACTTTAAATCAAATGTTATGTTCAACGATTCTCGACTATCATTGTTTCTTTATTTAGGACAATGTAAGCTTTACTAGTTTGAGAGTAACCAAGAAATACACCTTCATAAGACTTTGGGTCAAACTTGGTGAGATAATCCTTAGTATTAAGAATAAAACATTTACAACCAAAGACTTTAAAATATCCTAATGTTGGCTTTTACCTTTATAAAGTTCATATGGTGTTTTGTTTAGGAAAGGACGTATTAGGACTCTATTTAAAATGTATGTAGAAGTGTCAGCGTTACACCAAAACTTTTGAGGAATGTTTTGTTCATTAAGCATTGTTCTACTCATTTCTTGAATTGTTCTATTTTACGTTCTACTACTCCATTTGATTGAGGTGTTCGTGGAGCGGAAAAGTTATGTGTTATACCATTTGTATCACAAAATTTTCCAAATTGAGTTTCGTTGTCAAATTCACGACCATGATCCGTTCGGATCGACACAATTTGTCACCAAGAAGATTTTGAATTTTCTTGCTAAGTATTTCAAATTTATCAAAAGCTTCATTTTGGTTTTCAAAACAACGTCCAAGTAAACCTTGAGTAATCATCTACTATGACCAAAGTGTATAAGTTGCCTCCATAGCTTCTTAGCGGATGGTCCAAACAAGTCCATATGTAATAATTCTAGACACTTAGATGTGGACACCATATTTTTAGATTTGTGACTACTATGTGTTTGTTTACCAATTTTGCAAGCGTCGCAAAAGTGTTGGTCATATTTTAGTTTTGGTAAATTCCTAACCAACTCTTTTGAAGATAGGTTTTGTATAAGTCTCATATTAGCGACTGGCGTCTATGCCAAAGAGATGAGCTATCGTCTAATGTTGTTAGGCAAAGTTTGTCATTATATGTTTTATCTATTTTCATGACGTATATGTTATTTTTCCTAACTCCTTTAGCTATGGTGATGCCATCTTTAGTATTTTACTACCATTTTCATCGAATAGTACTTTATACTTTTATCACATAGTTGGCTAATACTAAGTAGATTAAATCCTAACCTATCCACATGAGCAACATTTTCAATAGTTAGAGAGTTATGAGCAATCGTACCTTTGCCAATGATTTTGCTTTTGAGATTGCTACCGAAAGTGACATTACCTCCGTCATACTCTTGGTATGATGAGAAGAGACTTTGTTGCCCGTCATGTGTCGTGAGCATCCACTATCTTTTATCCATTCATCGGTTGCAATCCAACTTTCAAGCATACCTAAAAGCAAATAACTCAAAATTTGGTCCCCAATATCTCATGGGTCCGTTTGGGTTAAACATACCATTTATTTGATTCATGTATGGAAATGATGGGTAAGGGTTCCATGGCATGTAACTGGAGTTTGATATGGTCTAGGAATGTTTTGATTCCAACCATTGTGTTGGTAGTTAGGTTGAGCGTTGTGGTTGCTTTTAGGAAAGGGCGTTTGGCAAAAGAAGTTTTATATCGTTGTTGAGTAGTTTTGATCTAAATTCATTTTAACAAGTCCTACTCGATATAATGGTGGTTTTAGTTTAACATTATCATTGGTTTTCTTTGTTATTTTAACAAATTCAATGCGGTCCGTATTACGAACATTCTGTTCTTTGGTACCAGCGGTACCATTTTGCAACGGACGGAACCCTTATTTTGGTTCCGTCGGTCCGTCTTGCTTCGCAGCGATTTTGATGAATGTTCGTCCTTTTCGACCGTTTTGTTTTGACTCTTTGAGATTAATACTTCATTCAAACCTAGCCCATTCCTGTCTCCACGGTGTTTTATGGATTTTAACTATTTCATCGGCAAGAGCGATGTTTTGTTAAACCTTTTAAACTTAGAATTATTTTCTATTAAAACTTCTTGTGTGAGCTTTAGTTTTTCTATTTCAAGATTAAGCTCTTGACATGATTTACAATCATCGTCATTTGCTTTCCCTTTTCAAGACGTTTTGCTTTTTCTTTTAACTCATATACCTCATTTTCCAAAAACTCCTTTTGGTTTTAGAAATTTATTTTAGTTATGATTTTTAGACTTAGCTCACACAATTGATTATATTGTTTTGCAAGGTATCATCATCTATAGAAGAATAAGAAGAGTCGGAAAGTACCTCATTTGACTCATGTTCCATTAGAGCGATCTCTTCCTTGCTTGATTCTTCATCGTCTTCACTATCACTCCAAGCACCACTTACAAAAGCTCGTTGAGTTTTGCTTTTAGGTGGCTTGGGACATTCTCCTATGAGATGACTTGCATCACCACATCTAAAACACTTTCTTTCACCTTTAATCTTCTTATCATCCCGATCTTTTGAATGGCTTTTTCTTCTCGAGGTTGTCTTACAAACTTTCCTCTTCTTCTAAAGAACTTCTTGAAATCTCTAACGCCATGGCATATTCCTCATCTTCACTATCGGAACAAGATTCACCATCATCGCTGATTCCGCCTTTGCTTTAAAAGCAACGGATTTGATCTTCTCCTTTCTTCCTTTGATGATCTCGAATCTTTCTCCATTACCATTTCGTGAACTTTGAGATTGCCAATTAGCTCGTCTAGTGACATTATTGAGAGATCTTTTGATTCTTCAATAGCGGTCACTTTAGCTCTCCATTTGGGATGGAGTGCTCTAAGAAATTTCGACAAAGTTCTTACTACGAAAAGATTAGTCAAGTGCTTTAAGTGATGTAATGATAGTGTTAAAGCGAGCAAAGCCACAATCAATGGTTTCATCTTGAGGGATAACAAATTGTTCATATTGTTGAACAAGAAGATCAATTTTGTTATCCTTGACTTGTGAATTACCTTGATGTGTAACAATTAAAGATTCCCAAATATCTTTGGCGGTTTCACACATAAAATTCTTTCATATTCTTTTCTAGGTAAAGCATTGTAAAGCATCATTTTAGCTTCATTATTTTAGCAACTAATTTCTTTTGTTCATCAACGGAAATATCCTTTGTTGTAGAACTAAAATCTCCTTTAACAATAATAAACCAAAGATCTATATCTTTTGATTTTACATATGTTTCAAACGGTTTTCCAATAGATAAATCCATTGGTTTCAAAGAGTGGTGGTCTTTGCATAGATTGCCCTTCTTTAAAGTTTTCGAATCCATGGATCGTTTCAAGTTTATAAAATACAAGTTATTTTAGAAATTCTTGAGCAACGAGGCTCGTACCAATTGTAGAAAACTAGAAGGGGGTTGAATAGTTTACCGATTAAAACTTTGTTTTGAAACTTATTGAAAGATCAATTGATATTGATCTTAAGTATGTTGATGAAATATGCAAGCAATATGTAATAAGTAAATAAGGAAAGAAATGATCAAACCACAACAAGTTGTTTATAGTGGTTCGACCTACAAGGACTCTTTTCCTTGCCCTACTCCACTCCCCGAGTCTCACACTCGAGTTTAACTTCACTAGTCAACAAGCTCCTTTCACCGTGGAGAAAACCTTTACACTTCGCTTACACTATTTCCGACACTAAGCTAGATGTCGAGTTCTTTCCAAGGGTACAACTACTCCCACACACAATGTATTTTGAGGACTAAAATACTAACCACTCACACTCACAAGATTATGATGGTTTGATACAACAATGAAGTATGGATCAATACTAGATCATACAACACTAAACAAACAAGACTTCCAACTTCTCGTTGAAGCTTGAATATGACTTGATCTTCTTTGCTACAAAAGAGATCACTAATATGATATGAAACCGAGTTAGAAAGGTTAGAGAAGATATGTATGAGAGTATGTTAGAAAGGGATGAGAAACTACTTGGCTTGGCATTGCTATTTATAGCCAATTTGACAGAGGCGTCCACGGACCGCGGACCCCTTAAAAGGGTTCCACCGTGTACCAAAATGGTACCGCCAATCGACGATCAAGATATCAAATCTTGCCTAAAGTCAACTCTATCTAAGTAAGATTGTGCAAGATATGAAGAGTACAAATCTTCACAAAATATCTAATGGAATCTTCCAATGATCTCCATGATGTAATACATGATGTCAAATGTTGTATTACTATTAATAGAAATATGCAAATGCTTAGGTAGTGTTTGGTTTTAAGAACCTAACACATTCTACAAACTACTATCATACATAATGATTAGAGTCATATCAAGATGTTACTAATCATAAATGTAAATGCTTGAATTATGAATATATTGTTTGAGAAAGCTTGTTTTAATATCTAATAAACTTGACAAGCTTTAAGCTTTTATAAATTAAATTTACTTTTGTCGTTAACAAAACTTAGGCAAAGATCAAAAATATAAATAACGTTTAATGACGATATTTGTATTAACAGAATATATCCATTAGTGTATGCTGTTGCAAAAGTTAAAAATAAAGATTCATGGACTTGGTTTCTTGAATGTCTAGCAGATGATCTTGACTTGTATCCAAATTCAAACTACACTTTTATTAGTGACAGAAAAAAGGTAATGTCAATTTATAGCTGATTATATTTACTTATATTATTGATAAATGATACTTTTAGCAGTAATGAATTGATATTCCTTTGTGCATGGTATCATTCCAGCTTTAGCCGCACTATAACTAGTGCAAAACACATATTCTGTTTGAGGCACGTCCATGAGGATAAGAAATTGAAATGGAATGCTAGAGCCTACAAGGAACATTTGTGGAGATGTACAACAACAACAACCATCCAACAATTTGAGGCAGCCATGCTTGCATTTAAGAGTTTTAGCGAACTTGCCCATGCTTAGTTAAGTAAGATACCACCAACCCATTGGTTAAGGTCACATTTTCGTGTACTAAATCTCCTCTAACTGTACATATTTTGTGTTTCAACATTGTTGTTTGTGTTACTAAAATATCTTTTATACTTGTATATGGAGAGATCATTCTGATGTGTTACTTAATAATATGTGTGAAGTGTTTAATGGGAAACTAGTAGGAGGTAGGCACCAACCCATAAACTTCTTTAGAATACATCAAAGAATATTGAATTAATAGATTAGTCAATGTTGTGAATGTAATTGACAAGAGTGCTGGACAATGTTGTGAATGTAATTGACAAGAATTCTGGACCCCAAAGTCAACATACATGTTAGACTTGATTAGGAAAGAGGCTTATAAGTACACTGTGTTACAGATTGAAGAAGAAAAATATCAGGTTAGTGGAAGGGGAGATAAGTGTGTTGGGAATGTTGAAGCTAGGGATTATACATATTGGAGATTACATGTATGCCATGTAAACATGTCATTGCTACCAATCGCTACATGGCATTCAATGGAATGCAAGTAGGATCCAGTAAATCATGGGTCCATCCATGTTACTTGCTTAAGACTTGGCGAAACTTACAAACACACCATTCTAACCCATAGCTAGTTATCGACATTGTAAAAATTAAAATATGCCCACAAGCATTCTTCCACCTAAACATCATAAACCAAAGGGTAAGCCAAGAAAGAAAAGAGTTAGGGCAACTACTGAAAATGATGATAATGATAAAGATAGTAGGAGTGTAGTTTTGTGGTATTTGTGGCAATGTTGGACATAACAAGAAAACATGTCTTAGGCAAGGAGGTGTAACTGGAAGTCAAGGCGAGATGTCGGCCTCAAAAAACAGGTTCATGTTCCTAGCCAAATGTTGCATCAAAGAAGAAGACACATGTTAAAAGTAAAAGGTTGCAACAAATAACCAAGCTTAAGGTCAAACTGACGTTCAATCTCAAAGTCATGTGCAAGCAATTGGTGGTCAGTCTAAAAGTCATGTTCATTCATCTGGTGACCAATATGAAAGCCACGTTCAAGCAAATCTGGTTCCATCTAATTCTCAATGTCATAGTGCAGTTCAAGCAATTGTGGTCCAGTATCAATCTGGAAGTCAAGTGGATGTTGGTTCTGCTGCTGCCGAGACTTCAAAACCAATGTGGACTAAGAAGAAGATTTTAGCAGCAAGAATGGTTTCATCATAGATCACATGTGTTAAATATTTCAAAGACAATGTTTTTCATATAATATGTAATTCACAGATAATATTTTCTTTCTTTAAACAATGTGCATTTCTGTACTTTATAGACTAACAAATTTTATGCATTTGTAAATATATCCATTTGCATTATCTATGAAATCATCTCATGTTAGTATATAGGATGATGAGTTTTAAATGTATTCATTTTCCTATTTAATTTCACTTTACCCGTTTCTACAAAGTGTTGCAAGCTTATAGTCATAATAATTGCTAACTTTTAAAAAGTCAATTAATGTCATTACACATGAAAATTGACTATTCAATAGTCAAATACCAGCTTGAGTTGGTATGTTAGATGGATTTCCTTAACTTGCAAATGGAGTTGATTTACTTGCATATGTTGTAGTTTCAGTTGGTATGTCAAATGGAGAGTTGATTCACTTGTAGATGTTGTAGTTTCAGGTTGGTATGTCAAATAGATTTCCTTGACTTGCAGATGGAATAGATTCACTTTACTGAGATGTTGTAGTTTGATATAGAATTCCTTCATTTTCATAATCAAGCCAATTAGTAAATCCTTTCTAACCTTTTGTTGTACATTTCTTTTGCTTCTAAACTCATTACAATTCGCTTGGTATCGAACACGTGCACTAGATATTGCAAAATTAACACCACCAACTATTTTGAATGCTCTTCTATGTTGTGGATAAACTAAACCTGGAATTTTTGAACCCCTAACACCCCCAACAACATGTGTCGGCCCCCTAACAACACTTGCAGAACCTCTAACACCCCTAACAACACTTGTAGACCCCTCAAAAACATTAGCAGACCCCTCAAAAGCACTTGGATATATATATTACACCAGACCAATGAAGAATCAAAGATGGATGAACAGACACCTGAGCAAGTTTATGTTCTTACATGAAAGTGGTGTCTGTTCATCCATCTTTGATACTTGGATATGTGTTTTGAATTGGATCATGTTACTTGGATATATGCTTTGACTTGGATAATGTTAGCCTATTTACGGATGTATGTAACACTTTTTTTTGCAATGACCAAACATATAAAGGAATAAATCTGTAGGAACAAACCAAGAAAAGGAGTACAGTAGCTAATAGTCAACCAAGGAGGTGTGATTAGTTAACATCTTCCAAAAAAAGCCTTATAATAAGTAAGTAGATAAGTAAGTACCATTTTTATTCAAAAGAGAAACAAAATACATTAACTTTTCCTACACCATTCTACAAAACACAAAACCCAATGAATCACCACCAAACTACCTACACATTAGATCATCAAGAAAACCAACAAAGTTATTTCAACCAGCAAAGAGATGACACATAAGGTTTTCCATTTCCACACATTCTTCTCTTGAGCAAAAATGTGTGTTTGGCACGATTGAAGTGCAACTTCATGTTCATTTTTGGACCTTAATAGGTCTCTCTGGCATGACTGCAAGGCTGCTTCGAGTTCATTCTTGGACCTGTAAAGCTCAGTGATGACAACCTTTGATCTAGGACACATTCCTGGGTCCAACCAGATGGTAAACCGGCAAGCCGAATTCTAAAATATACATAACACAAGTTAGTTTTTAAATAAAATCACCATTGTTACTGTAATCTAAACTAAAAATGTATATGCACACTAACAACTAATTAAAAGTTACAAAATATACATAAACACCATTGTTACTATTCATTAACCTTATAACATAAATATCCAAAAATGAGTTATGTACTAACAACATACATATAAAAAAAATGAGAAATGTACTTACGGGACAACAAAAAAACCTACGGCCTGGATGTAAATTGTTCCAACAAGTATTTAACTACTGTTGCTTTGCACGCACCAACAGCGAACCATTTTTTCAGATTGGAAAAGATGATGATATGAAGGAGATAAGATTTTGAGAACAAAAACCTACGGCCTAGATGTAAAGGTTAGGGATGAGTGGTGATAAGAAGGAAGGAATATTAATAGGTAGAAATCAATGTAGCCCTAGTCAAAAGCTAGCTAGAAGCGTTTAGTTTAGTGTACCTAAATTAATTTATGAAATGACCGTTATGCCTCCGACTAAAAACAAAAGCATACGGAAAATAATGGTGTTGATCGAGGGATAATGGGTAAAGGGACTCAACATGATCAAAAAGCTTGATAAAAGGACTCACGATGATGAAAATGGCAAGGTACAACCCACTGTGATGTTTTTTCGACAAGTTTAGGGACGAACGGTATATTTTACTCTTAAATTAAATAACATCAAGCTCAACACTTATGTTAGTTATACAAAGTTAAATTTTCCACCAAACAAAAATCTTTGCAAAATATTACTGTTATAGAAAACTTATGCATAATAATTAGTTGTACTCTCATATCACAATTATAAAACATTAAATACGGGCAAATTCTGATATATCCGTATATTAAATAAAAAATCTAGATTAAATTTGATTCATGTGTAAATCATTATAAGTAGTTCCATTAAACAAAACATGACCAAAAAAGCGTATATAAATAAATTACAAAAGTTCTAAAATTTCTCACATAATTGTGCAACACCCATTTGGACCATCATGATCATGGTTACGAGTTGCTGAGTACCCGTAATGTTCAGGTGGGTACCCATAAACAACCTCGTCTTCTGATGAGGGCATCGGTGGGGCTGATGGCTCTGTGGGGGCCCATGATGGCGCTCCTGGCGCTCCAGGCAATGGTCGTGGACTTGCATACTCATAATCCACATCATCTTCCGTATGAAAACCATTATTGCCGTGCGATTGAGGTATAAACACTGGTGGTCTGTCATGGTGGTTAAACTTAAACCTGACCATATTCGAACGTGTCATGTTCACACTATCCAAACCTAAATTTTGAAGATCGAAAGTTTGATTTGTAGGCATGGTTACTTCTTGTGAAACAATGATGACTTTTTTCTTGATCTTGGCCTCGAGAGCGTATTGGATAACTTCAGGTAGTTTAGCAGTCGCGACTATGGCATTCCCATTTTCAGGATCGAACGCCACTAACTCGACACCACCAATTTTGCGCAATGCCTTTTGGACTTTTTTTGTACAACCATAACAGTTATGAAAGCCAACTATCCGAAGACTTATTGTCATTGGAAATGTCTAGTTAAATCGAAATATTGGAGAACGTTTTAAGGAGATCGATATAAGTCTTAACGTAGAAGAAAATATAATTTGGTACATAGAAAAGGTGTATTCGATCAAAGGTATATATATACAAAGAAGATTACGAGTTTACATAACATTTAGAAAATATATATTTTGTACGTTCTAAATTTCTAAATAAGTTCTTGATCTTTTCGTTTGATTTTGTTTGTGGTGATTTACGGCCTTTTACCTCACAAGTCACAATTAACTAACTAACTAGACGTGTAACGTGTTTCGGTTAGCAAAATCATATAATAAACATACTTAATATATTTCCCCTGTTATTTTCATGTATCTTCTATCAAAATAACATTATTACAATATTTTTTTACGTAGTTTCCTATTAGTTCTGAATTGACAATAAAAATCGACTTTGATATATGACGTTTGATCTAGATAAAAAATGGTATATATTTTTGAGAATTAAAAATAGAACATAAGTTAACATGTACTTTTATTATTGGATTCCTGTTAAAATATAGAAATGATATGATTGTATATTAATTTAGAGATAGATTTATTTATTTATTTTGTTTTTATGAAAGAAAGTAAATCAAAGAACAAAAATTATTATTCCTTTAAGTACCATTTTGGAAACGAATTTGATACTTTAGAATATTCATGTGTATCTTTTAATAATTTAGACATCTTGACTTTAGGTCTATGTAACTAGATGATTTTAACAACTCAAAAAACTAACACGTCGAAGATATTAAAACTTTCAAACGTACAAAACTTTTATTTATATTTTACAACAAATTAAAACGTACATAACTACACACAAAATTTAAAAGTACACTGTACACACGTAGATACATGCTCGCATAATGTTTAGCTAGAGTACCCACAACTCTTGTAAGAAAAACAAATTAACAATCTCCCACTATATATATACATGTCAAATTCTATCAGTGATGTTCATTGTTCGGGTGGATACCCATAAACAAACTCATCTTCTTCTTCTGCCGAGGACATTGCCGGGGCTGACGGGTATACGGTGGCCCCCCGGGCTCGTGGCAATTGTCGTGGACTTGCAGAACCAACATCTTCCATATAAAAACCATTATTCCTTCTAGGTTGCGGTGTAGCATAGGGTGGGTTCGTCCGACGGTTAAAGGTGATCCTCATTGTATTCGTATGTGTAATCTCTATGCTATCCAAGCCCTCGGACAATCTCACCACATCACCTAAATCTTGAATATTGAAAGTTGGTTGTGTTGGTAGGACAGAAGATACAATAGAATTAGGAGGGTTTTGGTTTATCGGGACAATCGCTTCTTGTGGTACAATTACAACTGGTTTCTTCATTTTACGTTCCAGTTCGTGTCTTATTTCTTCGGGACTCCTAGTGCTTGAGACAATGGCTTTCCCAGTTTCACGGTCGAATTCCACCAATTTGACCCCTCCAAATTTACGCAGTGCGTTCTTGACCTTTAGTGTACAGCCTTCACAATCATGAAAGCCGATTACTTGTAAAATGATTGTCATTGGGTTTTTTTTAAGAGATGAAATAATAGAACTAGAATCGAACTTAGAGAATTTTATGGAGATACTTTTAAATGACAAACAACTTAATTTTGATGTTTAAATGGTGAGTGAGATAAGGAATGTATATATAGCCATAAAAGGTGCGGTAACTTACTACGTAACTCCAAGAAGATTAAGGGGTCCAAATAACGAATAAAAAATGGTGTTTGTATGTTCTATTCAAGTTCTTGGTCTTTTCGCTTAAATTTGTTGGTGTTTTTTTACCCCTCAACTAATGTGGGACAGTCACGTTACCATATACGATTTATTCAATTTAATTGTAGGTTAGTCATAAAAAATGAATATATTAACGACTTATTAAGTTTCTTAGACACCTGTAGTTGTATTTACCTCTAATTTCAACGTGACCATACAATTAAAAAATTAGTATTAAATGGAATACTCGGTTTCTTGGAAATGGATGAAAATATATTTTGTTTCTCACTTACATAGACCGGGCATGTTTAGTAGGGAGAATTCCAGAGATTAGAAATGAAGTGGAGAATTAAATCCAGAGAAATAAATTAAATTCTACTGTTTGGTAATGCTAGAGAATTGAAATAATTTATAATCACGAATTTTTTTTTCTTTTGAAAAACATATTTCGAGCAACATTTTTTTTTCCAAAATGTTTTGAGCACACGATGTTGCACACGTAATTTGTTTATATAAAATTTTATTAACAAAGTACATTCTCTAAGAAAATTATAATTTGAAGCGATTAAAAAAAAAAAAAAAAAAACTCATTTCTAACTTCTCCACAAAAATAATGGAAATGGAGGTTAACCAAATTACACTATCATTTCTCTCCAACTCTTTACCAATTTCTCTTCAATTCTCCATTTTTTTTTATTTCTCTCTACCAAGCAATGAAATTTAATCCAATTTCATTTATCTTATTTTTTTTCTCTCTACCAAACACACCCTAAGTCTATTAACTTTGATAACTTCCCATCAGTCTAATTCTAAAGTATAAATACAATATAATGGCATAGAAAGTAAGCAAGTATTATGGGCCAAAGCTTAAAGTAAACTAATATGTAGTAATAAATATGGGCTTAGGGGGTGTTATTTTTTTCATATAGTCGACGAAAGGTGGGCGAACCCTTATTCCTCTTAATGTGGAAGTTACAAAAACGCCTTCTATAATAAGTGACTCATATGAAAATGACTCACACCATTTATTTTAGTAAACAAGGCCTTAGTCCATAATACATGAATCGACTAATAGACCCTCCGTATTTTGAGCGAGAGACATTCGAACGTTCAAACTGGATCGAAAATCAGAAATAGTGCAGTAGAAATATCACCATAACTAAACCGCGAAGGAACATGGAGAACACGAACTTGACCCGAAACAACATAGTCACAGACAAAGTGAATATCAATCTCAATATGCTTGGTACGTTAGTGTTGCACATGATTAGTAGACAAATATACTGCACTAACATTGTCATAATAAACCAATGTGGCGGTAAATAAAAGAGCATGAAACTCACGTAAAATATTACGCACCCAAGTAGTCTCAGCAACCACATTAGCAACACCTCTATATTCAGCTTCAACACTAGAGCGGGACAAAGTAACCTGCCGCTTGGCACACTATAACAATAAGTTATCACCCAAGAAAGATACAATAACCCGAGGTAGATCGACGAGTAACGGACAACCAGTCCAGTCAGCATCAGTATAAGCAGTAAGCTGAGATGTAGACGATACATGAAACTGAAGGTCATGATCAATAGTATCACGCACATAGCGAAAATACGCTTTAAAGCAGCCAAATGTGGTTCTCGTAGATCATACATGTAAAGACAAACATGTTGAACTCGTAAAAATGCCGGTATGGTAAATGTGAGATATTGAAGCGCACTCAACCAAGCTCCGATATAACATATGATCACCGACAAGATCACCACCACTCTAATTTGGACTTAGTATCCATAAGAGTCAGCACGGGTTACACTTATGCATATGTTTATGCTCAAGAATTTCCTCAAGACGCGGGTTACCTAAATCTTGAATATTGAAAGTTGGTTGTGTTGGTAGGACGTAAGATACAATAGAATTAGAAGGGTTTTGGTTTATCGGGACAATCGCTTCTTGTGGTACAATTACAACCTGGTTTCTTCATTTTACGCTCCAGTTCGTGTCTTATTTCTTCCGGACTCCTAGTGCTTGAGACAATGGCTTTCCAGCTTTCACGGTCGAATTCCACCAATTTGACCCTCCAAATTTACTGTGATGCGTTCTTGACCTTTAGTGTACAAACCTTCATAGTCATGAAAGCCGATTATTTGTAAAATGATCGTCATTGGATTTTTTTTTTTTTTTTTTTAGATGAAATAAACAACCAGAATCTAACATAGAAAATCTATGGCGACAAAGAAGTTTTTATGGGTGATAAAAAGGGTGAATGAGCTCGTTGTATATATAAGATGTGAGCTATTTGGTCCATGCAAGTTAGTGACTTTCTAACTACGCAATTCCAAGAGATTAGGGGTCCAAATAACGAATAAAAAATGGCGTTTGTATGTTCTTGGTCTTTTCGCTTAAATTTGTTGGTGTTTTTACCCCTCAATTAAAATGGGACAGTGACGTTACCATATGCGATTTATTCAATTTAATTGTAGGTTAGTCATAAAAAATATATATTATTAAGTTTCTTACACTCATGTTGTATTTTTGTCTAATTTCAAAGTGACCGACCATACAATTCAAAATGGGATACACTATTGATACAGGCTCTACGCCCCTGACAAAAACGGGGTCTAGGGGTACTTTTTTTCAGCTTTTGTCCTTTGTCCCCTTTTTATATTGACCATAGGGTTGATGGGATCAGGCGTGGGCCCTCCCTCTCTCTCCACTTTCGTCTTTTTTATTTTTATTTTTTTATTTGATTTGTTTATTTTGTGTAGTTTTTATATGTATAGTGTATTTATTTGTGTGGTATATTTAATTTGTGTAATGTTTTTATATGTAGAGTATTTATTTGTGTATTGTTTCCATTTAATTAAACAATAACAATAAAATATTTTATAAACTTTTTACGTTACTTTTTATAAACTTTTTTATAAACTTTTATAAACTTTTTATAAAATATTTATAAACTTTTTTATAAACTTTTTTTAACTTTTTAATAAACTTTTTATAAACTTTTATAAACTTTTTATAAAATATTTATAAACTTTTTTATAAACTTTTTAAACTTTTTTATGTTACTTTTATAAAAAAAGTTTATAAAAAGTTTATAAAAAGTTTATAAAAAGTTTATAAAAAGTTTATAAAAAAATTTATAAAAAAGTTTATAAAAAGTAACGTAAAAGTTTATAAAATATTTTATCATATTGTTTAATTAAATGGAAACAATACACAAATAAATACTCTACATATAAAAACACTACACAAATTAAATATATCACACAAATAAATAAATTATACATATAAAAACACTATACAAATTAAATATATCATACAAAATAAACAATACACATCAAATCAAATCCAAAAAAAAAAAAAAAAAAAAAAAAAGTTGCATGTGGGAGGTGGGCCACGCCTGGTACAGCCATGGGGACCCACAACCAATGGGAGAGAGAGGGGGACAAGGGGACAAGAAATTAGGAAGGGCCCACGTTTAAAGGTAGACTTTATATGACTAAAATCAGAATGCACAGATTAATAACTCACCCCTTCAAAATTTATTATAAAGTGGAGTACTCGGTTTCGTGGAAATGAATGAAAATGTATTGTTTGAGTTACATAGACCAAAAAGTCAACATGTACCTTTTTTAAGGGATATCATTAAGAGAATAGGGGTGGCTTAAGCCTTATCGAGACCTAAAGCAAAGTTTAAAAATAAGGTCCTTTAGATCATTTGCTATGTTTTAATACAGTTATCCGAATAATGCTTAGTAAATTGAGAACCAGTCATAATCCAAAACCGATATGACAAATTGAGAAACCAAAGGTCATTGTTTCGATGAACTAGAAGTAAGGCTAAGACGACGAACTGAACCGAAACAAGTTGGCTTGTACGTGTTTGTTCGTGAACAATTAATCAAAACACACCCTACATGAATACTTAAACAGTTTTTTCGTATTCATTTATCAACACACTAAAAAAAAAAAATACATGACCAAAAAAGTGTAAAACATATAAAAATAATCATTATTGTTTGAACAGTTCACAAGTGATCGTTCATTTACAATCCTATATATTAGTCTTTAAGGATTGGATTAGCAAAATGAGCTTGATCTATTTTTTCCCATTACCCTAAAAGATGATATTGGCCCTAAAGGTGATGATAAAGAACATATGTGACGACTTTATACATAATGATGCTTTAGAAATTAAGGGCGTTAAAAGTTCAAAGGCCTAAAGTGATAGATTTAGTAGCTTTACTCTTGAGCTATCTCTGGTCAAAAGCAAATAAGGAGATTATATTTAACACTATTTATTTATTTATTATTCTTATTATTATTTTTTTAAAATGACAACTATCAACTCACAATATATAATCACAAATTATCTCATATGTCTTAAGTAAAACTTGAACCCACAACCTTTTGGTTTGGGAGCTTCTCACAAACACGAGATACCATCAGAGATAAACTTTTAATTATTTAACACTATGGGCTGTTTGCAAGAGAAACTTTTTTGGGGCTGTTGGCTTTTGTTATAAAATAATCTCTTCAAAATAAATAAATTCGTTTGGACACGTTTGGATGCATTAAATTCAAGATTTTATTTCAAACAATAGCTCCTAAATGAAAAGGCGATTCATGAAAACTTTTAAACATTTAAGTCATTAAAACTTTAAATTCTTGATATACCCTCTAAACATTTGTTTATAATTATGTATATGTCCTTTTACGTCATTTTACATCTTATAATTACATTTAACAAATTAACTTACCAAACACTTTTATTGAAAAAGATACAATTAGAATTTCGTATTATGATTTAGCTATTAACATTTCACATTCTGATTCTGTTTCATCATATAAACACAATTTGGTTTCTAAACATACCCTATATTTATGAAAAGGCGGGAGTATGAAGACACCAATACATAGTTCATAACTTCATACGATGGACAAAATGTTTTACAGATGATATGTGAAGTCAGATATACTTTTTTCTTTCTTTCTTTCTTTTTGTAAGATTTCTTTTTTTGGATGATATGTGAAGTTGAGGGTTTATGTATATATACCAATACATAAACCCCGAACTTCACATGTACAACACTTTGTCCATCGTATGAACTAGGAATATACTATTGGACTTTTTAGGTTGGTCAATGATCATGTTTCAGGCCCATTTATCATATATATAAGACCTTTTGTTACCCCATTTTGTCCTTTGTAGAATGAGATATTTTCGGCTTTTGGGCCGACATTGGCTAGCCTTCTCCTTAATCTTTCGAATAAATATTGTACATCACAAAGAGTAAAATATATATATATATATATATACATTTTATACAAAGAATTTACAGTGAAAATAGGTTCACATTGTTCCCTTCAAATAGCAACCTAAACCATCTATGTAAAGGCCACCTCGACCATAAAACCCCGCAAATGAGCCTGCATCCCATGGTACCGAAAAGCTAGTCCCCGTTGGTTTACCAAAAGGCCCGTCCGTCTTTTTGTTGGTAAAAAAACACAACGACGAAATTACTTTAAAGCCTTCATGACGTCCAGTTGTCACTCCAACTGTTCCGTCTATTCCAACTATTTCTTCGTCGACATCAAAATTTATCTTCAAAAATCAATCATTACAATGTCATTATAAAGGCCACCATGTAATGTTTGATCCATTTTAAGCAAAGTTTTCTAAGCACTATATTAAATTGTTAAAATCGAATATAATTTTATCTTCAAAAATTAACCATACCTCAGATATTTTGCCACCTCTGTAACCACTAGCACCACCATGTTGTTTAGAAGATTTCAACAAACCACTAAAGTCTTGAGTTGTAAAAATGATAGAATAAATCCAATCTTTGTGATCTATCTCTATCTTTCTAAGCTTTTGATTGTTATCAAGCAGCAATGACCATGGAGTTCCGCCTGTGCTAGATCCCCATAGCCCGATTCGCGTGATTCTTTGACAACCCTACCATCAAATTACAAAGTTCAGATTCTCATGACATTATAAAGATAGGGAGAATTGCATATATACCCATTAAAACTCAAATATTTGCATATTTTCCCAAAATACAAGTTTTCAAATTTCAATGCATGATCTAATTTCACTACAGTAATAACTTACGATTTGAAGCTCTAATGAGTTCTGTAATTCTGTAACAATTAATCCCATGGTTGGGCGCTCTTTACGATCCTTTTTCAAGCATTGATATGCGATTCTAGAGAATGTACGCAACGAATCTGGCTTCATTTGCTTACGTAGATTGGGGGCAATAATTTCATCTAATTTTCCCTCTTTGTAATGAAGTTTTGCTAATCTAGATAAAAACCGACGATCATCATGGTATTCAGTGATAATTGCAAACCTTCCACATAAAACTTCAAATAGTACCACACCAAATGAGTACACATCAGATTCTTTTGTTAGTATGTCAGTGGTTTCATATGATGGATCGACATAACCACGTGTGCCGCATGCATTGGTGACAAGAAAAGTAAACTCTTGATTTGTTGGACCTATTATAGATAACCCGAAATCAGAAATCTTAGCTTCTCAATTCTCATTTAACAGAACATTAGAGCTTTTTATGTCGCGATGTAACACTCTATGCCCTTCTCCCACACCACTATGAAGATAATTAAGTCCACGAGCAGCACCAAGACATATCTGAAGACGTTGCACCCATGTGAGATCCGTGGTAGCCAAGTACTTATCAAGGCTTCCACGAACCTCGTGCTCATAAACAATGATTTTATCATTATCCTCGTCACATAATCCAACAAGAGAAACAAGATTCTCGTGTTTGTAACTAGCAAGCATTGATATCTCCATCAAGAACTCATGTTGTCCTTGCCCGCGTGTCACATCTAACCATTTTACAGCAACCATGGTGGTTGAGTGAGGGAGCTGACCCTTGTATACCCTCCCAAATCCACCCTGACCGATGAAATTATCCTTGGAAAAGTTGTTGGTCGCTAACTTGATGTCTTCAAGTACGTGGGATTTTGAGGTGGTCTAGCTCTTGAATTAGAGACATCAGATTGGGAAAAAAATCAATAGATAGGGGTGTTGAATACGGAGTAATTGGCAACAGCTTTATAACTTTTTCCAAATAATGATCTTGTCAATTATCAAGATGCCAAATTGGACTCGTCTATTGAAATATGGATAAAATATAAATAAATTTATGGTTGCCAATACATGAGCTAGGCTGAATGGGTCGACGTGTTTTGGTGTACCTGTAGCCACTTATATATATCCCACTTCTTATAAACTAGAATAATAGAAATTAATGTATGATAATCATTTTGGTGGTACCTAAACTAGAATATCACTAGTTAATAATTTAACCTTTAACTTTTAAGTATAAATGAACACATCAGTTAACATCAGTTCAAAGCTTGTTAAAACTGGTTAGTTACTTATACTTTGACTTTTCTAAGTCAACCTTTGACTTTGGAGTATATAAACGGACACTCTGTATTTATTGTCATTCCTAACTATAAACAGGAGAAAGGAAGAGAAGAGGAAAGAAATTCAAAAGTTTTGTGTTCTCTAGATTTTTATTGGGGAAGAAAGGAAGAGAAGTGAAAGGAACTTGTAGTTGTTTTTGTTGTATCAAATCTTCTCTCCAGTTTTGGGAGGAAGATAACTTCTCTTCTCTTCTCTTATTAAGATAACTTCTCTTTTCTCTTCTACTCTCTTCTCTTATTAAGTGAACTTGAGAACACAGCGTACAAGAGTAGTGCTAGACCTACGAAGCTTCCCTTGAAGTATTTTTAGCTACCAAACATATAGTATAAAATCCAAATTAATGAACAGTTATTGGCATGCTAATTGTACGTTATTAGCGTTCACTGCATGCTTTGAATTCTCAAACCCGCCATTGTCTAACACAACCTAAGGTATGGACGTAGGATTCACAACGGCCACTAAAGCCAGCAAACAAACCTGTCTCCTTATTAAAACGCACACATCCACTTTTTATAAGTCGTAAAGGGGGTGGCAATGGTTTTGAGCCATACTTCACAACCAACCAATAATTTCATTCCACCTAATCTCATACTTCATCATACCTCACCATAGTTTTTTAGTGGCAATGGTCATTCCATACCTCACTTATTATTATTATTATTATTTTTTAAATTCATAATTAAATCAAACAATTAAATAAAAACATAATATTTCATTAATAATAATAAAAAAAATTACGTAATACTTAAAAAAAATTGCATAATACTAAAAAAAGTACGCATCTAAATATCCGTCGGCCATCCATATTGCTCTGCGTACTCACGTTTTTTGGCAATCGTGATCTCTCGCATTCTCGGATCAATTATGTGATCGTGAGGTTGGTTATAGAACCTCGATCCCGATGATAAGCCTTTTCTTCAATATTACGGTTTGGGCCGACAACAATTTTTCGCCAAGCCATCCTTTGTAGACCTTTGCTCATTATCGATTCCAATATTTGTGTTTTCCTTATCGCGTGGTTGTCGAAGCTCTCAAAGAATACTTTCATTTGTCGGCCGAGTCGGCCTTCTTGCCTTTTCTTTTCGTGTAGGGTTGTGTCGTCATTCAAGTCCCAATGCAGTCTGAACATTCTCATTGCTACCCGTCTCACGGTAGCTAGATGACGACGATTTTCTTCGTTTTCGGCACTATCCGAAGCTTCTTGACCACGATGGGTTGTTCCAACCATTTGTCTTCACCCTTAACAACCTCCCATGCTTCAATATGAGTAAAATCTTTTCTTTTGGTTTTCTTTTGATAATCGGCCAAGGCATTTTTCATGACGTCAAGATCGCTACACCCACTTTCACGAAGACGTTTCTACAATTAATACAATTATATAAATTAGTAAAATTATATAAATTAATAAAATTATATAGAGTTTAAAATTATACCAATTGGATGTATAGGCCGTTAAAGATACCCATGGCGGTGTTCATATTTCCCACTTTGTGTTCAAGCTATGATGACTTGAGTAGTATTATTCAAGTTTGTCTTGAAATCTCTAAATTCTTTTCCAAAACCATCTCTCGTTTGTTCATTACCGACTTTTCGACATGTGGAAATATGAACCCACGCTTTTGCCAAAGCAACCTCTTCGTTTGTCGTTCAATTTTTTTCTCCGCTCTACTCGATGTTTTTTTTTGGGGACTTCTTGAACTTCTTCATCGCCTAATATATAGTATAACAAATAAAATTATAACAAATATAATTATAACAAATAAAAGTATAACAAATAAAATTATAACAAATATAATTATAACAAATAAAAGTATAACAAATAAAATTATAACAAATATAATTATAACAAATAAAAGTATAACAAATTTAATTATAACAAATTTAATTATAACATATAAAATTATAACAAATAAAATGTATACCGATTGAATTATCTTGTTGCGTTTCCGGAACATACTCAACTTCATCATCCTCGTCATCATATATCGGTAGTGGTCGTTCGACACTCGGTTCACGTCGAGTAGGAACGTCACGGTATTCGCCGAACGGGTCGAAATCACTAGTCGTCGACATCATGTACGGAGGTGGTTGGGGATAATATTGGTGTTGATGAGATGGATGGTTCATCTGTGGAGGTTGAGAATAATAGTGACCGGCTTGAGGACTCATTTGAGGATAGTAGGGAGATGATTGTGATTGAACTTGCGCACTAACGGGTTGTGATCGAGAGCCTCGTCCACGACCTTTGGATGAGGAGGAACCATTTTTACCTTTCCTAGCATCCACCCTTTTTACTAATATAATTTTTGGAAGAAGAAGATGAGAAGAATGTGATTTGAATTGGTGATTTAAAGTGTATATTTATAGGAGATTTTTTTTATTTTTATTTTTTTTGGGACAAAATAGCCAAACGGCTATAATTTTGAAAATGAAACATACGCTCCTCCATTCAATTCCTTCCATGCCGCTACGGCAAAAGATGCCGCAAACCATACCTCGCCGCATGATGCCGCTAGGGTGGCAATGGGATGCCGCATGATGCCTAATCAAACCGAACCCATACCGAGGGTGTTGCCACCCCCCTAATGGTCAACAACGAGATTAGTGGGAAAACCGCCAAGATGTTTATTGGATGTTCCTGATATTCAAATTACTTCTTTGTCCGCCTCAAAGTTCATCTGTCATTAATGTTGATATTTTAATATGAAGTTTCATAACCATAAAAGCTTGTCCATACTGAAAAATAGTTAATTAAATCAAAATTTCAAAACTACACCGATATTTGAACATTTTCAATTTACCCGGCCCCATAAAGAAGATGAATAATTTGTTCTCCTGCGAAGCTATTATAACCTTCATTGAGTAGCTTACACATTTCTATGACATTGAGAAGAACGACCATGCTCGTGTTTTGACATAAAACCAATCATATAAACGTCGTGATGTATATGGTTAAATGATCCCCATAATTTGGTTCATGCGAGTTCGATCCCTACAATCCTAGCATTGAGTAACAGACTTTGTTATAATAATTCAAATCTAGTTTAGGTAACTTATGTAAAAGAAATCAAAGGTGAGTGTAAGGAATTGAATACCAAGTATTTGAAAGACGTACCATGTTTCGAATTTGTGAAACCGTCACTACCTAATACGATTCCCACCATTCATATACAACTTGTTGAACTGTAAGATCGAAGGTAACTGGGTTGGCTTATTTCGAACACAACACCCACCAAATAAAAGAGATGTTGAAAAGAGGTGTACAGGAACCAATCTAGGTTTTGTTGACGTCCGTAACTCCGTAAGTGAATAAAATAACGATTTAATTGAGAAGCGTTCCAAACAATTAACCGATGATTATTGTCTTAGTTTTAATTTGAATATAGAAAACAAAATAACTTGCATAAAGTGATTTCTTTTACCAATCCTTTACTCCGTATTTGATTGTCTGTGATTTTTATTTGCACATGAAAACAGTTATGTTGCTTTATATATAACAACAAAGAACAATATGACAGTTTAAGAATATAACAATCCTTTCAATAGATTTAGATAGAAGCGTTCCAAGTCTTCAGACAACAACCAAATCCATCCAAGTAATATCCACAACGGCCATGAAACCCGACAAGTGAACCCACGTCCCATGATTTTGAGAACTCAGAAATTATATGTTTAGGCTCACCAACCTCATAGTTCTTTTTGTTTGTCTTGAAACACAACGAGGAGATTAGTTTATTATGATTCACATGATCCCATACTTCCCATTTCCCGACTGTTCCGGATATCCCAATAACTTCTTCGTCAACGTCCAGAATAATCTATGAAAACACAACAAACATTTTCATAATGAGAATTTCAGTTTCTTTTTCGACACATAGGAATTAGGAGCATCTCCAGTGAAGGTCAGCTGATTATGTCCATGGTGAAATGGAATCCAGCCATATAAACTTCTCATCGGAGTATCAAGTCCATAAAAAAGATAAAAATAATGTTGTCCCGTTTACTTAGTTATCAACTATTAAGCAGTTAACAACTAAGTAATATGTCTACTAAGATTCGTGTACACTTAATAGTTTAGATATATATAACGCAATAAGATAATTTTCAACGTTTAACTCTTTATCGATATATATAAAAGAATTATTCTCAAGTGTTTGCGAATAAAACTTATGATTGAATGACAATGTATGTTTGATGATCTCCTCACTAAACTCAAACACAAAACTTAGTTAGTGTTTGAGTACGAACTATGATAATCAACATATTCTAGATCTGTGACTTAGTTTTATTTTGGAAGAATATGAACTCTTTGAAAGTATCACAAAATTTTAATACAAGAAATACAAATCCTATTTATAGGTAAAGGTGAAATGAATACCCGCGGGGTAAAAAGTGTGTGTCAAAATTTGATAGGCTAAAGTAAACTTTGTACTTTAGCTTCTATTCTTAATATGGTACCAACATACTTTTAGGGACGGAGCAGGTAATGGAAGTTAAGGGAGGCCGAACTTAACATAAAAATTATAACAATAAATATTGCTCAAAAAAATAATCTATATTTCTTAACTCATGATTCAACTTAATACCACAATAATTAGTATAAGATAAATTAAAAAAGAATAACTTGGCAAGTAAATTTATTTTGATGTTTTATCTGATTGTTAAGTTATTCGAAATTTCAATATGAGTTAGAGGGGGTAATTGCAAATATTATTAAGAAATAAGCTTATGGGCTGTATAAGTAATGAATAAAGTGGGCTGATTAGGGATGACTCAACACCCACTAATCACCCTACTAACTTCGCCCCTACCTTTTAACAACTAAAGTAATATATTGATTTTATAATAAATGATTTTCACTCATCTTCCCAAGATATTTCCCGTCTATTTATCAGAGATTTAACATCATACCACAATATTTAAGTCTCAAAATGTCTTCAGTTTGTTGAGGAGATGATCGGTGTCTTGGGTGAGTTGTTGTCGTCACTCACTAACTCCATCATTTTAATTCTCATTGTTGTCTTCACTTTCGAGTTCCGTCTCGGTTGTGATGAGTCTTTCTTTCAAACTTCGTTATGATGACTCCTTGAAGGCTTTCTTACATTCACGGACTTGTTTCTTACTTAGGTTGTTTTCATTTAAATCATATATAAAGATTATTGGGTACTAAATTTGGGAACCGGGAAAGTGGGAGAAAAGATACGGAGTAGTACCTTATGGTACATTAAATTAATATTTTCTTTCATAAAGTGTAAAGTACAAGTATAACCGTATAGCATGTACAACTCAATAATAAAATATGTTATTGGTACCTCCTACCCATGAAAAATGTACAAAAAGTACAAAAGATTTTTTTCTACCATGTTTACGGTATAACATAATTTTTTTTTATCAATTTTTGCTTCGTCCTTTTTGCTAGTTTAATATTTTTAACTTGTTAAACTTTATATTTTTTATTCCATACTTTTTGTTTCACAGTTTTATAATATAAATTTAAGAAAAAAAGTTTAAAACGGAAAAATTAGGTTGGGGTGTAACTTGTAAAACAAGGGGTTACTTATAACCTTTCCCATAATACAATGCTTAATGTATACTTATGATAATATTACATTGGTAAACAAGGGTTATCTAAATATATAGTTAAGGACTTAATATCTTTTTTCCATTTATTATTTAGCTATCTTATTATTTTAAACCGGTTTAGTATATAACGACATGTGTTTAATGGGTTTTTTCGATCAAATGTTTAGTTATTGGCCACGAAGATTAATTTTGTCATAAATGCTCAAAACATTACGAACCTTAACAAACTTTTTATTTAAACACCAACTACTTTTACAAGCGTCGGTGTTTTAACTGAACCCGACCCGACTTGTTTTGAGATAGACAAAAAATAAATATATAATCGCGTAGTCTAACTCTTCTTATGGCTGTTGCCCCCTATTGTTAAATTTTCTTGCTCCGCTAGTCGTGATGAGCGGGATAAAGTTCGTACTTCGTAGCATTTAAACATTCTAAGTTACGAATACTTTTTCAGGCCAAAGAAATTAAAGTTTTATAAAGTTAATGTCAAAATTACTCGAATACTTATAACGCTAAAAAAAAATAATCTGAACATGCATCACCCGCGAATTTGAGGGATAAGAGTTGCTCACCTCAGAAATATCATAGTTGGTGATGCTGGTCCCGCCATCTCCACCATATTGTTTAGAAGAATACGACGAGCCATTGATATCTTCTACAACAAAACTGATTGCATGTATGCAATGGTCCGTGTGATGGTGATCGGATAATTCCCCGTGATGTATGATTATTTTCCTAAGCTTTCGATTGTTGTTAAACAGATACGACCATGGAGCTCCACCCCTGCTCGATCCCCACAACTCGGTTTGCCCAACTTGCCCCTAGCATGATATGACATAAAATTTGTGATTACAAATTCGTATATTAATAAGATTGCAATGAAATCACAAATTTCTTACTTGAAAAATCAGACTTACAATTTGAAGTTCTAATGCCGCTTTTAGTTCTTGGACGACATATGTCATCGTTGGTCGTTTTTTCCGATCATCATTCAGGCACTCAAAAGCAATATTGGAGAATGTTTTTAATGATAATGAGTTCATATGTTTAAGGAGGTCAGGGATGATTTGTTTATCTAATTCTCCCGCTTGATCACAAGTTTTCGCCCATGCATCTAGGAAGCGACGCTCATCGTGATAGTCAACAAATGCAGGCCTCCCACATAAGACTTCAAGCATTACCACGCCGAAAGAGAACACATCAGATTCTTTTGTTAGTATACCGGTTTTATGATATTGTGGATCAATATAGCCAATACTGCCAGCCATTTGGGTGTACATAACACTTATCTCTTGGCCTGTCAGGCCTAATTTAGCCAATCCGAAATCTGAAATTTTTGCTTCCCAATTTGCATCTAGCAAAATATTGGAGCTTTTAATGTCTCGGTGTATCACCCTATGTTCTCTTGTACCCTCACTGCCATGGAGATGCTCGAGTCCATGAGCCGCGCCAAGACATATCTGAAGGCGCTGCTCCCAGGTGAGGTCCGTATTCGCTAGATGCCTATCAAGGCTTCCGTGAACCTCGTGCTTGTAAATAAGGGCTTTCTTGCCTTCTTCATCACAGAATCCAACAAGGGACACAATGTTATTGTGTTTGTAACTAGCGAGCATGAGGATCTCAGTCCCGAACTCATGCTGTCCTTGTCCAGAGGTAATATAGCTATTCTCGTCTAACATCTTAACAGCAACGTTGGTGTATGCCTCACGGAGCTTGATTTGAGTTGGCCTTTGTAGACACTGCCAAATCCACCATGCCCAATCAAATTATCGTTCGCAAAGTTGTTGGTGGCCAGTCTGATATCCTCAAGTCGAATTTTGAGGGGGTTACTAGCTTGTTTTTGAGAGTCAGTCATTATATTTGAATTCTAGTTTTGAATTATGAAACAAAAAAGATAGAATTCAAGGTAACAGAAATTGGCAAAGTCGATCCCCTTTTATAACTAAAAATAAGGGATAGAAGTTTCGATTTTTTTTTTCAGGAAATTCAAATGGAATCAGCCGCTATGACTATGATACCCCGTTTCATTGACTTTGACTATGTATATTAAGTAGAACGCTAACAACACTCTTAAATGATATTATTGACGACAACAAACTTTTCGGAAGTTGCTTATATTAAAACATAGATATCAACCAATTCCGCATTTTCTCTAAAATAAGAGGGCATCGTATTTGTGCCTGAAAAATCAAAAAGTTGGTGTTTATTGATGATTTCATTTAAACATTGCATTAGTAATAAATTTTAAAAATCACTTGTTAACAACAATCTTCGTGCTCTTTTAGCAAAACACGTACTAATGTTAATATACATCGATCCGTATTAATTATATCTACCAATGACAAGAGGTTTGAAAAAATTTTTAGATAATTCAAAGTCATGTATTTGATTACGTGTCGAATTGAAAGCTAAGGATAGTTTTACAACTATTCTTAAAATTAATTTATTATGACCTCTGTGGTCCTTGTCCGCTGATTTTCATATCTAACCGTTTTAAAGCAGCGTACCAAATCGGCAAAGTTGATGTCTCGAAGTGGAATTTTCAGGTGTTTTGGTGATTGAATTTTAGCCAAGATATGTCGTAGGCGCATAGACTGAATTTGATAAGTTTTATTAGAAAGGTCAAATACTGTAAAATGTAAGGATTAAACATGTACTTGTGGCTAAAAGTTTTGGGGGTCGTGGCCTCCCTAGTCTCACTAAGTTATGTCCATGCATATGTGAATATGGAACTTACACAAATTGGCAAATTCGATATATGATCTTGTTTATTAACTTAAATAAAGGATATATCATAGTTTTGAAGCTCTTATTCCAAAAGAAAATTACAAATGATTTTATCAACGATGACAATATTACATGCTTAGGTAAAGTTTGCCATCAACAATCTTTGAATAATTTATGAAAGCGAAAGGCATTCATTAACTTAAGTTGTCTACTGCACCAACCAACCAACTTCCTCACATTATAGTGCAACGGTTATCTGTATGATCATGGCCACAAGTTGTACAGGTCCCATAGAACTCAGATGGGTACGTTCCCATAAAAACCGGTACTTGACCAGCTGTCATGGAGAAGCTTTGTGGTACTGATGGCTCGTGTGGGGCGTACATCGTGTGAGGAAACAACTCATTGTCACTATCCGCAATATAAGCACCGGTAATGAAGTCCATTAACTCGGTAAGGGACTAAGTGGTGATTGCAGCTGAGTCTGAATGAATTTGAATTTAGATCTCCAACCAATTTGACCTTGTACATTTAGTCTTTCGGCCTATGACAATTATAGCAAGCTTTCGGCTAAATCTTGATTAATATTACTTTGCTTTTCAGGGTTTATTTCTTGTGACAAAAAGAGAACTTTTTTCTTGGTTCTACATTCCATGACATCTTTGATTACTTCAGGATGTTTAGAGGTTGAGATTGTGATATTTCTGCTCATGGGGTCAAATTCTACGAGTTCAACACCATCAATTTGATGCAATACCATCCCCACCCTTCTTGCACAACCCTCTCAATTATGGAACCCGAAGACGCGAAGAGTAATTGTGGGTTGGGCTCATTTTCAAAGTGATGAGTCAAATGATATAAGACATCACGCAATATATACTCGTAGGCCTTAACTGTCTAGTCGTTATTTAATTGTTTTACATGTTTCATTTTTTGTGGCATAAGATATAAGCTATAAAAGAAGGGATAATAACAAAAAAAAAAAAAAAAAAAAAAAAAAAAAAAAAAAAAGTAGTATCTAACTTGTCCATTTTATTGTTTCATGTAGCCTTCTTTTTTCTTTATATAACACCAAACTTTCAAATTTTGATCTTTTGGTGTATCGGTTTCTACCTTTCGACAAGTTACCTAATTTAGTTTTTTTCTTGATCCAACTCAGCTTATTAAGCCATATCACTCTTAAAACTTATAAACAAACATACGTTCTCCCTCATATAAACCACCACCACTAAACACAACCAATCATCATCCTTCCCTCGCTTTGGTAATTAGGGTTTAGTTCTTGTGACAAAATGATTACTTTTTTCTTGGTTCCTGTTGCATCATGTCTTTGCTAGTTCAACGCCTTTAATATATTTGATGCAATACCACTCCCACCTTTCGTGCACAACCACTCACTTATGAAAACGGAGAATTTGAAATGGTAAGGTTGTTAGTATTGGGGTCTTGATAATTAAATATTACTTAAATAATTCTTTAATGAGTAAACTGCAAAATACATCCCTGTGGTTTACACTTTTTGAGACCTTACATCCCTGTCAGAAACTATTGGCACATTACATCCTTCGTTAGCCAAACGTTTACCATCATACATCCTTGGACCTAACTTCGTTAGTTTGGCTCGTTATCCAGTCCCACTCGAGGGCATTCTGGTCTTTTCATTTTCCTAGCTACCCTATGTCACTCTCCCATCTCCTAAAACACACAACCACACTCTTCACTTGCAGACACACACATATCAAATCCCTTTCTCTCTAGTTGCTAAAAATGAATCGTAAATACAAACACATATGATTTTTTCTTCTTTAATTCACTTGTAACACAGTCTACCCTTGGTTTCTTTTAACTAAAACCGAACATCCAACAAAAACCCTTAATTGACTCTATTTTCACAAAGACCGAACCATCAATAATCCAAACCCATTGTTTCTGCTTCAAACTTGAACCATTGGCGTCAAGATCTTTTAATTAAGGTCTCGATTCGGCTTCAAGATCTTTTAATTAAGGTCTCAGGTAGGTGCGTTTTGATTTTTTGTTTCTTAGTTTCAAAAGATCAATGATGGGTTTGTTGTGTAGATCTTAAATGATCTTTTGTCTTGATATGACCAAACCTGAGATCGTGTTTAGTATTTGTATTAGTTTCTAGTCTTGTTGTGGTTGTGTGAAATGGGTTTGTTAATAGATGGCCATGATAAATTTTGGAAATTGATTACAGTTTCGGATACCCTTTTGGCTGATCTTCAAAAGCCCTAGTTCAATTTCGCAAAATAACTATAAAAAAAAAGTTAAAAAATTTAGGGTTTTGGTTTCTATTTTTAGTATAAGTTTATAAAAAATGGAGGTGGAACCTATACAAGCAGTACGAGTGCAAAAACTACCAGTTGGGTATAGATTTCGTCCCACTGATGAAGAGCTTGTGAATCATTATTTACGGTTAAAGATTAATGGCCATGATAAAAAAGTTAGTTGTATTCGTGAAGTTGATGTTTGTAAAAAAGAACCATGGGATTTACCAGGTTTGTTTCTATTTTTAGAAAGTTAAGATTTTTGATTTTTTCATGATGTTAAAGATTTAGAATCTTGACTAATGTTGTTATTTTATTGTGGTGGTTGTAGATTTATCAGTGATTGAGTCAATTGATAATGAATGGTTCTTTTTGCCCGAAAGATCGAAAATATCGAACGGGCAAAGGTCAAACCGAGCTACGGTTTCGGGTATTGGAAGGCTCTTGGAAAAGGCAGGACGATTAAGATGAGTAGATGGAGTAATGTGATTGGTAAGAAGAAGGCGCTTGTGTTTTACACGGTCGAGCTCCGAAGGAGAGAGGACTCATTGGGTGATCCATGAGTATTGTGCTACTGAGAAGGAGCTCGATGTGACTCATCCTGGTCAGGTGTGTGAATTTGATGTTTTGGATATCGAATTTTTGATTGATTCCTTTGTTTGATATATTTGCTTATTGCGTTTTGATTCAACAAACTAGCAGTTTAGTTTGTTTGATCTTTATAAGGTGAAATAAGCAGTTTTGAATTGTTTGTTTAGGAGTTGCTTATTTCGACAGAGTGTAGCTAGGAAAATGAAAAGACCAGAATGCCCCTCGAGTGGGACTGGATAACGAGCCAAACTAACGAAGTTAGGTCCAAGGATGTATGATGGTAAACGTTTGGCTAACGAAGGATGTAATGTGCCAATAGTTTCTGACAGGGATGTAAGGTCTCAAAAAGTGTAAACCACAGGGATGTATTTTGCAGTTTACTCTTCTTTAATTGTGTAAATCACTTTCCTAGTACACTATTTCGACTCTATTTGGTGCCCTGGGTTAAATACAATATTCGTATTATAAGACAAGAACACGCTCTAATTATAGGTATAAGAAAGAGCGCAAAACATTAAGAACTTGTGGTATTTGTTATTGATTTGGATATCTTCATATGATAGACCAAAATTATGTTTATATATAATAAACAACGTGATTTTTTGTGAAAATACACCTTTTTATGAAGAGTCACGCCTACACATTTAAAATAGGTTCCAGCGACGCTTCATTAATGACACTTTTTGTGTTAGTATTTGAATAGTTACATCAATTAAATTGTCGGAACACTCTAGCGGCGAATAATATGTCACTATAACTTTTTCCATTCATTGTAATCGAAATCAAGTTAATAGTTTATATAAACGTGCACTTCACACGTTCAAACTTGTATTAAAACTTAACTTGAAATCATTTTGGTCTTGGGTAAATCACTAGCTATTACATAAAATGTTTGATGACACTAAATCACCAACAAAGACCCGGCTCATTTCTGAATGACGACTGAAATGATAGAATCAAACAAAAGAGATGTTGAAAAGACGTCAAAGATGATACACAAAACATAAGATGACCAGTGTTGTTTTTTCCCAATCATTTATTTGATTGTGGTTTATTTTGCATTTACACAAGAAAAACAATCTACAAACGACAAAGAAGAATATTGCATAAGTTAAAGAAGATGACATATGTTATCCGATTCATTTTCGATTTAAAATAAGTCTTTTAATTCTTCAAACAGCAACCAAATGCATCCAAGTAAGTTCCTGAGCGGCCATGAAACCCGGCAAGCGAACCCACGCCCCATGATTTTGAAAACTCAGAATTTTCATCTTTAGGCTCACCATAAACCCCATAGTTGGTTACTTCAAAGGGCGCAGAGGTCTTAGACAAGGGGACCCTATTTCACCTTATTTGTTCACACTAGTGATGGAGGTTCTTAATCTGCTGGTAAGGAAAAATATTGAGGAATGTGGGGACTTTAAATATCATCATGGATGTAAAAAGTTGAAAATTACACACTTGTGCTTTGCTGATGATTTACTAGTATTTTGTCATGGGGATTGTGAGTCTGTAAGGAACGTTAAGAAATCTTTGGATGAGTTTAGTGGCTACTCTGGTCTAGTTCCTAACTTGCAGAAGAGTACAATATTTTTTGGGGGATTATCTAGTGCTGAACATAACATTATACTTAATATCATTCCTTTTACAGTTGGGAAATTCCCTGTATGGTATTTGGGAGTGCCATTAATTACCAAAAAGATAAGCATCAATGATTGTAAACCTTTAATGAGCAGAGTTAATGCTAAGATCAGTGATTGGAAGAACAAATCACTGTCATATGCAGGAAGGTTACAATTAATTGCTTCTATCTTGAGCTCTATGCAAAACTATTGGGCCTCTGTTTTCTTACTTCCTAAGCAAGTCATCTATGAGATTAATAAATTGTTGAAGGGTTTCTTGTGGTGCCAAGGTGATCTTACTAAAGGGAGAGTTAAGGTATCATGGGAGGCAGTGTGTAAACCAAAAGAAAAAGGGGGGCTTGGGCTGAAGAATTTGGGTGTTTGGAATGAGGTTTTAATGATAAAACATTTGTGGAATATAGTTTCAAAAAAGGACACACTGTGGGTGAAGTGGATATCATTGGAAAAGCTAAAGGGAAGAAGTATATGGGAAGTTCAAAGTGATAGCAACAGTAGTGTGGGATGGAAGAACATTCTTAGCTTGAGAGACAAAGTTAGGAATCGTATTTGGTGGATAATTGGGAATGGCAAATCAGTAAATGTTTGGCATGATAGATGGTGCTCTATTAGTCCTCTTAGTGAATTCATTGATACTAGGGATATATATAATGCAAGGTTGAATAATAATTGCACGATTAGTGAAATTGTTCAAGATGGAAAATGGGTGTGGCGTAAGAATGGAATAATGAATTTGTAAGGTTGAGACATATACAAGTTCCTATTCTTAATGAAGGAAATGAGGATCTTGTCTTATGGGTATCTAAATTTGGTCAAGAGCAGCAATTTAAGATCAGAAATGTGTGGGAGGATTTGAATTGTAATGATACAAAGGTGGACCGGTTCTATATGGTTTGGTTTGCTCAGTCTATACCAAGACATGCTTTTATCACCTGGTTAGCAGTTCAAAAGAGACTTATGACACAAGACAAATTGCTGATATGGAGGCCAAATGATGATTTAAAGTGTGCTTTGTGCAACAGATGCCCTGATTCACATAATCATCTGTTTTTTACATGTGAGTTTTCAAATGGAATTTGGAATGAATTGCTCAGAATGCTTAATGTGAGGTTATCTGGAAGCTGGGATCAGATCATTAATGAGATAAAGGCTTTACCATCAAACAAGAATATTTGGAGCATTGTGAGAAGGCTTGTTTGTGGAGCAGCTGTATATTACATTTGGCAAGAGAGGAATAACAGATTGTTCAAAAATGTAAGAAGGGATAGTAACACTATTCTTAATATAGTCAAGGAAACAGTTATAATGAAGCTTATGGGTATGAAGGTGAAAGAGTCAAGAACTGTGAAAGAAGTGGAGGAAAGATGGAATGTAAAGATGCAAAGAGTTTAGCTTGTATTAGAGAATTAGAATTCTATGTGTGTACATTTGCTTTATTTTCTTCTGATTATGAAACAATTACATGGGTTTGTCCATGTTTTTGAAATGTAAGATGTAAGATTGAGAGTTTTAATAAATTTCACCTTTCACAAAAAAAATAAAAAAATAAACCCCAAAGTTGTTTTTGTTTGTCTTGAAATACAACGATGAGATAACCAATATAGGCTTATTATCCCATATGCATGTCCCGACTGTTCCGGATATCCCAATTACATCTTCGTCAATGTCCAAATTAACCTGTATTACACAATACAAGTTATTACAAAGTGTTTGCCTTGAAAGCTTAAGCTACAATGTTTGATATAGAGTAGTTTTAAGGAAAAAAACTATAAATTAATAACGTCTTTCTGAAAAAGCTTTATCTTTATCTACTTGACTTGTCATGTCATGTAACCGTTTTCAATTTATTCGGTTATTTTATGTCCGCTTTTATCCGTTTTAGTAATCGTCAATTTTTATCCGCTTTCATTTTAATCGTCCGGATAAAAGCAGATAAACGGATAAAACCGTTTGTATTATCCACGTCAAAGCGGATAAAACGGCGAAAAATATTACGGATAAAAGCGGATAAAACCGTTTTATTATCCACGTCAAAGCGGATAAAACGGACGTAAAATAACCGAATAAAATGAAAACGGTTATGCATTATGACAATAAGTGAAGTAGATAGAGCATAATGAGTTTTTTGGTATAGTACGTTATGAATTTATAGCTTTTTTCCAAGTTTTAAAGTACAAAATATATTATAACTTTTCTTTCAATGTACAAAATACATTTAATAACATTAATTAAACTTAAAATTACCTGAATAAATTGAGAGTTTCAAATTTTATATATACATCACAAATATCTCACAGAATTTTGCTAGAGAGGACTTGAACCAGAAATCACTTGGTCGACAAGCACCTTACGGGTACCGATAAGCTACTATACAAGCCCTAATAAGATTTTCTCTTATATATATCATTATATCACAGAAACTCATAATTAAAACCATATATTAACCTTTTATGCTTTCCTCACAATATTAATTTACAGGAATATATATAAAAAACCAAATTTTATTTGCTTTAAACACAAAAGTTATATCATGAACTTTTCATTACCTCCTTTATACTTTATAGCAAGGTTGTAAGGATCGGGATCCTACCTAGAATCGTTTTCGGTTTTGCAAGTTCGTAATCGTAGGATCGGATCGGGATCGTAAGATCCAATGAAAATGTATATATTTTTGTATAGGGGTTGTAGTTTTATATTTCTATATAATATTTCATATGATAAACGAATCTAAATGGATGATAAAAGAAAAGTTATATGTTCAAGCACTAGTAGTAGTAGAATATTAGATATATTACAATGCATACTTTGCGTAAAGTTCTACATACGTGTCACGGTGCACCTCTTCTTGTTTTAATGTTTTTATTATAAGTTTTTCGTGATAACATTTATGCAAAAAAATAATGTTAATTTATTAGCACGTGATTCTGTAACTTTTTTGTTACAATATATAGATTATTAATGCAAAAAGATAAAAGAATTGTATCTGAAAATGAAACGACATAATTTATAGTAGAGGGCAACACAATTTTTTTTTTCTTGATGACCAAATAATTAAATTAGAATATTCTGATAATCTTACTGAATTTTTTTCTTGATGACCGAATAAATTAAATTAGAATATTCATTCTTTTATATGTAACATAAAATAAAATATGAACAAAATTGGGTCAAGTATGTAGATAGTTTACTTCAAAAACAAGCTTCTGACATTTTACAAAGCACGAAATCGTTTTTCATAATAAACCCAAAAAGACACATCTAAACTATTTCTAAACAGTCCATAAAAACAAAATGATTTTACACTCATTAATCTTGCAAGAGACAATTAATTAATAGCACCAAAATAATTTTTTTTGAAAATTTCTTAGTCATTGCGCTTTAAGACATGAGCTTATACTTAATAAGTTCTTGTAAAAAAAAAAAAAAACAACTAATAATAGGCGATCCTATACGATCCTATCCGATCCTACGATCCTGCAGCGATCCCACGATCCTTCTGCGATCCTACCGAATTACGATCTTGTTAAGATCCTGATCTTTTTTGTGTGTAGGATCGTAGGATCGTACGATCCTACGAGCAGGATCGCGATTTTGACAACCTTGCTTTATAGTATACTAGACGACCGGATAACTAGGAGATGATGACGTGAACCTGCTCATCAAGTCATGATTATACAACACAAACTTATAATTCCTTCTTGGATACTTTAAATGCACAAAGATGTCATGCTTAAAATGTACAAGTTATAACTCCTTTCACATCCTCACTTCTATAACATGCACTTAGAGGCCCGGTTACAATGACTGTTGGCTTGAGCCATAGCCTTGACCACGAGCCTTTGGCGCGACAACCCACACCTTTGAGGTTTGGTAGACTGGCTGTGTCAGGCCACCAAATTTCACGCCGAAATGTTTTTTTTTGTTTGTTTGTTTTGGTGGGTTTCTTTCTCTTTTGTTTGTGTTTGTGATCTTTTGTGTTTGTTTTTGTGTGATAGTGTAATGTGTGTGTATGTGTGTGTGTGTGTGTGTTTGGTTGTTTTGCAGGTGGGAAGGAGGAAGACGACCACTGTTTGGTTTTTGTTTTTTTTATTTACTAACAAAGTAACCAACGAGCACTTGACACCTAGTAGAAGTTGGGATAGAATAATTACTGTAATAAAGTTTAAACCAGGCAAGCCCACAATAATAAAAAAATAGGGTAGGGTATGTATTAAAAATAAAAGAAAATTACCAAAAGAGGCAAAAAATCCAACTGGATCCACTATTTAGTTATTTTCAACATCTTTTTCCACTTTACCACGCTCAATGATCAACCGCCGACTCACCTGAATTTTGACACGTGTCATTCCTTTTACAACTTAACTACTCGACTTGACCGCTCAACCGCTCGACTTTGATCGCTCGACTCCACCCAATTTTTGACACGTGTCATTCTTTTGTACTTTTTCCTGAAAAATAAATATACGCGATTGTACTTATAACAATGACTCATGTAATTCTTATTTATTTATATAAGGATATCAGAAAAACATTTTTAAAGAACATTAAGTAGTATACGTTAACTTTATCAACACTCATTATGTGCTATTAAACTTGCATCATGTGTACAACATAATATCAGTAGTAAAATTTAAATAACAACATCAACATCTTTGTCAGCTAAATAAAATTAAATTTTGAGTTACCTAACATAATTTTTTACGAATATTTTACCAAATTCTAATGGATATTAATGCATAATAAAAAACTCGTGCATAAGTATTAGTTGTATTTATATCACAATTTTAAATGGCAAATTTTATATATGTATATCTTGAACTAAAATGTTAAAATAAATTTGATTTATGTGTAAACTTACATGCGTCTAAACTTATAACTATATAATTATATGCAATTATCTTTAAAGACACAATATTCATGTGTAGAATAATTTTTTGTCAAAACCGATGCGTGCGGTATTATAACTAGTTATCGATACACAAACAAAACATGTATATGAAAGTTAGTACATAAAGATGAACCATGTCTACGAAAGTACTATATATGAACTTAATTATATCACATACATCAAACAATATGATAAATCAAAAATAAGAATCATAACCAGTGTTGCAAAATAAGGCCTACAAGGCCGATTAATCACCGATTAGGTCTTTGTAAAATGCCACCAACCTTTCCGATTTATGTAAATCGGTCAAACAAATCGGTCAACCGTGGTCAATGGTGGTCAATGACTATTAATGTTGGTCAAACTTGTCGAAAACCTTCATATCTTGCGAAAATACTTAAAACTACCCATAAAATTGTTTGAATAACTTATGGTCATTGTTTATATCTATTACAAGATGTTTTTCAAGAAAAATATTGCCGAAATACATAAACTTGTCGAAAATACCTAAAGTTTGCGAAAATACTAAAACTTGTCGAATGCTAATCCGATTAATCACCGATTAATCCCGCCTGACCGATTACAAGTTCTGAGGAGGTTGACCGCCCGACTACCGATTCGCGATTTTTGCAACATTGATCATAACTAAAAAACCAAAAAATTAAGCTATTTGTTTTCTAATAAATAAAAATACATCATTCAAAATTTAAAAATAAAAAGACCCGCGCACGTGCGGGCAACATAACAAGTCACTTGTATAAAGTGATTTCGTTTACAAATCATTTACTCCGTATTTGATTGTCTGTGATTTTTATTTGTACATGAAAACAGTTGTGTTGCTCCATAACAGCAAAAGAACAATAGGACAGTTTAAGAATATAACAATCCTTTCAATAGATTTAAATAGAAGCGTTCTAATTCTTCAGGCAACAACCAATTGCATCCATGTAATATCCACAACGGCCATGAAACCCGGCAAGCGAACCACCAGCCCATGATTCTGAAAACTTGGAAATTATATGTCTAGGCTTACCAACCTCATAGATCTTTTTGTTTGTCTTGAAACACAACGAGGAGATTACTTTATTATGATTCACATGATCCCATATTTCCCATTTCCCGACTGTTCCGGATATCCCAATAACTTCTTCGTCAACGTCCAGAATAATCTATGAAAACACAACAAACATTTTCATAATGAGAATTTCAGTTTCTTTTTCGACACATAGGAATTAGGAGCATCTCCAGTGAAGGTCAGCTGATTATGTCCATGGTGAAATGGAATCCAGCCATATAAACTTCTCATCGGAGTATCAAGTCCATAAAAGATAAAAATAATGTTGTCCGTTTACTTAGTTATCAACTATTAAGCAGTTAACAACTAAGTAATATGTCTACTAAGATTCGTGTACACTTAATAGTTTAGATATATATAGCATAATAAGATAATTTTCAACGTTTAACTCTTTATCGATATATATAAAGAATTATTCTCAAGTGTTTGCGAATAAAACTTATGATTGAATGACAATGTATGTTTGATGATCTCCTCACTAAACTCAAACACAAAACTTAGTTAGTGTTTGAGTACGAACTATGATAATCAACATATTCTAGATCTGTGACTTAGTTTTATTTTGGACGAATATGAACTCTTTGAAAGTGTCACAAAATTTTAATACAAGAAATACAAATCCTATTTATAGGTAAAGGTGAAATGAATACCGGTGGGGTAAAAAGTGTGTGTCAAAATTTGATAGGCTAAAGTAAACTTTGTACTTTAGCTTCTATTCTTAATATGGTACCAACATACTTTTGATGGAAAAATGATGACAATTGTATGTACCTTTTTTAGGGACGGAGCAGGTATTGGAAGTTAAGGGAGGCCGAACTTAACATAAAAATTATAACAATAAATATTGCTCAAAAAAATAATCTATATTTCTTAACTCATGATTCAACTTAACACCACAATAATTAGTAACTAAGATAAATTAAAAAAGAATAACTTGGCAAGTAAATTTATTTTGATGTTTTATCTGATTGTTAAGTTATTCGAAATTTCAATATGAATTAGAAGGGGGTAATTGAAAATATTATTAAGAAATTAGCTTATGGGTTGTATAAGTAATGAATAAAGTGGGCTGATTAGGGATGACTCAACACCCACTAATCACCCTACTAACTTCGCCCCTACCTTTTACCAACTAAAGTAATATATTGATTTTATAATAAATGATTTTCACACATCTTCCCAAGATATTTCCTGTCTATTTATCATAGATTTAACATCATACCACAATATTTAAGTCTCAAAATGTCTTCAGTTTGTTGAGGAGATGATCAGTGTGCCAGTGAGTTGTTGTCATCACTCACTAACTCCATCATTTTAATTCTCATTGTTGTCTTCACTTTCTGAGTTCCGTCTCAGATTGTGATGAGTCTTTCTTTCAAACTTCGAAGAACTTCGTTATGATGACTCCTTGAAGGCTTTCTTACATTCACGGACTTGTTTCTTACTTAGGTTGTTTTTCATTTAAATCATATATAAAGATTATTGGGCACTAAATTGGCCCAACAAATAAGGTTAAGGTTAAAAGGTATAGTAGATCTAGTGATGACTTTCGGAGGCGAGCCACATGGGAAGGGCCGGGGGCGGGGGCTCAACGAAGTTCTACCGGAAGGCTAATTTAGTATGAAAAAGTCAAATTAGTAGAGATAATGTCCGGTGCCCTCACGTTTGAAATCCGAGTGCCCCCTCAAGTGAATGACTTCAACAAGTCAAGTGCTCAAAAATTAACATGCATCGACTGGTTTTATTCCGGTGAAAGAGTACAGAGGAAATGATAAGATTGAAATGAGACTTGGGAACCGGGAAAGTGAGAGAAAAAGATACGGAGTAGTACCTTATGGTACATTAAATTAATATTTTTCTTTCATAAAGTGTAAAGTACAAGTATAACCGTATAGCATGTACAACTCAATAATAAAATATGTTATTGGTACCTCCTACCCATGAAAAATGTACAAAAAAGTACAAAAGATTTTTTTTCTACCATGTTTACGGTATAACATAAATTTTTTTTTTATCAATTTTTGCTCCGTACTTTTTGCTAGTTTAATATTTTTAACTTGTTAAACTTTATATTTTTTATTCCGTACTTTTTGTTTCACAGTTTTATAATATAAATTTAAAAAAAAAAGTTTAAAACGGAAAAATTAGGTTGGGGTGTAACTTGTAAAACAAGGGGGTTACTTATAACCTTTCCCATAATACAATGCTTAATGTATACTTATGATAATATTACATTGGTAAACAAGGGGTTATCTAAATATATAGTTAAGGACTTAATATCTTTTTTCCATTTATTATTTAGCTATCTTATTATTTTAAACCGGTTTAGTATATAACGACATGTGTTTAATGGGTTTTTTCGATCAAATGTTTAGTTATTGGCCACGAAGATTAATTTTGTCATAAATGCTCAAAACATTACGAACCTTAACAAACTTTTTATTTAAACACCAACTACTTTTTACAAGCGTCGGTGTTTTAACTGAACCCGACCGACTTGTTTTGAGATAGACAAAAATAAATATATAATCGCGTAGTCTAACTCTTCTTATGGCTGTTGCCCCTATTGTTAAATTTTCTTGCTCCGCTAGTCGTGATGAGCGGGATAAAGTTCGTGCCAGTAGCATTTAAACATTCTAAGTTACGAATACTTTTCAGGCCAAAGAAATTAAAGTTTTATAAAGTTAATGTCAAAATTACTCGAATACTTATAACGCTAAAAAAAAATAATCTGAACATGCATCACCCGCGAATTTGAGGGATAAGAGTTGCTCACCTCAGAAATATCATAGTTGGTGATGCTGGTCCCGCCATCTCCACCATATTGTTTAGAAGAATACGACGAGCCATTGATATCTTCTACAACAAAACTGATTGCATGTATGCAATGGTCCGTGTGATGGTGATCGGATAATTCCCCGTGATGTATGATTATTTTCCTAAGCTTTCGATTGTTGTTAAACAGATACGACCATGGAGCTCCACCCCTGCTCGATCCCCACAACTCGGTTTGCCCAACTTGCCCCTAGCATGATATGACATAAAATTTGTGATTACAAATTCGTATATTAATAAGATTGCAATGAAATCACAAATTTCTTACTTGAAAAATCAGACTTACAATTTGAAGTTCTAATGCCGCTTTTAGTTCTTGGACGACATATGTCATCGTTGGTCGTTTTTTCCGATCATCATTCAGGCACTCAAAAGCAATATTGGAGAATGTTTTTAATGATAATGAGTTCATATGTTTAAGGAGGTCAGGGATGATTTGTTTATCTAATTCTCCCGCTTGATCACAAGTTTTCGCCCATGCATCTAGGAAGCGACGCTCATCGTGATAGTCAACAAATGCAGGCCTCCCACATAAGACTTCAAGCATTACCACGCCGAAGAGAACACATCAGATTCTTTTGTTAGTATACCGGTTTTATGATATTGTGGATCAATATAGCCAATACTGCCAGCCATTTGGGTGTACATAACACTTATCTCTTGGCCTGTCAGGCCTAATTTAGCCAATCCGAAATCTGAAATTTTGCTTCCCAATTTGCATCTAGCAAAATATTGGAGCTTTTAATGTCTCAGTGTATCACCCTATGTTCTCTTGTACCCTCACTGCCATGGAGATGCTCGAGTCCATGAGCCGCGCCAAGACATATCTGAAGGCGCTGCTCCCAGGTGAGGTCCGTATTCGCTAGATGCCTATCAAGGCTTCCGTGAACCTCGTGCTTGTAAATAAGGGCTTTCTTGCCTTCTTCATCACAGAATCCAACAAGGGACACAATGTTATTGTGTTTGTAACTAGCGAGCATGAGGATCTCAGTCCCGAACTCATGCTGTCCTTGTCCAGAGGTAATATAGCTATTCTCGTCTAACATCTTAACAGCAACGTTGGTGTATGCCTCACCGGAGCTTGATTTGAGTTGGCCTTTGTAGACACTGCCAAATCCACCATGCCCAATCAAATTATCGTTCGCAAAGTTGTTGGTGGCCAGTCTGATATCCTCAAGTCGAATTTTGAGGGGGTTACTAGCTTGTTTTTGAGAGTCAGTCATTATATTTGAATTCTAGTTTTGAATTATGAAACAAAAAAGATAGAATTCAAGGTAACAGAAATTGGCAAAGTCGATCCCCTTTTATAACTAAAAATAAGGGATAGAAGTTTCGATTTTTTTTTTCAGGAAATTCAAATGGAATCAGCCGCTATGACTATGATACCCCGTTTCATTGACTTTGACTATGTATATTAAGTAGAACGCTAACAACACTCTTAAATGATATTATTGACGACAACAAACTTTTCGGAAGTTGCTTATATTAAAACATAGATATCAACCAATTCCGCATTTTTCTCTAAAATAAGAGGGCATCGTATTTGTGCCTGAAAAAATCAAAAAAGTTGGTGTTTATTGATGATTTCATTTAAACATTGCATTAGTAATAAATTTTAAAAATCACTTGTTAACAACAATCTTCGTGCTCTTTTTAGCAAAACACGTACTAATGTTAATATACATCGATCCGTATTAATTATATCTACCAATGACAAGAGGTTTGAAAAAAATTTTAGATAATTCAAAGTCATGTATTTGATTACGTGTCGAATTGAAAGCTAAGGATAGTTTTACAACTATTCTTAAAATTAATTTATTATGACCTCTGTGGTCCTTGTCCGCTGATTTTCATATCTAACCGTTTTAAAGCAGCGTACCAAATCGGCAAAGTTGATGTCTCGAAGTGGAATTTTCAGGTGTTTTGGTGATTGAATTTTAGCCAAGATATGTCGTAGGCGCATAGACTGAATTTGATAAGTTTTATTAGAAAGGTCAAATACTGTAAAATGTAAGGATTAAACATGTACTTGTGGCTAAAAGTTTTGGGGGGTCATGACCCCTCCCGGTCCTCACTAAGTTATGTCCATGCATATGTGAATATGGAACTTACACAAATTGGCAAATTCGATATATGATCTTGTTTATTAACTTAAATAAAGGATATATCATAGTTTTGAAGCTCTTATTCCAAAAGAAAATTACAAATGATTTTATCAACGATGACAATATTACATGCTTAGGTAAAGTTTGCCATCAACAATCTTTGAATAATTTATGAAAGCGAAAGACATTCATTAACTTAGGTTGTCTACTGCACCAACCAACCAACTTTCCTCACATTATAGTGCAACGGTTATTTGTATGATCATGGCCACAAGTTGTACAGGTCCCATAGAACTCAGATGGGTACGTTCCCATAAAAAACCGGCACTTGATCAGCTGGCATTGATATAAGAACAAGTCAGAATTGAAAAGTCAAAGAAGTCAAAGATTGGAAAGTCAACAAACAACCAAACAACCACTTTTCCCGCCATTACTATTTCTCATTTCATTTGTATAAATACATAGCTGTCATTTACATTTCCATCATCTATCAGTTGTACAATACTCTTGTCTATCTGTAAAAATTCATCTATCCTAATAACAAATCCCTTTCTTCATATTCGAGTTCTATTATTATTTTCTGGAATTCCTGTACGTTGAAATAGGCTATCTTCGATTCTTCTTGAATCATGGATCAGTCATATCCTTTTGGTACATAACAATTGGTATCAGAGTCACTTTTCTTACTAGATACATAGTCAAGATTATGTTATAAATCTGTCAACCACCTATAAATACCACCACCACCACCATAATCCACCACATTTCATTTTCACTTTCCAATCCAAACAACGTCATAATGATTCTTTGTTTCTGTTTCCCAATCACAAAAACGTGTCATTAAGTCAGTTCTTGAGTAGTTCTTGTTAGTTACAAGTCTGATATAGTTGTTAAAGTTTGTTGGAGTTAGTTACTCTATTTCTTGGATTCTTTTCTTTGACAGGATGCCTAGTCAAACGTGTGACAATACCAGTACTGAAGACACATCAATAAGGGAGATGATAAGACAGTTAAGAGAAGAATTGAAGCGTGAATTCCTGGAAGAATTGAGGAACAGTGCTGGTAGTGGTGATCAAAGCATGATGATGATGAATCAGGGTACAAATCAGGGACAAAACACTCAGTTTCACAGAGTCACAAAGCTTGAGTTTCCAAAGTTTGGGGGTGACAATGTGAGGGACTGGATGTTTAGATGTGAACAGTTCTTCAAGGTGGACAATATTCCTGATGCAAATAAGGTAAACCTTATCTCTATTCACCTTTATGATGTTGCTTTGATGTTGCATAGACAAATAACAAGATTAATAGGAGAAACTGTAACTTGGCCAGTGTATAGAGAGGCAATTTTGGCTAGATTTGGAAGAGTTTATGATGATTCACTAGCTGAAATTAAAAAATTAAAACAAGCTGGTCCTGTGCACCAGTATATTGATGAGTATGATAAAATGTTGCGTAGAGTTGAGTTAAGTGATGAACATGCAATGAGTTTCTTTAGTGCAGGATTGTATAGTGAAATTGAACTTGCTGTTAGAATGTTTAAACCAAGGTCTTTGGCTGAGATGTATGGCTTGTGTAGACTGCAAGAATCACAGTTGAATGTGGCTAAGCAAAGAAACAAAATGCCTGTGTTGCCTACACCTAGATACAATCCTTAAAACATAAGTGTGATTAACAGCTCTAAACCACTGTCTTTACCTGCACCAAATGCTAGTTGGAGTAATAAGCCATCAACTTTCACTAGTACTCCATATAGGAAAGAATTAACTCAAAAAGAAATGGAGAAAAAAGAATGAAATGATTATATTTTTATTGTGACCAAAAGTACTTCCCTGGCTATAAGTGTAGTGGTCAAGTGTTTTTGTTAGAAGTACTTGTCGATCAGGAAGGAGATGAGCAGGAAAAAGTAGAGGTAGAGGAGTGTCTGGATGAAGAGATTGTGTGGCAACAAGAACCTGTGCAAGACAGTGAAGTGATTTGATAACATGAAATAATCCTGATATTCTAAGTGCTAATTTCCCCCTTTATTGACATATTATGCTTAAAATGTTATTAGATTCGTCCTTATTCCTTCTTATTTCGTTTCAGGAGTAATTAACTATGAAGAAGCGGTATTTGGACAATTTTGGGCTCAAGATCAGATTATTCTAACATTCACAAAGACTACGACGTAACTAAGTGATGAAGTTACGCCGTAATTATATTTTCGAAGACTACGGCGTAACAAGCTAATGGATTTACGCCGTAATGAGACTACGACCTAACTATCATTCAAGTTACGACGTAACTGACATTTTATGAAGACTACAGCGTAACCATCAGCTCAGGTTACGCCGTAATCCTGGACTGAAATCAATATTTCTGCTTATGAAAAACTACGACGTAACTATTTCATAGTGTTACGTCGTAGCTCAAATTAAGTTTTCATGCCTATAAATACAAGAAGATTTCTGCATTTGAAGATATCACTCCTTTCCTAAACCTTTCCAGGGTTTGGGGAGAGCAGCCACAGAAGAAGAATTATGGCTTAGGAGCATGAAGAACGAAGTTCTCGTCTACGATTTCCTTTATATTCGAGTTTGAATTCTTTTATGTTTTTCTAGAAATCATACTATGGATTCATGTTATTAACTCAGATTTATATTTATGTTGTTTATCCTCTTTATCTCTTTTTATAGACATCTGCTTAGTCTTATCATAGATCACTAGTTTCGCTAATATTATAAGCTTGTTAGTATCTAGAGGGTTGGGAGAATTGACCAACTGACCTCAACTCACTAGGTTGCGAAGTATGGAAGGAATTGGCCATAGTACAACCATCCTTTGTGTGTGAATTGACCAAATGATCACCTTTCAAGCGTAGATATTTAAAAAGCTAGGGGAAATCTAAGTTCCTAACGGTCGGGTTTTCATAGACTAAGTCTAGTAGATTTGGTTCTTAATGACTGCTATTAGATTACTGAATGATCCTGGTTGACCTGATCATCTTGGTGAAGGGTTCTAAGAATCATAGGCTAAGACAAATTGACCAAAGGAGTCTAGCGATATTTTCCCATTATATTGAGCTTAAGTATTGAGAATCAAAATATATCTAAAATCTTGGTTAAGCTTCACTCTTCTATTACTTTGTCCTAAATTCTACTCCTGTGTAATTAGGATAATTCTATCCATTTTATCTTACCATTATCAACTTATCTTATTTATCTCTTAGTATCGTAGTTCTTTCAAGGCCACATCTCTCTTGGGACGACACTCGGATTTACCTAAGGCTTTACTTCATCTGATCGGGTTCTCTGCCCGTTAGCATGTGTTTATCCTAGTATATCTCAGTTTTATAAATATTAAAAGCAGGATGAAATAGCACATCATCTTTTTGGCATCACTGTCGGGGAGCAGTTAATGAAAGATCTAAGGTATGAATTTATAATTTTGACCTATGTTAAGAAACGTGAATACCCTCCAGTTCCTTATAAGGTGCGTATCTCACTCTCTCGTATTGCAATTTTCGGATATATCTTTAAATATTTACTTTGAAGCTATTATTTACGGCGTAGCTTTTATTAAAGTTACGGCGTAACCTTTATATAATAATAAAAAATTTAATAATTAAAAATTAATTACGACGTAACCCTGAATTTGAATTACGCCGTAACTTTTGGATGGTATAAAATCTCAGCTACGGCTGAGCAATTAGGTTTTTACCAAACCTTTTAATAGCGATCGCTACAGTAAAAATCTTCCTAAAATTTTCGTTGGTTTTATCTCGTTCATCGCAATTGCTAAATAGCTGGTAAGATTCCTCTTAACCCTTTTGATTCTCTTTCAATTATTTTTCAATTAGGTTTTTTTCAATTTGGGGATCTTGCTTCTTTCGTGTTAATCATTGCTATTTACCTGTTTAATTTATGATTTAGATTAATCTTTCATGTTTTGTTTAATCATGTTAAAACCTTATTGGTTGTTAGGATCGGTTTGATCAACTTAAAAGGTTTTTTGGTTAATCGGAAATATTATGGTCTAGGCACATTCTAGTAACACTACATGAATAAAAATTATGCTTTTATTTACCTTGGGTAAATTTTGGTGGTTATGGCGTAATCTATTGTTGGTCCTAACCAATGATTGTTATGTCCTGAGAATTAGGTAAATTACGGCGTAATCATGGGATTAGATTACGCCGTACTTGTTTGAAATTTTATTCAGTGAACGAATTACGGCGTAACCCATAATTAGCATTACGTCGTAATATTAGTTACGTCATAATTATACCTAGAGTTACACCGTAACTACCTATCAGAATGCATTATTTAATCTGTGTTTCTCTTTCAGGAAACGACAACAACACCCCCGCCAAATGGGTGCAATTCATGGCTTATGGTGCTGATGGTAGAAAGTCATGAAGGGCCGATTATGAAAAATTGGCTAAAAAAGAGATTGACACTCCAGAGGCTCTTGATTTCACCGAGTTTGAAACGGTCAACAGTGGGGTAGCATGTAGGACACTAAAAGCATTTTTCAAAGTGAAGAACACTGGCGACAGAGGATCATTCACTTGCTCAGCTTGGTTGAAGCTTTTCAAAATTAAAGATCCCGTCATCCCAGAGTATGTTAGAGAGTTTTTGGTGTCTGTGGATTTAGTGAAGATGTTACCGACATTAAGGAAACCTCGCTCTATTTTCAACTTGGAGGAGTGAGAAGGGAAATGACTTTAAGGCAGTTTTTGCTCTAGATGGGTTTGTATAGTGAAAGAGATTTTGGCTCTATTATGTGGAATGAATTTTATGGTCAATGCTAGAGGTTTAGGCCAAATGAATACAACCCAGTCATTTACTTCAATAGCATATCTTCCACTCCTGGTTACAACTCAAGGCATCCCCCCCTCATAGACATTGATCAGAAGTCTCATTCGCCTATTGGTTCATAAGCTCATTGCGTGCTAAATCAAATGAAGGCATTCGGCAAAGGAAAAGATGATGATGGATGATTTGTATTTGCTACATGGTATGAATGGAGGGAACTTGATTGATGTTCCTTGGTATTTGGCTAAGTTCAGGTCAACCGTAACAAAAGGTTTCACTACAAAGAGCATGATTCAAAGGGCTCATTTGATTGGTAAGCTTGCGAAGAGTTTCGGGTTGATGACTCCTCAAGCTTTGTCATTGGTTACTCGTGGTAGGGATACTAGCTTGATCGGGTCCAACAAGCTAGTTGAGTATGGGATTTGTCGTTTGAATGGTTTGGGTGAGGCCGAGTTGATGTCGGATGCTCCACTAAGAGGATAAGGAGCAATCAAACTGGTGGAAGTGAAGCAGATGGTAGCCAAATGGGTGCCGAAGAGGAGGCCCTAAGGGTTCGAGCTAGCGATACCATGAACGTTGAGAACATATTGCAAAGGATTGATGGACGGGTCGATCATATGGAGAGCCACTTCAATGAGGAGATTGATGGTTTGGCTACAGGTTTGTATGGGTTAAGCACCCAATTTGATGGCTTTTTAGGTACATTGAACCAGGTGCAGGAGCTCCAACAAGACTTCTTTAATTGGAGCGCAGAGCGCACAAGCCAGATGCTTCAAAAGATGCACCTCAACCACCCTCGCTGGCATGGAGCTCCATATGTATACCAACCGGATATTCCAGACATTGGAGTCCAGCATGGTGTAGCCTACATGAATCCTCAGCCAACCCCTTGAAGCACCACAAATACCCTGTTTGACCCATCCCAATACCAATCCATGGACCATGATCTCTACCGGGAGGATTAATTCCCTTGTCTCTAGAACAATTTCTCTACTTTCTAAACAATATTATTATGTCTGTAATAATTAAACTCCTATGATTATTACTATTATGGTGTTGATCTAAGTACATTTAGGTACAAATTTTCCATGTGTTTTTGTGCAGATTCTGTTCTGGAGAGATAGTTACGGCGTAACTGGTTCATAAAGTTACGCCGTAACTCTTCACTGAGAAAGTTTAAGTTGTGAGGCTATTTAAGTTACGGCATAGTCAACCCCTTTAGTTACGCCATAGCAACTCTTCTGACCTTTAATGAGACCTCCTTGGAAAGCAATTGAGAGGGGAGTTTATTTCTTTCTCACTTCTTTTTCATTTCTATTTTCTTTTCCTTTTTATTTTTTGTACAAAAGGGACTTTGTACACTTCAAGTGAGGGGATATGAATAGAAATGAAGTGTATGTTTACTTAGCCTGCTTACCCTAATTTTCTAGTTGGTTTGAAAAATTAAGCTCTTTTGAAACTTTTTGACATGTTTTTAACAAAACTAGAATTATATGAAGCCGAGCACACAATAACCTTTAATGTAATTGGTGAGATTTAACCTTTCCGTTTCCCCTATTTTACCCAAATCTACCAAAAAATTGAGTGTGCCAGTAGTATTGTAGACTTTAGAACTTGGCCTTTACATCACTTCGAGACCATAGACGAGCAGTGTATCAAGTTAGCTTGATTCATTTGGAAAAGGCAATTCGAAGAGGAAAATGTTTTAGGATTAAACCAAATAGCCCATACGTTTTCATTTGTGTGCGTTTATCGACTAATCACATTGACTTTTCGACCTCCGTGATAATCCCTTTTAGTTATACTCATTATTAGTGCAAGATACCCCAAGTTACACCCATTTGAGCCTATCCTTTCATTTTTTAACCCATATACATTTTTACACCTTTTCACCTTATCCTTCCGTATAGTCTTATTTTATGATCGGGAAGTCACTTTTTACCCTAGTTCAAGGTTTAAGTAAAAAGTTTCGGAAGTCACGCTTACTTTGAAGTCAATTATTTGAAGATCATTGAAGATCCCCCATATTCTCCTTATGTTCATCTCAAGTGGGGAGATAATTTATCATTCTCTAAAAAAATATTATTATGGATTAGTTCTTATTGATAAAAGTGCAAATTGTTATAGCACTATGTTAAGTGATTATAAGATATTAGCATCGGGGAGGCCACCTCGATCGCATTTGAATATTGGAGTTTGTCAAGATACCAACGTTTCAAGGAACATGAATTGTATTTAGCATGACGTCCTCTAATGGTACATTCACCTGACACATCATGATCCGGTTTCTTTATCTTGAAGTTGATCTTTGGATGAACGGTGGGCGGTGACGACCTGGTTTTGAGCTTAGACAATTTTTTTTTCTTTTTCTTTATCACCCATTAAATTATCCCATGTCTTACCTTAACTTTTTTTTTGTCATGAAGCGTGTCTAGGTGATAAAGCGAGCAATCCTTGGTATCTTGGCCATGGATTTGGTCATGTATCATTGATTTTGTCCACTTTGTCGTGCCACGTTAGTAATGACACAACACCCTAAACCTTTGAAACATTATAACCCAACATTGCCTTCTAAAGATTGTCTTGACCTTAGCTCTAGTGGTGGAGATGTGTGTAATCGCCAAGCCTATGATAGAATACTTACTATGTTTGTGCAAATTGAGTGATCACCCCGAAATTAAACACTTAGATTGGGATGACTGTGAGAGTGTTTCATTCCCCATTTCATGAGTTGTTCGGCTCTAAAAATTATTCTAGCATGGGAGCTCTTAACTGCATGTTCCTCGATTTACTCGAGAAATGTATTATTTCTCTTATAATCTAAAAGTCTACTTGAGGGCAAGTAGAGTTTAAGTGGGGGATATTTGATAACATCAAATAATTTTGATATTCTAAGTGTTAATTTCCCCCTTTATTGACATATTATGCTTAAAATGTTATTAGAATCGCCCTTATTCCTTCTTATTTCATTTCAGGAGTAATTTACTATGAAGAAGAGGGTATTTGGACAATTATGGGCTCAAGATCGGATTATTCTTACATTCACAAAGACTACGGCGTAACTAAGTGATGAAGTTACACCGAAATTATATTTACAAAGACTACGGCGTAACAAACTAATGGAGTTTCGAAGTAATGTTAGGTCACTAAGTTTACAACACAAGCATCAATGAAAGAAATAGAGAAGAGATAGAGGTCGGATGAACAATAAACAAACACACACACACACATGAGTAGCACGGTTAGGCATAGAGTATGTGAAAGAAAGTAAATTGAACAACCAACCCTCAGTGAGGGTTATTACAAAGTATTTATAGGAAGGGAGCTAGGGCAACACTCCTACTCCTTCCTTTCCTTAATGGACATGGGCCTGCTCATGGGCCTTCTACATAAGCTTAAGGCTAATAACAAACATAAAGGCCATAATTAAGCTAACTATTACATATGAATCACTAACACTTGATTTAGGTTTAGGAGTGATTCCAACAATCTCACCCTAAGTGTTGGTGATGAATGTATATGAGCGGTTAAGGTGTTGATGTAATAGTAGCTTTGACGTCTTCGACATTCTTCTTTCTTGTGAGAAGAATTGCCTTGATTCGAACAATCTCCCAAAGTAGAAATTGTCTTCTTTAACAGTTTTGCTTTGACGTCATCGTTAACTTTGTTCTTTGATCATTGTTCTTTGTGATGGTAGTGATAGTATGTTGTTGTTATGCGATCAAGTCTCGCTCGTGTCCTTGCTTGCTCCAGTGTCTCCTCGTCATTCTTCAACATGCTCACACGCTCTTTGGCGTTGGAATTCAAAGATTGATGAAGTTCTTTAAGTCTTTAAACTTTGTAGATTCTTTGATTTAACGAAGAATCATTCGACTTTTGTGTTGCTTTTAGATAGAACTTCCATTAGTGATGATGTTGGCATGAGCATGTGAAGAATTTGCACGATCATTCCGCTCCGGAGCTTCCATAAGAAGAAAACATTAAAGCGGTTAGTAATAAGTGGATTCCAAGACTTACAAGTTTGAACTTGAGTGTTAACGAAGATAGTGTGAAACACAACTCTAATTCTCACAAAGGCCGTTCTCGAACCGGAGTCCCAAGTGAGATAACGCGATGTACAAGCACATCTGATTCGAATGAGTCTCGAGGTACACCAAGCATCACCTCACGATAGACCATTTGAGACACACTGCGTAATCCATGGGAGTTACCGAAGTGACCACCGCTGTGGTGTTTGATGTTGACCACGCGGGAGTTTCCATTCAATCACCGAGGATCGCAATTGTGAACCTCTCATAAATGTTCTCGACAGTTGCTAAGATCATGAAGGACTCGATAACGCACTCATCGATGTTCTTATTGTTGAACATCAGTGATGAAATGTCAACGTACCTAAGAGATCTTTTGATGAATCTCATGGCTCTAGAATCAATAGTGAGTTTTGGTTTTCTGAGCGGAGACTAGGGAGAGGTCTTCTTCAATATCGCAGCCTCTAAGAAAGCCGATAGATTATGTAGGGTTCCTGTGAGAATGAAACAAGCTTCCGTTGAAAGAAACTTGGTGGCTAAGAAGGTTTAGTGCACGCGTGTTGGGAATTCGTGAAATGTTGATTCTCTTGATCGAGAAACAATGGATTCTCAAAAGAAGAGTTTCACTAAGTACTATAAACATACAAAGTAGGAACTATCTTTGAAGTTATTCTCTCAAGTAGTGGAAATATAGGTCTCTTCAAGCATGAAGCCATGGAATCTGTTGAAGTAGTGAAGTCACGGATTCTATTTGAAGCGTGTTGGAATCTGCTGAAGATATAATACTGGTGATTTAGTGGCCGTGATTCTCATTGATATAGTGAAGCGAGTAGGATATGCATGCGTATTATTTATATGCTAGCCCATCATTATTATTGTCTTGCCAAGGTTAGCATGGGCATGTGTATGGGTTTACATTTATTTATTTGCATGTTTGCTTTTCCTAGAAGGGAATAGTGTTCCTTGTCATAAAGGAACATAGACATGCTTGTTCTTTCCCAATAAAGGGAATAGTGTTCCTTGTCTATAAAAGGAACTTAGGTCTATTGTATTGAGATAATTTTTCGGAAAAACATTCAAGAAAAACCTCTATAGAGAGGGTGTAAAGATCCATAGAGGATCATTGTTTTATTAAAAACCTTGCTTTGGTAGCTCTGATTGTGTTCTTATTATTCATTTGCATTCGATCTATAACAACTCGTAAATTTCCTACCGATTTTTCATGACTATATTTTTTTTTTTTTCTTTTCTTTTCTTTCTTTTCGATCTATAATCACGACAAGATCTTAATTATATTTTTATTGAAACTTACCGCGACCTCGATAATATTTTTCTTTATTTTATAAATTATATATATAATAAACTTTTTATTTATCTCACGGGCCTCTAAGCCAAACCCGACCCGATCCAATTCATTTTATTTTCTTGGGCTCGGGCACTAAACGTCCAAACCCAACCCTTTTGTTTTTTTTAGGCCTAGCCTTTCGTGAAACTGCCGGCCCAGACGCACCCTTAATATAAATTGGTAACATATTTTGGCACAAGTGTATTTTGGTGCATGTGTTTAGTATTCACAGCCTAATATTGCCAAAGACTTGGTACAAATTTAAGAAAAATTATGTATTTTCAATGAGCATAAACAGTAGGAAGCTTTTGATATTTATTTTGAATAAGAACTCTTTTCCTCAAATATATAAAACGAATAACATAGTACAAAAGTAATTATTGACGTAAGTGTCATATGTTTACTAGATTCCATTGGTAATTTCAATATGTTGCACATGTATATATTTAGTACTATGTTTCCCACCCTTCTGTGATGACTAGCGAACACAAAGCAAGGCACTAGACAACACCAACTTTGGTATTTTAGAGCATGAAGGTGCGTGTATATGTGATAGCAAAAGAGGAGACAAAGCAAAGTCTAGCCACCCTATTATTATGTGAGTACAAGTAATATTTAAAACATGTCATTCCACGTTTCTTAGAACACACGAGCAAGAGACCAAAATTAAAACATTATCCTTTGGTCATATATATAGTATGCATGTGTGTACAAAGATGGAGACAAGTCTTCTTTCTCTCTTTCTTGTTACAGTCATCAAAACCCAAAACAAAGCACAACTAAAACACCCTAACACCATATTATAATAACCTAAGACCTCTTGACTTCTATACCCACTAGTCCTAGTGTCTCCATGTTCCTTGTAATATAGCAACAAAACAAATATCACCCTTGGTCCCCCCTTTTCCTGTGAACATTGTTCTTTTACATATGAGTTCCATGTGATCCCACGTGAAGACCAAACAAACCCACGCCCCACCTCTGCACTTCACCTCCTAATCGCTCTCTCCCTCTACCCTACCTCCACCATGAACGCTTCATCTACCTCCAAATGGTAAACCTTTCAAACTAACTCCTCACCTCCAAGGACCACCTTAACTAAATATTGATCATACTTTTGGATTTTGCCATGGGAGAGAATCGACAAGAGCAAGGGTCCCCATCTATTTCCTTGTCTCCATGGACCACGGTTGATGACAACACCAAAGACAGCACAAAATGTGCTCCCCATTTGATGCCATAGCACGCACGTTAAAGGCTCAAACAAAGCTTCATGCCACACCTTGTCTATATAAGCCACCTACCCTTAAGCACTTCACTCACAAACACTTGCTCACAAACACATTCTCAAACACAACTCTTGATACTCTTTGTTCACTGCCGAGAAGAAGAAAAAGAACCAAGGTTTCGGGCTTCATTTTCATAAGCTAAGTGTTCACTTCGGGTTAGTTCTAGTCGGGTTAAGCTTTTGAAAGCTAGTTGGCACGTCGGGTTTCTTCCACCTCGAGCTCTTCTCACTCGTTCACTCGACATCTCATTCGAAACCCACTGTAAGCTTCGATTAAACTCAAATCTTGTTAACACATTCGTGAACTTTAGACTTTTGTTAAATGTTCATGTGTCACCTTTGAAAACTAAACATGATACATATTTCTCACTCGACACCCATTCTTAACCCACTGTAATGACTTCCTCTTTTCAAACTTGACATTAAAATATGTTGCAAGCTTTGGTTAAGGAATGAAATCTTAAAGAAAATCACACAAGTCACGTATATGTAACTGAGGAAGTAATATAACTAAAATGACAGAATGCCCATGCGTTAAAGATAATCGGTATGCATAACTAAACCAAGAAACCCACCTAGCTCAGTTGGTAACGCTGTTGGCATGTGAGCAAAGTGGTCATATGTTCGAATCCCAGCAGCGGCTATTTTGCCATTTTTCTTTGTTGTTTTTACAAGTTTCACCTTTTGACAGTTTTAGCCCCTCCACTTCATGTCTTTTAGCAACTTTCTTAAAACTTCTAATAAGTTTTCAAAACTATTATATAAACTATATTTTCACATGGCATATTTTTATAACAATTGATTTATAGAGAGAAACTAATATTTATGACCGGGTCATGCCCGATTATTGTCAAATTTTTTATACTTAGTCTATTTTCACAAACTAGGCCAAACTACGAGAACAAAAAAATATATATATGGAAAATAAATTATAAACTTTTTTTAACTTATCGTCCACTAAAAATATATATAAACACATTTTTATATACGTATCGCGACATGTAACGTTATTTATATAAATACTTAACCTGAAGTATTAATTAACATTTTACTGAAAACAAATGATTTTCACAAACACTTTTATTGTGAATATTTTCCGTACTAAGTATTTCGGTTACACCTGAACCGAAAACCCACTCGTCACGAATACTTTATATACTTATATACTTTTACACTTTCCAAGAGCCAATACTTACAAAACGCTTTGAAACTATTTAAACGTAAACTCTTCCACACAAGCAACATTAAACACAACCACTTGTAAACACTTAAATTTATTCACAAACTTCGAGTCGTGAACACACAAAACTGCAAACTGAGACTTGCTGTACTAATTTAGGTTGCGTGTTGGAGCTACTTGTTACTTGATCTCTTGATACTTTATTCACCGAACTGCTGAGGTGAGTTTATAGCCCCACTTTTACTCTTATTACTTGTTTTATAAAACTATGGGGTGAGAAACATGCAAAACTCTTTTCGGACCGAACCGAAAACACTATTACGTGAAACAACCTTGAATCCCAACTATGCTACCGTTAGTTCCACTTTGGGGGCGCGATTGTTATGAATAGATCTATGGGGATGACACCCCGCTCGAGTTTGACCGGATAGGCAAAGCGTCGGGCGATATCATATCGTATTGATTGAGTGTACGGAAATACACTTGCCGGGCTTTTATTTATCATGCTTCTAGATGCATGCACACCGTCGTAGTTTCGGTTAGCATGAACTTGGTACTAGCGTAATAGCATTTTGCATATAGTGTCATTCATGGAGATGCTATATGTGCAATCATGGTCCAACTTGATTTACAAACTTAAACCCATGAACTCACCAACCTTTGTGTTGACATTTTAGCATGTTTTTCTCGTGTTTACTTATTGATGTGGGCAATGGCAAAGTCATTCGTTGGAGACGGCATCCAAGTGTTTCCAAACATTCTAATACAATTTAATGGGACAACATATATTTTTATGGGCTTTACTCCGTGACTTTGAAACAATATTGTAAAACTATTTCTTAAATTAATATATCTTTTGAAAATGGAATAGATTTTCCATTCTTTGTTACCTTGTGTTGTGATTATTGATTTAGTAGCACCCCATGACCAACGCTTCATTGTGAAATTTTGGGGTGTTACAGATTAGTATTCAGAGCCAGGTTATAGAGAATTAGGTATTTCTCAAAACCTAAACTATAACCAAATTTTCCTAAAACACTTCAACGCCGCCACACCGCTGATGTTCCGCCATGCCTTGCCTCATGTTACACGATGTAGTCGTGCTATGTGTTACTACCGTATTTTAGGTTCGTATAAGCTCTCATTTGAATTAAATTAATTATTTCTTAAAGTCATTAAGTTTCTTAATTAACTCACATTTAAACTTTAAGGTTTGTTCTTGTTTGATTGGGTGCAAGTTTAAATGAGAATGATGTTGATGTAACAAACCGAATGAGATTAAGAAATAATTAACAAAGAGTGTAGAGTAGATCACTACGAATGCTTATACTTGTTACATCTCTATGTTAAAATGCTTAACATGCCCACTATTAGAATATTGCACTATGCTATGATCCCATAATCGCTTCTACGTTACTTCTCGTATAACGTATAACTTGTCAATGTATCGACTTCACGTTATTTCGTGTGTAACGTACAACTTGTCACTGCTTTTACGTTATTTCTGTGTGTAACGTATAACTGGTCACTGTATCAACCTCGGCGTTATTTCTTTATGTAAGGTACCACTCGTCACTGCTTCTATGTTATTTCTTTATGTAACATACAACTACTTGATTCTCGCACATATATTTAAACCACCTCTCTCACTGGTCACGACATCTTATGGCACTCTTATGCTCTATCCTTCGTAACCTCACACGGCACTGATCGTCCTGTTCTAAGCTCAACTATTATACTCTTTTATGAAATCGCGTTGTATTCCGCTTAACGAATCATTTATCTATTGTTCACTTATTGCCTCACGTCACCGAATCTTTCTTGAACGACTAGCCTCTTTCCATATCGCATTTTTAGTATAAATACTCACATCTAGTCACCGTATCGACCTCGATGATTCTTCAAGATCTTAAACCACGTGGGCGTGGTTTTTTTAAGGTAGGTACTATAACAACTCGTAAATTCCTCTACCGATTTTTCGCGACTATATTTTTTTTTTCTTTTTCTTTTTCTTTTCTTTCTTTTCGATCTATAATCACGACAAGATACGAATTATATTTTTATTGAAACTTACCGCGACCTCGATAATATTTTTCTTTATTTTATAAATTATATATATAATAAACTTTTTTTTATTTATCTCACCGGGCCTCTAAGCCAAACCCGACCCGATCCAATTCATTTTATTTTTCTTGGGCTCGAGCACTAAACGTCCAAACCCAACCCTTTTGTTTTTCTTTTAGGCCTAGCCTTTCGTGAAACTGCCGGCCCAGACGCACCCTTAATATAAATTGGTAACATATTTTGGCACAAGTGTATTTTGGTGCATGTGTTTAGTATTCACAGCCTAATATTGCCAAAGACTTGGTACAAATTTAAGAAAAATTATGTATTTTCAATGAGCATAAACAGTAGGAAGCTTTTGATATTTATTTTGAATAAGAACTCTTTTCCTCAAATATATAAAACGAATAACATAGTACAAAAGTAATTATTGACGTAAGTGTCATATGTTTACTAGATTCCATTGGTAATTTCAATATGTTGCACATGTATATATTTAGTACTATGTTTCCCACCCTTCTGTGATGACTAGCGAACACAAAGCAAGGCACTAGACAACACCAACTTTGGTATTTTAGAGCATGAAGGTGCGTGTATATGTGATAGCAAAAGAGGAGACAAAGCAAAGTCTAGCCACCCTATTATTATGTGAGTACAAGTAATATTTAAAACATGTCATTCCCACGTTTCTTAGAACACACGAGCAAGAGACCAAAAATTAAAACATTATCCTTTGGTCATATATATATAGTATGCATGTGTGTGTACAAAGATGGAGACAAGTCTTCTTTCTCTCTTTCTTGTTACAGTCATCAAAACCCAAAACAAAGCACAACTAAAACACCCTAACACCATATTATAATAACCTAAGACCTCTTGACTTCTCTACCCACTAGTCCTAGTGTCTCCATGTTCCTTGTAATATAGCAACAAAACAAATATCACCCTTGGTCCCCCTTTCCTGTGAACATTGTTCTTTACATATGAGTTCCATGTGATCCCACGTGAAGACCAAACAAACCCACGCCCCACCTCTGCACTTCACCTCCTAATCGCTCTCTCCTCTACCCTACCTCCACCATGAACGCTTCATCTACCTCCAAATGGTAAACCTTTCAAACTAACTCCTCACCTCAAGGACCACCTTAACTAAATATTGATCATACTTTTGGATTTTGCCATGGAGAGAATCGACAAGAGCAAGGGTCCCCATCTATTTCCTTGTCTCCATGGACCACGGTTGATGACAACACCAAAGACAGCACAAAATGTGCTCCCCATTTGATGCCATAGCACGCACGTTAAAGGCTCAAACAAAGCTTCATGCCACACCTTGTCTATATAAGCCACCTACCCTTAAGCACTTCACTCACAAACACTTGCTCACAAACACATTCTCAAACACAACTCTTGATACTCTTTGTTCACTGCCGAGAAGAAGAAAAAGAACCAAGGTTTCGGGCTTCATTTTCATAAGCTAAGTGTTCACTTCGGGTTAGTTCTAGTCGGGTTAAGCTTTTGAAAGCTAGTTGGCACGTCGGGTTTCTTCCACCTCGAGCTCTTCTCACTCGTTCACTCGACATCTCATTCGAAACCCACTGTAAGCTTCGATTAAACTCAAATCTTGTTAACACATTCGTGAACTTTAGACTTCTTGTTAAATGTTCATGTGTCACCTTTTGAAAACTAAACATGATACATATTTCTCACTCGACACCCATTCTTAACCCACTGTAATGACTTCCTCTTTTCAAACTTGACATTAAAATATGTTGCAAGCTTTGGTTAAGGAATGAAATCTTAAAGAAAATCACACAAGTCACGTATATGTAACTGAGGAAGTAATATAACTAAAATGACAGAATGCCCATGCGTTAAAGATAATCGGTATGCATAACTAAACCAAGAAACCCACCTAGCTCAGTTGGTAACGCTGTTGGCATGTGAGCAAAGTGGTCATATGTTCGAATCCCAGCAGCGGCTATTTTGCCATTTTTCTTTGTTGTTTTTACAAGTTTCACCTTTTGACAGTTTTAGCCCCTCCACTTCATGTCTTTTAGCAACTTTCTTAAAACTTCTAATAAGTTTTCAAAACTATTATATAAACTATATTTTCACATGGCATATTTTTATAACAATTGATTTATAGAGAGAAACTAATATTTATGACCGGGTCATGCCCGATTATTGTCAAATTTTTATACTTAGTCTATTTTCACAAACTAGGCCAAACTACGAGAACAAAAAATATATATATGGAAAATAAATTATAAACTTTTTTAACTTATCGTCCACTAAAATATATATAAACACATTTTTATATACGTGTCGCGACATGTAACGTTATTTATATAAATACTTAACTCAAGTATTAATTAACATTTCTTCGAAAACAAATGATTTTCACAAACACTTTTATTGTGAATATTTTCCGTACTAAGTATTTCGGTTACACCCGAACCGAAAACCACTCAAATTAATACTTTATATACTTATATACTTTTACACTTTCCAAGAGCCAATACTTACAAAACGCTTTGAAACTATTTAAACGTAAACTCTTCCACACAAGCAACATTAAACACAACCACTTGTAAACACTTAAATTTATTCACAAACTTGGTCGTGAACACACAAACCGCAAACCGAGACTTGTTGCATTAATTTAGGTTGCGTGTTGGAGCTACTTGTTACTTGATCTCTTGATACTTTATTCACCGAATCTGCGAGGTGAGTTTATAACCCCACTTTTACTCTTATTACTTGTTTTATAAAACTATGGGTGAGAAACATGCAAAACTCTTTTCGGACCAAACCGAAAACACTATTACGTGAAACAACCTTGAATCCCAACTATGCTACCGTTAGTTCCCTTTGGGAGGCGCGATTGTTATGAATAGATCTATTGGGATGACACCCCGCTCGAGTTTGACCGGATAGCAAAGCGTCAGCGATATCATATCGTATTGATTGAGTGTATTTGAAATACACTTGCCGGGCTTTTATTTATCATGCTTCAGATGCATGCACACCGTCGTAGTTTCGGTCGCATGAACTTGGTACTAGCGTAATAGCATTTTGCATATAGTGTCATTCATGGAGATGCTATATGTGCAATCATGGTCCAACTTGATTTCAAACTTAAACCTATGAACTCACCAACCTTTGTGTTGACATTTTAGCATGTTTTTCTCGGGTTTACTTATTGATGTGGGCAATGGCAAAGTCATTCGTTGAGACCGGCATCCAAGTGTTTCCAAACATTCTAATACAATTTTAATGGGACAACATATATTTTATGGGCTTTACTTCCGCACTTTGAAACAATATTGTAAAACTATTTCTTAAATTAATATATCTTTTGAAAATGGAATAGATTTTCCATTCTTTGTTACCTTGTGTTGTGATTATTGATTTAGTAGCACCCCATGACCCGAACGCTTCCGCTGTGAAATTTTGGGGGTGTTACACGATCAATCATTGTTATTATAGACTCTAGTTGAGTTCGGATCTTGTGTTTTAACAATTGGTATCAGAGCGGGTGGCTCTCGATCTTGAGTTTACAAGGTTTTTCAAGAAAGATACCAAAATTAATATCATTAATAATTTTTGTAGTCTTTCTGTTTGAAGTTTTTCAAACAATGATAACTTTTCGTGAACCGTTGGGAGAAATAAATTTTGGTGGAGCTTCTATATACTCATCTAACTTTCCACCGGGGGATTGTTGATTTGAGGTCTTAGTCAAAAGATACACGTGCGTAAAAACGCCGCAGACACCATCATGTATGTTGAATTCTTCAAGTTTTTTAGTGACACCAAAAGTGTCACTAAAGATCAAAAGTGTCGCCTTTATACTTAAAAAAAAAAAAAAAAAAAAAAAAAAAAAATGAAGCAAGAAACATTTTCTACTAGTTGATTGGATGAATATAATTTATTGTGGGGCTCGGGCATGATCGAGTTTTGTTTCGCATTCGCATTGTGTATTGTCAAGCACATATTGATTCTACCAAGGTTTACGAGAATGGCGATCTTGATAATGAAAGGATTATATAGTTGTGCTTGAATGTTGCATCAAATTGTTGCATTTGATCGTATCACACATTGGTTAACGCGGATTCTATCACTTGTGATTGGTCATTAGAACCGTGTGATCACGTGGGAATATTTACATGTGCAATTGGTAGTTGTTTTAAGGCGATTTCGGGATGATGAACAAAGAAGATTATTATAAAGGTTTTCTCAAGGATATGCCGTCTTCCAATTGCTTTCATGGGCATCTCTCAGTACATACTTGTGATTATAGTTGTAAGGAGAGATATAATGAACTTAAAGAAGCCTATGATACTATGAAACCTCAGTTCAATGAATGCTATGTTGAAAATGAAGCTAGTAAAATGGCAATAAAAACACTAGAAAGACAAAAGGTATGGTTTCAAAAGAATCAAGTGGCTTATGAGGAAAATATTAGGTGCTAGAAAGTGATCTAGAATTTGCTAGAATTGATTTAAAGCGCTCGAAAAGAAAAAGCTACTATAGTCTCTCGAAAACCTAGTGCTAAAGAAAAACTAGATGAGGAAATTGCTAGGAATAATGAATGGCAAATGTCCGTAAAAGCTTAAATAGAATTATCTATACTAGTCAATCTCATACATATCCTATAGGTTTAGGTTTTCAAAAATATGTAGGTCCGTGGTTAAGTATGATGGGCGAAATCTACCCCACCGGCCTAGCTAATTATGTAAAGGAAGGTGATTTGCATGTCGTCCCCGAACCTATAAGAGGTGAATTCATGCCCATTGACCCGTCCATTACAAATTGACTTTGATGGATCACATCATTTATATGGCAAAAGTCAAGTGACTTACCGGTCCTTAGTAGCAAAACTAATGAATCATCTTGTTCTACAAGTGACAAGTCATCGACCTAAAGTCCACCGACTATGCCTCATGCGATTCAAGTGAAGTATGACTCACCTAAGCACACACCCATGACCACACCCAAGTCCATAGAAGGCGATGATGAGCTCAAAACAAAGCCATTGCTTATTCTGTTAAACACAATTTTCCTTCTAGATCATTTTTGATAAGTTTAAATGTAATAAACAAAGTTGTGTTAGAATAAGTCATTTAAGAAGAAATCTTGTTTTGTGTGTGTAGTAAACCCATCTTATTATAGACTCGTGATTATCATGAGAAAAGATGAGTGCTTCCTCCGCCACAAGACTTCTAGACCCACATGGACTAATGTTGCTAGTATTCCTCCATTTGTTCCCAAAGTTGCTCATGTGAAACCGTGTAAACTGCTCCCTCTTGGTAAACCAAAGGTGTATGCATCTGCTTTACTGGCGACAGTTTAATAGGCCTTTCCAGTTCCTACGGTGGAGGATATTCTTCACCGCTTACTACCGGATGGTGGAACAAGAAGGCTAGCTTATGCCCTATAGACCTAAAAGTTCTTATTTTCACCATATACACCTTATGTATCTCATATGAATAAGGCACATGGTGGAGTTAGTGTGACAACTGTTGTTAAGCCCTCAACATGTTATTCTTGGAAAACTCAAAGGAAAGGTTCATTCGGGTACCCAAGAACAATAGTCTTTGTCGGTGCATTGATTGAGGGAGGCATAAGCTAAAGGGAGGCTTATTGTTGTTTTTTTTTTTCTAACCATTTTTGCAAACTGTTGATCCTTATACGCCTTAGGAGGCTTAGTGTTTCACGACACTACAACTCTGTCTTTGGTTGTTCTTTGCTTGATGGTATCTTGTACATGTTTTGGTTATTTCTATTTCCTTAGTTAAAAAAAAAAAAAAAAAAAAAAAAAAAAAAAAATGTCTAACCTCGATGTGTTCGCCCTAATTCTAGATTGCGGTTTTGGTGTTGGTTCATTACTACACCACTCATGGTTTTCATCTCACCATGTCTTTCTCGACACAAGAGTTGGCTAGCCCACAAGATTATGGCTTGTGGTAAAGGTCATGGAAATCCATAAATGGTAATCAACTCACCATGATGATGACGACATTCCATCAAAGAGTTGGCTAGTCCTGAGCAAACGGCTCCAGGTAAAGACATGTCAAATCCGTTTATGGTTGCTGGTTTGCCAATAAATCAGATGGTTTTTCAGTGTACCATGGTTTTCGAACTTAAACATTTGGCTACTCCAATAGTGATGGCTATTGGTAAAGAGATCTCAAATCCATTATTTTCGATGATTCACCTCTCACAGGAGTTAACACACCTGGATGTGATGAGAATAGTATGAAACTAATATGTTTTGATGTACATGATGTCATTTGTTGCTGCAAAGATCAGGTGGTTCAAAGTGTAGTCATCATAGAGATGAAATTGTTTTGGTTCTTTGCTGCTGATGTTCGAGTACAATCCTCTGGTTCTGAAGTGTTAACGATTTTTGGGAAGGATTGTTGGGAAATTTTGTCGCTTGTTGGTACAATCCTCTAGTCTTGAAATTTTTAAAGATCACGAAACTGAACTTAAATGATACAATCCTCTTGGATTCTACAATCGCCTCATTTAAATTCCGCTTTAGGGAGGATTGTTGGGAATTGCTGAAATAATGATTCTCTTGATCGAAAACACGGATTCTGCCGAAGAAGAGTCACCGAAGCACTATAAACATACAAAGTAGGAACTATCTTTGAAGTTATTCTCCATCGGTAGTGGAAATATAGGTCTCTTGAAATCTCGAAGCCATGGAATCTCTTTGAAGTAGTGAAGTCGGATTCTTTGAGCGGTGTTGGAATCTGCTGAAGATATAATCGCCGACGAGTGAAGCCATGATTACTGGCCGATAGTGAAGCAGTAGGATATGCATCTTGTTGTATTATTTATATGCTAGCCCATCATTATTATTGTCTTGCCCAAGGTTAGCATGGGCATGTGTATGGGTTTACATTTATTTATTTGCATGCTTTTTTCCTAGAAAGGGAATAGTGTTCTTGTCTATAAAAGGAACATAGGCATGCCATTTTTTCCCATAAGGGAATAGTGTTCATTGTCTATAAAAGGAACTTGGGTCTATTAGAGATAATTTTTCGGAAAAACATTCAAGAAAACCTCTATAGAGTGTAAAGATCCATAGAGGATCATTGGTTTTATTAGAAAACCTTGCTGGTAACTTTGATTGTGTTCTTATTATTCCGGTTGCGCATCGATCAATCATTGTTATTATAGACTACAGTTGAGTTCGATCTTGTGTTTTAACAACTGTTAAAACACAAGATCCGAACTGAACCAGAGTCTATAATAACAATGATTGATCGAACGCACGCCGGAATAACAAGAACACAATCAAAGCTACCAACAAGGTTTTTCTAATAAAACCAATGATCCTCTATGGATCTTTACACCTCTCTATAGAGGTTTTTCTTGAATGTTTTCCAAAAATTATCTCAATACAATAGACCTAAGTTCCTTTTATAGACAAGGAACACTATTCCCTTTATCGAAAAGAACAAGCATGCCTATGTTCCTTTTATAGACAAGGAACACTATTCCCTTTCTAGGAAAAAGTAAGCATGCAAATAAATAAATGTAAACCCATACACATGCCCATGCTAACCTTTGGGCAAGACAATAATAATGATGGGCTAGCATATAAATAATACAATGACGATATCCTACCGCTCACTATATCGCAGAATCACCGCCACTAAATCACCAGACATATCTTCAAGCAGATTCCAACACCGCTCGCCAGAACCGATTTCACTACTTCAAGTAGATTCCATGGCTTCAAGATTTCAAGAGACCTATATTTCCACTACTTCAAGAGAATAACTTCAAAGATAGTTCCTACTTTGTATGTTTATAGTACGCAGTAAACTCTTCTTCAAGTAATCCATTGTTTCCGCATTCCCAACAATGCGGGTCCATGACGACTTTTAATCTTCAATACCGGTCATCAAGTGACAACCAAGAGTATATGAATTGAACCCGTTATCCGCCCTAAGTTGAATAACTGAGGGCTATTTATTTTCACCCTTTCTTTGCATTTCTTTTAATTCTTCAACTCCTTCTTTCTCCGATTCTCATTTTCTCCTTTTACAATCATACCTAAGGACTTCTAAATTCTAACTATTTGTAGTGTCCTTGGGTAGATCCGTCCGGCTCTGGCGGATCATAGACTGTTATTCCTAACCTTAGTCACCTTATAACTCCATGACTAACCTATGTTGCCATAAAACCATTTTCATGAAAATCTCTCAGTGTTTGTGAATGAAAACATTTTAGTACCACTATTGAGAGTTAAATATTTTGCATAAATACTCCCTCCACATGTGCTTAAGAGTTTTTACTAAAATCAGACAAATGAGGAAAGAGCGCACTTTTTGAATTGATCAACTCAAGATAGACAATCCCCGCGAGACACGGTTATGTTGCATAGTTAAAGAGTTACATTGTCGCCTTTTAGGTGACAACTAGCTCTAATAACTACCTTGAAGGTGTAGACAAACCTCGAAGGTTGTCAAACCCACAAGAGTTCATGTCTACCAAGAGTTTCTCGAATGGTACATTCTACTCGGACAAGTCCTTTCGAGACACGCTTACATCACTAGCTTAACTAGCTTGAAATTATTACCGTCCCGACAAGTCTTTTCGAGTTACTAATGCTAAGTATCGTCGATTCGTTGGTTAAGTCTATAGCACAAAGATTCATTTGCATTTACACAACATATTTCTTATCACATAATTTTCTCCCCTCAAAATGGCATATAAAATGTTATTTTTGAAAAGTTGAGAATAAATATGACCATTTCGAGTGTTGCGGGAAGAGTGACACAAAGAACATTTTGGTGAACAAAGTTTTAAGTCAAATACTCCCCCTCAACAAGTGATATAAACGGTTGAGGTTTTGAAAATCATAAGGAAGTACTTGTTCTTTTGAGTAAAACCTTTGAAAATGAAAGGTTTGATAAGGTTTACTCAAAAGTAAGAAGCTTTCGCCCTTTTATAAGGATTGTGGCATCAAGCGCACCACATGGTCCTTTCTTGACAAGAACGGGTTGTACATCGTTATGTGTGCACAAGCCATAGTCATAATTAAATCACACATCCAAATTATTATGAAATAGAAGCGCTTCAAGGGTACCGTGAAGTCCATCAATGTTGCCAGAATGCGAACCGGGCATTGATAGCCGGTGAGTTAATCCTGGGTCGACCACCAACAAAGCTCTCTAATGTTCGAATCGATCCTTCGATACAACCTTTCATCAATCATTCGATGATCCTCTTCACATCCCTTCTTTCCTTAGAATTCCATCGCTTTGAGACCCAATGCCTTCATGAATCGCCTTCAACCGATAAGCCAATCCATCCCTAACCTTCTTCAATGTGTGATCCCCAAATTTGTGAAGATCTCTACACGCCATCAAGCAATTTCGTTGAAGTTCACTAAGATAAACGACTCCGAATGGTTTGTCGACGAGTGTGTATTGTGAAAGCCGGTTGATGTCGGAAGATCTAGCCGAGGTGGAGTGAAGTTGACACGGTCCGATATGATTCAACCGCAAGTCGGAGATCTTCTACACGCTACGTGATGACTATGCTTCCGATGAAGATAAGCAAGGACTTGATGTATTCACGTTGCACTTCATCGAGAATTGTCTCATGCGACCACGCACTTTGGCAAGGTACATGTCTTCAATGTCGTTGATAGACAAATTCTCAAAGTCCGCTTCACGAATGCATAATCCCTTTCGTCTTGCCTTTTGACCACAATATTCTTGAGAAAGTGTAGTCCCATTTAGACGAAAGATCAACATGTTTAATAGCCACGATTGCTTTAGTAATCGAACACTTCATGTTGAGACTTCAACCCAGCGACTCAGTAGTAGATTCTTGACGCCCGCCAATGGTGAATCCCATACATTGCATCACGGTCATACTCTTCCACATTGTTGGAGAACATGTGGTTAGCCCTTTCCTCGATGGCTATGCGCTTAGAGTATATGGTCGGGAATGGAAGTGTCGAGATGTAGCGATTTCCTTGAACCATCGCCACCGTAGAAGAAATTCCAAGTCTTTGTTGAAGAAATATCGAAATGGAATCTTAGGTCGATCCGGTCACAATTGTAGGTAGAGGTTTAGACCACCGGTGTAATATGGAGGGTTGTCCCGCTTGGTGAAGTCGATGTTTGCTTCGGGTTGAGCCAATCCATGTTGTTAGACATGGCTCGTGCTATATTATCAAGGTGATACTCAACTTCAATAGCACTTTCCGAGTGTCTTTAGAAGTTGAAATGCTTCATTCTTGATTCGCTTCAACTCGGATTTCGCCATCTTCTTCACACGGAATTTTTCTTGCAAGAGTTTAGCATGCTCCAATGTACTACATTCTTCCGTCTTGACCTTCGTGTGGGTAGGGAGTAGAATTAACAAGTGTAGAAAACCAACGATTCATCGGTGTCATCTTCATCTAGCCATGATACGACGCCGCCTTTAGGCGCCTTCTTCTTCTTTTTCTTAGGCCTAGATGAGGATTCCGGTTTCTTAACTTTGTCGGGAGAGGTGGGTTGTTGTTGGGGCTCATGGAATTCCTCATCGTCACCACCCGTATACTCAAAGTGATCACCGGTTTTTGAGTCCTGGGTGGTAACTCGTAAGAATCTCGAGGTTTTTCAAAGAGAAGAGCGAGGAGGAGACCTTTGTTGAGCCGGAGTCCGTTGGGGTGGAGGTTGCATAGAAGATGATTCACCGACTTCTTCGGCGTTTAGGCTCGCCATTCTTATCCCGATCCTTATCTTCATCGTCGCGTGGACGCTTAGGCCTTTCACTTCTTCTCTGCATGCATCGATTTTAGTTGGTATTCCAAAGAATGCTTCAAACAATTTACCTTCGTAGGAGGCAAATGTTGCGGATCGCTTCGACATTTGAGCTACCACCGGTTAACCAATTCAAGATCCGAGAAGATTATGGGATCAACTGGATTGATGTTCACATGCATTGGAGTTGATTTCATAGTCTGTTTGGCCAGTGTAAGAGATTCGGATAGAGTTGTTTGGTGAACATCTCCTTTGTAATTCCGTGAACGATGTCAAGAAGGTACTTGTGAGTGTATCCTTTGATCATCTCGTCCATTTTCCTTGAAGATCATCTTCATGAGCTTCGGACATATTCCTTTCAACTTGCATCTTGTCATTCTCATCATGAAGATATCAGATCCGATCAACAAGAAATTCATCAACTTGTAGAGCACGTCTTTCTTTCCGACTGCTTGACAACTTTAACGATTCGTGTTTTAGCTTGAGAAATCCAAGAGGCTTGGCTTCTTCACCGATTTGGATGTTGATCCGGTTGTCCTTTTGATGGTGGTGGTGAAGAGTGAGAAGATGAATCCGATGATGATGAGATGTGAGGAGACTCGGTCCTTTGGTGGTTCGAAGTTTCCTTCTTTGAGCGAGTAGGACTATCTGAAGAAACGATCATAATCAACATCTTTATCTTTCTCGGACTTTTCGCTCGGTTCTTCAATGTCATACTCAATAGTATCTTCCACGCTTTGTTGTTGCTCCAAAGTGGTGGCACCGCATCCCTTATCGGGTCGATTAACCGCATCGATTTGGTGTAGGTTGAACATCACCACTTGACCCTCCGGGCCACCCATTTGATCCTTAGCAAATTCTTTCGCAACGTGTTGGAGTCTAATGATTTTGAACTTCTTCCCGTCAATGTATCCAGTGGCTCTTCATCCGAGCTTTCATCTTCGTGCTCAATCACCGGAGTCTTCCTTTTCCTTGGGCAACTGGTGGACCGGGAGGTTTTGCTCTCGAAGGAGGTGCTTCGGTTCGAGATTCGTAGTAGAAGACCTCTTCGTCGATTGTGTATCTTCGAGCTTTCGTCCACTAGCTTTCTTGGCGGTTCAGCTTTGGAATGGAAATAGGAACAACTTCCTTAGAAGGAACTTTCCTTTGCGTGGAGGTTTCCTCTTGGGAACTTCCTCCGACTCTCTGCTTGCAAGACTTCCTGCACTTCCTCTTCTCGGTTCTCCTTGTAGGTGTACCGTAAGATTTTTCATCGAGAAACCCAACTTTGTTCTCTTTCACATCTACCAAATATCTTTTATAAGAGTAGAGTGCTTTGAGTTCATCCGAGAAGGAGATCCGCAACACAACACCTTGTTTCTTGGTTGTTGACTCTTTAAATCGATCATTAGAGTGGGTTCGGACAACACGTCAAGATTGTCGGGTCATTGATTCTCTTGGGATATCGTGGTTGTATCCAAGTGCTCTTTGGATCAACAGCTTTGTATATCCGATATAAGGAATCTTTGAGCCAAGCTTTTGAGGAATGTCATCATGTCATCCCATATCGTAGCTTCAACTTCGATGTGTTTCATGTTGATCGAGCCCAAAAGATTTGCGCTCCATGAGCTTGGGATGCTCATAGCCATTGTCACGACCGTAAATGATTTTGTGATGATGATATAAAGGGTTCTCCAAGGTCGAGGAATGTTTTAAGATCCACGTGAGAATGCTTAGTGATAACCCCAAGCTTCGTCATACCCAATATCAATCAAAATTGCGTAATCGCCTCTTCAAGAGGGTGCAGCAGAGTATTCGGTTGGTATGATGTCGAATGAGGAGAACAACTCTTAAATCTACAGGTGTGATGGTGACTTGCTTGTGATTGAGTGTCACATCACAACATTCTCGTCCTTTGATCTTTTGCATTGTAGTCCAAAATCATGGATGTAGATCTCGTGAATAGTAGCGAATGGGAGAGCATGTTCGATAAGGATGATTCTTCGTAATATCCACAACAATCAGACAAGAAGATTCCGAGCAGTGAGGGTTTCAAAGTCAACACGAAGGTTGTTCTTTCCAATCTTCATTGGATAGCCATTTGGGAAGATATCAAGAATGGTGAGAACATTTGGTGCATCCACATTCATTTGAGCTTCCATGTCGTGATCTCGAAATACATTTAGCCAAAAGAACCAACATATCGAAAGACATTATGTTAGTCAACGATGGTTTTATTGTCTAATTATTGAATGTGCAATGTTGATGATTGTTACGAGTCCAAAGTCACTTGTTTGTCTAATAGTCCAATGACGTCGTGATAAGTTTCGTGAGTTAGTTAACTTTAAGTTTTAAAGTTTATGTTATCACTTATTTTTCACAACATATCAAACGTTTAAGCTTATTAGTGACATTATTGGTTTCGTGACGTTATGATTTATTTATTTACAAGTTTGCATGCGTAACAATTCATAATGAAGGTTTGATCAAGGCTTAGGCGTAGAAATGGTAGCTTATGCGTAAACAGGAGAAATATACGCCAGAAGCGCAAGCTTATGCGTAGGATCCCGACTTACGCGTAAGAAATATTACGCGTGGGAAAAGGGGACCTTATGCGTAAAGCTTACGCGTGAGCGATATAAAACCTTACGCGTAAGGCTTACTCGTAAGAGTAGACCTTATGCGAGAGGTCATCGCCACGCGCATATCCTTCACGTGATACGCGTAGTCCCTTTGTAGAACCTTACGCAGAACGCCACGCGTAAGATTTCTCTTACGATAACATGCTACGCGTAAGGTGATCCTTATGCGTAGATGGTTAACAACCTTGATTCGATTTTTACGTAGCAAACCCGAAATAAATTCATCATAGCATCAATATTAACACATACATTCATTCTAAAATGATCATGGCATGAAAACTCATCAAACAGTTTTACGCAGAAGATAACTTATGCGTAGAACTTAAACCCTAATAGTTCAAAGATTACGCATATGAAATCTAGCCATAGGAATTGAACCAAAGTTTTTCCGTAGTTCTAAGATGTCATGTGAGTGATATAACCAAGTTTTAACATCAAATTCTCAATGAATCAAAAATACCCAAATCTCAAGAACATTAAACCCTAATCTCTAATTCTCAATCAATTAGTGTTTCTGGGTTGTTTTAAAGCCTAGATATCATTAATTCATCATGTTAACAACATCACACAACAATCTTTTTGACCAAAAACATTCACATTTGAAAATACCCAAACCCACGCATAAACCCTAGTTTTTCAAATTCAATCAATTCGTGATTCGGGTGTGTTTTGAGTGTAAAAATGGTATTAGTGATGTAAAACGAATATTTTTAACCACAAACACATGTTTTATCGTTTTATATTTTTATATTTTGTTTTGAAAATATTTACAAAAGAGATTTTGGTGTTTGACGGTTTTTAAGATCTGTTTAAGAGTTCATCCAATTCCTCTTGAGTCAAACACCGATACCAATCCGGTGGACCAACTCATTAAACCTAGCGGGAGGCAAGGCTTTGGTGAGTAGATCCGCCAATTGGTATTCTGCACCATGAAGTATAATTCAACTGCACTGCTCCACGTGGTCCTTGATGAAATGATAGCGAAGATCGATGTGCTTTGATTTCGAATGTTGAATCGAGTTGCACGAGATCGCAATGGCACTCCAATTGTCGCAAGACATCGGATTTTGTCAACACGTAACCATAGTCTTTGAGTTGTGTTCTCATCCGATGACTTGAGCACAACACGCCGACATGGCTACATATTCTCGCTTTGGTTGATGACAAATGATGTACAATCCTCGCTTCTTCGATTGCCAAGACACCGCTTATCACCAAGAAATTGTAGTGCTCTCAAGTACTTTTTCGTGAATCTAAACATCCCGCGTGATCAACATCTCAAAAGCGATTAGTTCAAAACCGTAATCCTTCGGATACCGGATCCCCAAGTTAATGGTTCCCTTGATGTATCGGAGGATTCTTTTAGCCTCGCAGAGGTGGGTTTCAGCTTGGTCTCGACCGATAACGGAGCATAGATAAACGGAAAAACAATATCAGTCCGCTAGTAGTTTTAGATACATGAGACCCAATAATACTTGGTATTTTGTAGGGTCCACTAATTTCCCATGTAAATCAACTCCTAGCTTCTTGGTATGAGTCATTGGTGTGGCATAAGTGTCACGTGTTTTCATTCCAAATTTGTTTAACAATTCAAGGGCATATTTGGACCGACTCAAGAAAATACCACAGGGTGATTGATGAACTTGTAGTCCTAGAAAGAACGTAAGTTCACCCATCATGGACATTTCAAAATTTTTCTTCATTAGTTTTGCAAAAGCGATTGAGTACTTTTTATGTGTAGACCCAAAAATGATGTCATCCACGTAAATTTGAACAATTAAGATATGTGCCCCGTGATATTGTATAAAAAGAGTAGGGTCGACCGAACCTTTGGTGAAATTATTGGCAATGAGGAAAGATGATAGCTTATCGTACCATGCCCGAGGAGCTTGTTTGAGACCATACAGAGCTTTGTTCACTTTGTAGACATGGTTCGGGAACTCGGGATCAACGAATCCTTCGGTTGGTCGACATAAACCGCTTTTCGCTTGTCCATTTAGAAACGCAGCTTTGACATCCATCCGAAGACCGTCATATTCATATGAGCCGCGAACGCAAGAAATATCCGAACGACCTCAAGACGAGCAACCGGAGCAAATGATTCTTCAAAGTCAATACCTCCTCCCGACGATAACCCTTAGCCACCGACGTGACTTGTTTCGATTACGCCCTTCAAAGATCCAATTTGTTCTTCCAAATCCATTTGAGACCAATGACGAGACCCTCGCTGGTCTTTCAACCGCCCCATACTTCAAGACGCTTGAATTGGTTGAGTTCTTCTTTCATGGATTCAATCCAGCTTGTCTTTTGTCATTGCGCCTTTAATGTTTTTAGGCTCATATTGGCAGACAAAGTGAGTGCATAAATGCAATGTTCACCATCTGAGTGAAGACGTTGTCTCGTAACGACCGGTTGATTCGGGTTGCCAATAATATTTTCCGAGGATGGTCTTTTGTCCATCGATGTGTAGAGGGTTGATGTTGGTATACATTGTGCGATTTTGAGGATTCAAATGGCTTGTTGAAGATTCCGCGACATCGTGCAACAATCTCATTAGCAAACGGGTTAAAGAACGATTTGGATCAAAATCTGCAGTGGGGTACTTCATTAAGAACATCATCACCGGTTCATCATTGTTGGAAGCGGTTTGTTCAACTGTTGTGGTGGAGTCAACGGTGGTGCTTCTTCAACATTAGTTGTTGTAGCAGTGTATCGTATAAGAGTATTATCAGTTTGGCGGAAACAACGGATACACCGAGCACGCTCATCAATATCGCCACCGAACAGAGGAGCAAATAACCTTTCCATTTGTTGACGAGTGAGTGGGGGCTTTGTTCACCGATGATGGGGTTTGAGGAAGTTTAAGCGGTTGTGACCGGGTTCCAAGTCATTATACTCGTAAGCCATTTCCGTAAGTTCATCAAAATGAGCATGAATCGCTTCCATAACCTCCTTTGTTCGACGATTCCGATTCGAAACCTTTAGAATTCTCACAATATCCAATAAAGACTCCAATGTCGCCTTTGGCTTTGAGCTTTCCAAAGTCATCACGATCATTATTCGGATAGCAAAGAGATCCAAATACATGAAAGTGTTTGAGATTCGGTTTATGGTTGTGGACAAGCTCAAAAGGTGTTTTGTTGTGGCGTTTGTAATCATAGAACGGTTTTGAGTATAGCATGCGAGATACGCTTGCCCACAAGTAATCTGGGAGTTTAGCATTGATTAACATTGTTCTTGCGCCCCACTAACGCTCGGTTTCGCTTTTCAACAACTCCGCTTTTGTTCGTGTGTACGTGCAATAGATGTCGATGCTCAATTCCCACTTTCTCATAAAATTCACGAAGAGTTTGGTTAACAAATTCGGCCTTTGTCTGCTCGATTTGTCGGACGGTGTTTGAGTGAACTTGTATTTTCGTGAGAAAGGTGATGATCATCTGTGGAGCTTGGTCTTTGCTTCAAGAAAGTAGACCCAAGTCCATCGTGAATAGTCATCAACAATTACTAAGATGTAGCATTTGCCATTAATCGCTTGCACGCCGCATCGGGCCACACAAATCCATGTGAAGAAGATGAAGCACATGTCGAGAGTCGTGTTCCACCTTTGAAGGAAAATGAGCACGAGTGCTTTTCCTTGTTCACAAGTCGAGCAAAGGTGATCTTTAGAATACCGTAATCGTGGGAGTCCTTCAACTAGTTTGTGTCGAGCAAGGTTGGTTATGGTTTGAAAGTTTAAATGTGAGAGACGACGGTGCCATAGCTAGGATTTTGTTGATGTTGCCTTTGAAAGTAAGCGATGGGAGATGAAGCAACCATGTCTTGCATAGAGATAGTGTAAAGACTTGAATTACGCGAGCCGGACATAAGGTCGCTTTCCTTGTAGATCACGAATGAAACAAGATTTCTCCCCGAAGCAACCTCCAAATCTCCATCACGTAATCGACCCACTGAAACAGATTGTGACCGAGGCCTTCCACATAATAAACCCCGCTAATTTCGATGTTCCCATTGATATAGTCTCCGTAGCCCATGATAGTGCCAAGTGATCATTCCCGAATCGACAAGCCAATGAACTTTGCAATAAAGTTTGATAACAGCTTAAGGTTGCTCGTCATGTGTCGGGAACATCCGCTATCAACAATCCAGAGAATGATCTCAGATCACCGCATTACACACATGCACGACACAGATGGAATAGAAGTAGATGTGGAACCCAAATGTTAGAGGGTTCCGAGCGAATATAGTAGACATACACACATCAATAACTTTAGGCATCCATTTAAATCCTAGTGTGTTATATATCCATTTCGCCATCTCCAACTAGTATTTGCTTTAGTCTTAGTGAATGCACTAGGTGGTACTACATTCTTTGGAGGTGAAACCGAGCTACAGGGACATCAATGCGGTTCTTAGAATCTAAAGAGGCGGTCTACCAAGCCACGTACTTAGAATGATTAGTGGGCCTAGAGGTATTCGATTCTTAGGATTCCTTAAACGAGAGATGATAGCTTTAGCAACACATTTGTCATGACAATCGAATTCATACTTTTACGACAAATAACACAAGATGCATCGACTAAATATCAAAAGTACTTAAAGGTTTAGCATTCGTTACATCACTATTTCTATTACATTTGCCGACGCAATATCTATAGTGGAAGCAACGTGAGTCTTATTCATAGTCCTAGGGTGTTCTTCTACTTTAGCATTCCTTATTGATCTTTTCTTAGGTCGCAACTTCCTATTCTTCCTGTAGTGCTCCTAGGTCGTGAAGTGCGGACGCTTGGAAAAGAGGCAACTATTCCTGCTTCAAGAGAAGGAAGCACGTTAGCAACTTGTGATTTGGCGTAGGGATTCTAGGTTCACGATTACTAAGTGTTACCGGTGCTATTCTCTTAATCACGGTAGGCGGAAGTTGTTCATACTTTCCTAACATTTCTCTTAACTTAAAGATAGTGTGCACCAATTCTTGATTTTCGTAACTAAGATTTCCAAAAAATTCATGACTTCCTTAGTGTGTGCAAGAAAATGATCAAGCTCGTTTGATGCTTCATCACGAGTCTTTTTGAGTAAATCAAATATGACACCATATTCTGTTTAACTTTTACAAGTTCTTGTTCATATTTTGAGATTTGACATTTCAAAGACACGTTTTGATCATCCAGTTGCTCAAATTTTGGATTAAAATTGTTTGATTGCAACCGGTTGATTTTGTTTTGCAAAGCAAGTTCACGATTTTGACAATCTTTTGACACCATTGAAGACGACGTTTTGCATTTGAAAGCTCGTTAATCAATCGCTCATTTTCAACTTTTAAAGACTCGATCCGATGCACATTATCGTAATTCTCAACAGCTTACAACATTATCAATAGATCGCAGAGATATAATCGATGCATATGACAAAGAATTCAATAACACAACATTATGGATATCAAGACAGATAACATCTTCCAAGAGTCGATCAACATCTTTTCTCAACATTTTCTTTTACGCTTAGTATTAGAAATAGATGTTTCGCTTTCTCAAAACGACCTTCATCAATCCAAGTTCCTTATGAAAGTCCTGCTCCCAAGACAATGCACAATGTTTCAAATTTTTAACATTTGGTAAAAGATTTTTCCGAAAAATGTCTCTTTGTTCTCGCGCCAGAGGCGATTGAAAATGTTGAACTTTGATTTCGTAATGATATTCTATCTCATGTTGTAAAGTTTTGAGGTCACCATGAAAAGGTCAAAATATCTAAGAATTTTGTGATTTTCGTGTTTTGAATTTACTTCACCGATGGAAGGTAAAGGACCATAAATTTGTGCATAATCTGGTTTGGGATTAACATTAGAAGACTCGACGCTTTTATGATAATCCTTGGTGTGTTAGAAGAATCCGTTGGTGTGACGAAAGTGACCGCTTTTGAATAGTTAAAAGGTTTGTTGTAAACAACAGCTTTCTAATTTTGATCGACTCGCCTTCGCATCTAATTCCTCTTGACGATGATATTCAACAACACTCATAATGTAATTATCAATTTTATATTCTCGCACCGGAAACTTCAGATTTGGTTTGAATGCTTTGGTTGAAAGCTTAGGTTTGTAATCAACAAGATTCGGTCCATATCCATTTGGATTGGGTTTTAAAGTAAACTTTTCAATAGTCATTCATCGACTCACCATGTTTGTAAACAACAGTTTTAAACTCTTTAAGTTTGTTTTGCAAGTCGATAATTTCTTCAAGATGATCATCTATTCGCTTCGTTGAATGCTTTTGTATGCAGAGAACTGCTTTTGACAAGTTAACAACTCACCTTAGCTTTTTGATTTTCCAAGGTGAGAGCGTTAATTTGCTTTTTATGTTCATGTTTCAGCTTGTTCTATTTCGATAACAAAGCATTCTTCAAGCGGCTAGATCACGATCCGTCTCTAAAATATTTTTCGCTTTGATGAGATTTAGCAAAGGCGGCTTCAAAACCTTTTTCACGCTTTTTCTTGAGTTTTGAAAAATTGAGTTGCTTTTGTAAACATTCAAAATCCTTGGTTAACAGTGCATTTTTACTTTTCAAGTCCTGATTTACTGCACGACATTCTTCCACTATGGATTGTTGGTCTTTTATTAAACGAGCAAAATCTGGATGAGGCAAAAGTTCGGCGTGTTCAACGTGAGACACAACATGATCATTATTTAGATCCTCAAGTATAACCACGGAGTCAATTTGATTATCAATGGAAACCATAAGGTCATCTTGATCGTCAAATGTAACTACAGGGTCTAATTGAAAATCGTCGGAATGAGATGTGGATGACTCATTTTGAACATTCCGAGCCTTGCGGATTCGGATGTTGGCGGAGATATTAGATCGAGATAAATATGGTTTGTTCGGCACTGAGACAAGCCATCGGTGTCATACACTGGGCCTGTGTCACTCATGTGTAACTCATGCATATTAGCCATCAACATAATAAATGCATTGGCCTGCAAGTCCTCCATATCATCATCTCGAGTCTCAGATCGCCCATAAAACTCGTTCTTTATCCGTGAGAGTTCCACCACTTCATCCTTAAGAGCCAAAAGAAGAGCCTCTTTGTGATAAGCACCGCGCCCTAGTCCTCGGCTTTGGGCATGCATTAGCCAGTGTCCCTTCTCATTGCGCTTGTAGCATCAAGACCATTCAACCCATTCGAGCATTTCCTGTTCCACCACTTGAGCTCTTTGTTATTCCTACCCATAGCATTAAATCCTTGACCACCGCCCATCCGACGACCATAACCACGATTCGAACTTCAACTCGTCCATTGTTCACAACAGCTTGATTCCTTGTGTTTGATGAGGAACGAATGCGATTGTTGGATTTGTTTGTATAACGGCTTAAAGCATTAGCAATCATAACAAATCCTTGTTGCAATGCTTTGAACGGATCGATTCCTCATTAGCTTCACGACAAGTGCTTGATCATTGTTGTTGTTGTATGGAACCAATTGAGTTTGTTGAGATTGTTGTGATTGATCATATGGTGTGATTGTGGCGCTTGGTTGAGTTGTTGGTTGAGGAGGATAACTGCTTTGAGCATACAAGGCAAGTTGTTGATTTTCCGGATGTGAAGATGAAGCAATTTGAGCACGGAGAATCCTTTCCTTATCAACTTCCTTTTCATGAGGCTTCAAGTAATCGTACAACAATCCGTATGTAGAATGATGCATGTTCTTCGCTTGACGGAGAAAAATGACATACTTCTCCCATTCGGGACCAAGACTACTCGTGAACTTAGTATTAACCGCAATTCTTGGCATGATGATGTTGTGTTTATCCAAATCATTTATGATGTCCGAGAATCGATGATGATAAGACTCTAGTGTCTCTCCGTGTTCAATCATGAAGTGTTCATAAGCCAAGTAAATTTTGGATTCCATATCCTCCCGATTGAGTGCGATCCTTCCATAAGAAGATGAATGTGTTCCCACATTGCCTTTGCGATTTTTGAGCATCAACACTTTGAAGAATTGGGTTTGGTAATCCTAAAAGGATATATTGCATTGCAAGCTCATCGCCTTCATAGTGTAGAAGTTCTTCGCATTCGTGTCCGCAATAAGAGCAATGTTTGATTGTTCATCTCTTGGTGGATTAGCATTTGGATCTCCGGTACAATGACAAGAGGCATCCGAAATGGACCTTCCAAGATAACCTTCTTTAAGAACTTTCCATGTGGCTTCTTCGATCACAAAACCTAAAGAACCTAATCACCCATTGATCGTAGTTTCGGAGTGAGCATTGGAGGTCTATCAGTGATCCAGCCTCATGAATTGATTGTTGGTCGCTTAAAGCTTCACACATCTTTGCAAACCAAGTGGGTTCCTTCATAGTGTTCCTTGATGGATGTTGATTGAATTCGTTTGTGTAGGGTTGTACTTGAAGACTTGGTGGTGGTTGAACCATTTGAGGTTGTGGAATTGCGCAAGTTGTGTTGTTGATTAAATTGTTGTTGATAAATTGCTTGTTGTTGATTCCATTGTTGATGTTGTGGACTTAATTGTTGTTGACGTTGAGTATAAGTGTAAGGAAATAGTTAGAGTATGGTGGTTGTGACATGTTGAAAAACTTGTGTTATAAAATGGATCTTTGTAGTCGAATGAACCTTTGTTGATGAAGTATCCTTAGGTGTAGAAATCACAATAAACCAAGTAGCACTTATGCGTAAAACACCAAAGTTACGCGTAATGACAAAGAGTTACGCATAGGTTTAGCTTACGCGTAAGAAAGGAAAAACACTAAAGTTATGCGTAAAACAAGAAGTTAGGCGTAGAAAACTTAGGCGAGGGATTACCTTATGCGTAAGACAAAGCTTAGGCGTAAGATGAATCTTATGCGTGGGATTTTCTACGCGTAAGCTTATGCTTATGCGTAATTTTAGGGTTTTGCCAAATGATCTTTACACTATCACAAAGGCAAAAGATATCCAAAGTCGACGTATTTTCGTGCTTATCCAAGCAAGAAAACACGGAGTAAACCACTAAACTCAAGATCAAACCAAGGAATTCTTATGCGTAAGATTAGGGTTTTACTACGCGTAGAACTACTCGTAAAAATGACTTTTGCCCAAAGATGTTTCTAAACCAGATTTTTGTGATGAAATAGCTTCAATATCACCAAGATAACACAAAAGTGTGAAACTTGATGATCCAAAGTGTCTAAAACAGTTATGCGTAGAACAACTACCTCGTTAAAAACCAAGCTCAAAAACGTTTATCCACGCGTAAAGTTTGAAACTTTTTGCCAAAAATAGTTATTTTAACACCTTAAAACATTGAAAGGACAAGAATCTTGGATTAAAAAGTGTAAAAAACGTGTTTTAAAGCGAACTAAAGTTTCTCGTATGCTTTACGCGTAGGACCAAAACTCACTTCAAAAGCAATACGATTCACCCAACTAGTAGGCGATTGATACCACTGTTAGGTCACTAAGTTTACAATACAAGCATCAATGAAAGAAATAGAGAAGAGATAGAGGTCGGATGAACAATAAAAACACACACACACACATATGAGTAGCACGGTTAGGCGTAGAGTATGTGAAAGAAAGTAAATTGAACAACCAACCCTCAAGTGAGGGTTATTACAAGGTATTTATAGGAAGGGGAGCTAGGGCAACACTCCTACTCCCTTCCTTTCCTTAATGGACATGGGCCTAAGCTCATGGGCCTTCTACATAAGCTTAAGGCTAATAACAAACATAAAGGCCATAATTAAGCTAACTATTACATATGAATTATCACTAACACTTGATTTAGGTTTAGGAGTGATTCCAACAAGTAATGAAACTACGCCATAACGATCATTCAAGTTACGATGTAACTGACATTTTATGAAGACTACGGCGTAACCATCAGCTCAGGTTACGCCGTAATCCTGGACTGACATCAGTATTTCTGCTTATGAAGAACTACGGCATAACTATTTCATAGCGTTACGCCGTAGCTCAAATTAGGGTTTCATGCCTATAAATACAAGACGATTTCTGCATTTGAAGATATCTCCCCTTTTCCAAACCTTTTCAGGGTTTGGGGAGAGCAACCATTGAAGAAGAATTATGGCTTAGGAGCACGAAGAACGAAGTTCTCGGCTACGATTTCCTTTATATTCGAGTTTGAATTCTTTTATGTTTTTCTAGAAATCATACTATGGATTCATGTTATTAACTAAAGTTTATATTTATATTATTTATCCTCTTTATCTCTCTTTATAGACATCTACTTAGTCTTATCATAGATCGCTAGTTTCGGTAATATTATAAGCTTGTTAGTATCTAGAGGGTTGGGAGAATTGACCAACTGACCTCAACTCACTAGGTTGCGAAGTATGGAAGGAATTGGCTATAGTACAACCATTCGTTATGTGCGAATTGACCAAATGATCACCTTTCAAGCGGAGTTATTTAAGAAGCTAGGGGAAATCTAAGTTCCTAACGGCCGGGTTTCCATAGATTAGGTCTAGTAGATTTAGTTCTTAATGACTGCTATTAGATTACTGAATGATCCCGGGTGACCTGATCATCTTGGTGAGGGGTATAAGAATCATAGGCTAAGACAAATTGACCAAAGGAGTCTAGCGATATTTACCCACTATATTGAGCTTAATTATTGAGAATCAAAACATATCTAAAATCTTGGTTAAGCTTCACTCTTCTATTACTTTGTCCTAAATTCTACTCCTGTGTAATTAGGATAATTCTATCCATTTTATCTTACCATTATCAACGTATCTTATATATCTCTTAGTATCTTAGTTCTTTCAAGGTCACAGCTCTCTTGGGACGACACTCGGATTTACCTAAGGCTTTATGTCACACTCCCCCAGAGGCGGAAACGCGAGGTGTGACGAAATTAATATACATCGCAAAAGAGATATAGTACAATGCCATATTTAAATTTAAGGAAATAATAAAATGTTACAATATTGTTCAAGCCAAATTTGGCAATAAAATCTTAAAGCCTCGTTTCCAAAAGACATCTTCTTATACTTAATGACCAAAGACGACACGTGAAGACTCCTTTATGCAAAAGACTTCATAAATCATGCTTATTGACGATCACCTGAAATGCATGAGAAAACGGGTCAACTATGAAAATAGTTGGTGAGTACACAGGTTTTATGTATTACAAAAAGCCATTTTAAATAAAAGTCCTTTTACATATTAAAAAAATCCATTTTTAAGAAAGTCTTTAAATAGTACGAAAACATTTTGAATATGTCTGCCTTGCAAATGTCCTGTAAACTCACCATGTTACAAGTCCTGCCCATACAAGACTTGTAACATATAAGTTCACATACATTTCCATATGTCAAGTAGTAAGTCTGGTAGTCAATACACCTATGGTCATAATAAAGCCTCATATATAATAAAGTTATGCGGCAAACCCCCACAAATAAATAATATGCGTTCTGTAGACAGGGGAACGAGAGGTTGGCCGAACTCTAATAGTGCTATCTATACTACCTACTACTCCGCATAATGGAGCTGTACGAACAATACGTATAATTAGAGTGCGAACGGCAAACCAATAGGGGACTAACAATGCGAATGTACAAACAGTGCATCATAACAACTATTATATACTATCAATTAATGACTGCTCCGAACATGGGAGACTCGGCATTGCTCAAAACATGGGAGACTTTAGGTCAAGGACGTACGGTCCCTCAGGTTCAAACAAGTCATAAATTTATAATTAAGTCTAAGGGTTCTAAATATATCAAATAGTTCAAAGAAAACAATTTAAATTTATATTCATGAATTTCACCCCAAATAAATAAAGCAGTAAAAAGGGGGTTGTGAATACTCACCTTTGCAAAAAGCAGTATGAATGAGGGTCAAGTCAGATAATATGAGAATGTGGCACCGACACGCGACCTAAATTAGTATGAAAAATTTAGTCTTTATTCATGATTATGACTCGCCAAGGTTTAATAAAAGTTTTGTTGTTACTTGTGTGGCAACATTTAAACTTCGAAACAGTTTTCTAAACGTTTGTAAGTATTGGCTCGTGGAAGAGTGTAAGCATATAAGTATATAATAGCAATATATCAAGGACGAATAAGTCTCCGGTTCGATGATAACCGAAAGACGATGTATGGAAAATAATTACAATGAATAATAAACGTATTTGAATTATAGAAATGTCGTTTAAAGTATATATTTATGTATAACAAGCCTTTAGTTAATAAGCAAAGTATAAAGGTAATTATAAAGTTAAATTACGTTTATAAGTTATAATAGTCTTTTAGAAAATTGGGTATGTCCTGTATATATGTTTTGATTATATGTGGTGACTAAGTGTCAGAATTAATGATGCAGGTTTTACTGACCAGGTTTTAATATTTATAAAGTTTCGTTATACCTATGGTCTACCCTAATGCACTAACGGGCAGTGTACCCGGTCGCGTGTAGCGTAGTATTCGGTAAAACCGAGGTCGTCCCAAGAGCTATGTGTGCTGGATTATTACTAAGTCTAGGTGTCACAGTTTTTAATATGATTTCGATAAGAAATTAATTAATTAACTACTAAAGCAGATAAAAGAAAATAAAGTCAAAGGTTTAATCAATAGAGGAGAATGGTGCTAACCTAGTTATTTCTCCTAGCTAGTAATGTCTCGTCTACTTACTTCCAATTACTTGGTGGGGTCAAAGTCGAGAGGACAACATTTGGTCAATTCATACAACCTATCAAAAAGATGCCACCACGGAGAAGTCGGTGTCCCTCATAAGTCCCTGTTGTTCCTGGTCCCTAGCCGAGTCATTAAGTACCGCTACATGCTAGATTTATAATAGCGAGTGCCCGGGCGTTAGCAACTTAAACACTCACCCCCTAATTCTTAAGCAACTTGCCTCTCCCGTCTCAGTATACTCACTTAGGGTCAGTTGGTCATATCTCCTAAGCAACTAGCCTCTACCACCATTCAAAACTACCGAAACAAGGGTAGCTACCAATAAACTATGCATGCATACACTTATAAATAATTATACGGAAGTAATGTAAACGCAAACAAAACAATTAAGGAATCATCATTAGGCCAGCACCAAGAGGTGCTTAGCCGCTCATATTAACCATAAAAATCAATTCAATATTCAAAGTTACGAAATACATGAATCGAAAGTAAAGAAAAGATAAAATGCTAATGCTTATCGTAGGGAGTGATTTCTCCTCGAGACGACTCCGTATGCTCCTCTAGACCGCCTTTGGCTTCTTCCCACGTTCTTTGGTTGTGGTGTGTGGAATGGGATGCTTTGAAATCTTGGAAATCGTGGGGTATTTATAGGCGGATTGGGTTCTGGCGTAACTAAATTAAGAGTTACGCCGTAATCTTCAAATCCTTCGTTATTTGCACTAGATCTGCTGGTTACGGCGTAACCTTATGAGTGGTTATGTCGTATCTTCAATATTACTTGGTTACGCCGTAGTTGGTGAAATAGTTACGGCGTAGTAATCAGCGGCGTGGAACCTCATTTGACCTAATATAGTTACGTCGTAGTCTTTGGGGAGAGCTACGCCGTAACCTTCTGATGAGTTGGTTTTCTGAGTCACGCATTAGTTATGGCGTAATGTGATATATGAGTTACGCCGTAACTTCTTCAAAGTCAGCATACTAGGATAAATCTATGATATTTCTCCAATTCCGCGTCTCTTTAGCTCCAATGCTCGTAATTTACCTGAAAGTGGAAAACAATGGAAAACAAGCATAAATCCATATAAATTATATAAATAACAAGCATTATTGGGGAAATTGACACTTAATATTCGGGACTATTTGATGTTATCAAATATCCCCCACTGAACTCTACTTGCCTCAAGTAGACCTTATTAGAAAGATTCCTAAAAGATATCTCCCAAAACACGGAAAATGTAAGTTTACAAATCCCTTATGCTAGAATAAAACAAAGCCGAACACCTCACTGAAATGGGAACAAAACACTCAAATCTCTCAACTATTCTAAGTGTCAATTTCGGGTGATCACTCAATCGCATATCATAGCATGTATTCTATCATAAGCTTGGCGGTTACACAAATCTCCACCACTAGAGTTAAGGGCTAAACAATTCTCGAAGGCAATATGGGTAGACACGACAAAGGTTAAGGGGTGACTCGTCATTACTACCATGTCACGGCGAAGTGGACAAAATCAATGATACATGACCAAATCCATGGCCAAGACACCAATGATTGCTCGCTGCATCACCTAGACACTCTTCATGACTAAATGGTAGGATAAGACATAGGATATATAAATGGTGTAAAATAAAAATCAAGCAGGTAGTCTAAATCTATAACTAAGTTATCACCACTTACCGTCCGCCCAAAGTTCAAGCTTTGAAGTCAAGAAATCGGATCATGAAATACTAGGTAGATGTGTCATTAGAGGACGTCATGATGGGCACACTACCTTTTCTCCAACTGTTGGCAAATTTACCAACTTCAATCTTCGAATGTGACCGAGGTGGCCTCCTCGATACTAAATCTATAAAGCTCATAACATAGTGCTTATAACATCGCACTTTACAATAACATAACAATTTTTTATTTTTTTTCAACATAACAACAATAATATCCCCCCACTTGAGATGAACATCGGGAATTCGGGGGGTCTTCAATGATCTTCAGGAATATGTCATCGAAGAAAGCGTGATTTCCGAACCTTTCCACTTGAACCTTGAACTTAGGCAAATGATGACTTCCCAATCGCAAATAAAGACTACAGGGTAGGCTAAGGTGAAAAGGTGTATCGAAACAATATATTGGGTTAACAAAATGAAAGGAATGGCTCAGATGGGTGTATCTAGGGGTATCTTGCACTAAAGGTGAGTGCAACAAAAGGGTTTCACATGGGGGTCGAGAAGTCGAGGAGACTAATCGATAAACACATAATGGTAGGCTATTTGGGTGATAATCCTATAATATTGCCTTCTAAAACAAAAATTCCAAATACATCGAGCCAACATACCTCGTCTATGGTCTCGAAATGATGCAAATGCCAAGTTCTAAAGTTTACAAGCTACCGGCACACTCATAATTTGGTGGATTTGGGGTAAAATATTGGAAACGGATAAGGCTAGTCTCACCATATCATATCAAGGGTTGTATGTGCTCGGCTAAGGTCTAATCTATTTAGGTTAAAAAACATGTCAAAAATTTTAAAAATGGCATAATTTTTCAAAATAAACTAGAAAAAAGGGCAAAATAAAGTTCAAGAGATAATTCTACTCCGTCCCCCACTTGAATTGTACAAAGTCCCTTTTGTACTAAGCATTAAATAAAGGTGAAGAGAAAGTAGAATTGGGCGAGTACTTCCGAAATTTGCTCCAAAAGAAAGAAGGCCCACGAAAAGAAACGTGCCTTCGTAAGCATCCATGAGCAAACTTCAATCCACGAAATCACACTACCGACAAGCATAATTCTAAAGAAAAATGAAAATGAAAAACAAACCTAACTCACTTTCAGTAGGAATCACGGTTGCATTTAGCATATGCAACAAGCCTTTTAAACCACTTGGTGTCCCAAGTTGACGAGTGAAGTCTCGTGAGGGTTTCTGAGGAACACACCCACAAAGTTCATTTAAAATACTAATACAAGGTTATTGTGTTCTAAAATGAAAGAATTAAGCGAGAGGAAGGTTACGTCAGAATCTAAGAAGGAGTTACGCCAGAATCGCAAAACCGACATAAGTTTGTAAAAGCGAGTGGTTACGGCGTTACCACGGAGATGGTATTACGCCGTAATTGGTAATCGTCTAAAATTACTGCACAAGGTTGGTTATGGCGTAATCACGAGATGAGTTACGCCGTAACTATGGTCGATCAAAGAACTGCGGTGATAATCATTTCCTTGTTTCCTTCAAAATGGTTAAAAACACAAAACCCTACGTAAATGGAAATAAAACAAAAGAAAGGGATAATTCGGGTTGTCTCTCGAAGAGCAATTTTCTTTATTTACGAGTCTTTAAGTTAGACTCGAGCAGCATGGGCTCTATGGGGGCCTTTGGACTTGGCCGACTTCCTCCATGTCTTTCATCAAGTTCGCTGACCCAACCGACATTTGTGGCGGTCGGAGGTATTCTTTAGTTTCAATCTTCGAATTTTGCAAAATTTTTCCTCGGTCCTAAATGGTATCGAGTGAACTCATATTTTTGGCTATAATTGGTGGCGGTCTCTTAAGCGGGATGCCAAGAAGTCGCATCTTCTTTTCTCGTGTACTAATGAAACCGTCTTCACCTTGTAGCTCGAGGTAATCGAAATCATCGTCGTCGGAATCAGTATCTTTAAGTTGGTCATCGTTAGGTGAATTTTCTACGAGTATTTGCTTGCATTCTTCTTTTTCTTTCTTTGATGAATCCTTGATGTCATCCTCTGATTTTAGCATTTTGATACAATAAGTCTTGTCAACCGATGCATGTACTCCGTATATTACTTATTTTGGGGACAACCCAATATAAAAGTGGATATTTACTTTGAAACGGACGAAGTACTAAGAAATTATATTCTGATGCTCTAAATTATACAAGTATATCTTGAAATTCTGGTGAATGTAACCGGCCAATTGTCCATTTCCTTTCATCAGGTTCTTAACAATTTTCCGTTTGCTTAACTAAATGACTCTATTCTTTTAGAATTATCTTAAAAATTGTAAATTTAATTTGATGATAACTAGTTATAATACCCGTGCATGCACGAGATTTTGACAAAAAAATATTATTCTGTAGCTTTACTCTTGAGCTATCTCTGGTCAAAAGCAAATAAGAAGATTATATTTAACACTATTTATTTATTTATTATTCTTATTATTATTTTTTTAAAATGACAACTATCAACTCACAATATATAATCACAAATTATCTCATATGTCTTAAGTGAAACTTGAACCCACAACCTTTTGGTTGGGGAGCTTCTCACACAACATGAGATACCATTGAGAGATAAACTTTTTGATTATTTAACACTATATTTATGAAAGGGCAGGAGTATGAAGACACCAATACATAGTTCATAACTTCATACGATGGACAAAATGTTTTACAGCTGATATGTGATGTCAGATATACTTTTTCCTTTCTTTCTTTCTTTCTTTTTGTAAGATTTCTTTTTTTGGATGATATGTGAAGTTGAGGGTTTATGTATATATAACAATACATAAACCCCGAACTTCACATGTACAACACTTAAACCCCGAACTTCACATGTAAAGGTTGTCAAGATCGGGATCCTACCCAGGATCGTTTTCGTCTTTGCAAGATCGTGATCGTAAGATCGGATCGGGATCTTAAGATCCTACTCTAATGTTATTTGTTAATAGTTTATGTAATTTTATACAAATCTATAAATTCTAATACACTATAACCACAAAATACTACGAATGTTTTATATAAATGTTGTCATAAATTATGATTATAAAATGTTTAAAAAGATTAACATGTTATTTTTTGAATTCTACAAATAAACAACCCATAAATTTGTAGTTTTTTAGTTTGTAATCCGAGAAAAGTAAGATCGGATCGGATTAGATCGTTAAGATCGTTTGTTCAAGATCGGGATCCTATAAGATCTTAAGCTTGCAAAGATCCTATGTAGGATCCGGATCGTTTTGCTTTCGATGTCGTAAAATCGTAAGATCCTAAGATCAGAATCGGGATCCTGACAACCATCACTATGAACTATGAATATACTATTGGACTTTTTAGGTTGGTCAATGATCATGTTTCAGGCCCATTTATCATCTATATAAGACCTTTTGTTACCCCATTCTGTCCTTTGTAGAATGAGATATTTTCGGCTTTTGGGCCGACATTGGCTAGCCTTCTCCGTAATCTTTCGAATAAATATTGTACATCACAAAGAGTTAAAAAAATATAAAAAAAATACATTTTATACAAAGAATTCACAGTGAAGAACTGAAGATAGGTTCACATTGTTCCCTTCAAATAGCAACCTAAACCATCTATGTAAAGGCCACCTCGACCATAAAACCCCGCAAATGAACCTGCATCCCATGGTACCGAAAAGCTAGTCCCTGTTGGTTTACCAAAAGGCCCGTCCGCCTTTTTGTTGGTAAAAAAACACAACGACGAAATTACTTTAAAGCCTTCATGACGTCCGGTTGTCACTCCAACTGTTCCGCTTATTCCAACTATTTCTTCGTCCACATCAAAATTTATCTTCAAAAATCAATCATTACAATGTCATTATAAAGGCCACCATGTAATGTTTGATCCTTTTAAGCAAAGTTTTCTAAGCACTATATTAAATTGTTAAAATCGAATATAATTTTATCTTCAAAAATTAACCATACCTCAGATATTTTGCCACCTCTGTAACCACTAGCACCACCATGTTGTTTAGAAGATTGCAACAAATTTTATACTCATAACAATTATATATAAAACAAATAACATCATCAAAGCATGCAACGAGCAGAAGACAATAGGAATAATATATGTAAATAATTAACCAAGTAATATATGCGAAAGTGCGTACTTTTAGCAATTCAAGAATCAAACGTTGATTTAACAAGAACTAAAACCCAAAACCCTAATTTAGGGTTTATATAATCGACCCAAACAAAAATCGACCACCAAGATTACAAGCTCAAGTGTGCTTGTCCTTCGTTCTTACACACGTACTAATAGCGATTTGATGTGGAAAAGCTAGTTCCTTGAATCACAAATAAAACCAAACACTTGTATCTTTGAGTTAAGCAAAATCGAAAACCCTTGGGGTTTGGGTGTTTCGACCGGCCACACAAAGAGGGAGAGAGGAGAGGAGAAATTAGGTTATTGGTGATCCAAGATTAGTTTAAGAATGAATACAAGGGTTTGTATATATACATTCTTAAAACTTGGTGACCAAGAAATCCCACCTCCTTGGTTTGAGAAGCCCACGACCGGCCACCCAATCCCAAAGGGATTCCGGATCCTTCTTGTCCACTAATTTCATCTTTAGTCCTCGTAGTTTACATTTAACGACCGTTAGTCAAAACCTCGTTAAATATTAACTATCGTTATGTTTTATTTCGTGACTAATAATTAATAATAATAACGTTTTATTTATATTAATTACATACATCAATTCTCATACGTAATGTGTGCAATCCCGAAGTCTCGAGTTCGAATCCGGACATACTATTATTTAAATATCCATAAAACCTTTCAGCTCCCACTGGATATTACTAAATATAGTAATGACATTGGTTAGTCTAGCTTTCACACGCCAACGCCCCGGATCGAATCGAGTATGGTCTCCTGGAAAAACCATTTAATGATTCATCATTTTACTTATCCTTTGTTACTAATACTACATTAACTATGAATATGGATCAAGTCATTTCATAAGTTAACATTCGATTCTCGTTGTATATGATTGAACAAGATTACCAAATCATCCGAACGTATTCCGGATAGATCTTGGGTATGGCCATACAAACATCTTGTCAACCCTACGAGGGCCCAAATATAGTATTATGCTTTGAAACAAATTCAAAGGAACAAATTCTCTTGACTACAAACATAACTCATGAATTTTGCAACACTTCCGAAAATAGCCCTTATAACTACCGATTCACGGATAGCGTTAGACTATCTTACACAAATGCACTACATTCATATCAGTTATCTGGTATCTCAAGTCTGAGGATAAACACTTCATGATATACTTAATGACAAAGATCCATAAAGTATCATCATGTAAAGTTGGGATGAGTCCTATATTCAATTCATTGAATATCATGTGAATCTGGCATGTCCCACGCATCAATATACTTTAAAAGTATATTCTACCAAAACTCAGATTTGTCTTAATTCAATGACATTCCCACATCATTGATTGACAACGGACTATTTAGAATAACATAAGTTATTCATGGATTAAACATGCAAATATAGGATATAATATTAAGAAAATGAAAAATAAACATAAACAACTATTTTATTTCATTAAAGTAATATTTGTTCATAACATCCTTTATCCAAATACTAATCACAGATCTGCATGAAACTACTAGCTAAACGAAGTCCTATCCCATCAGCATGGTCAGTAAGTTTTTCCTTTGGCAAAGGCTTCGTAAAGGGATCAACTAGATTTTCATCTGTATGAACTTTGAGTAGATTGATTTCACCTATGTCGACTTGTTCTCGAACATAGTGATATCGACGAGGAAAATGTCCGCGCCTTCATGACTCCAGGCTCATTGGCAAATGTTATTGCAGCAGAGTTGTCACAATACACATTTAAAGGTAATTCGATTGAGGGCATTACTCCGAGTCCCGAAATGAATTTCCTAATCCAAACAGACTTCCATCGCAGCTTACGAAGCGACTATGTACTCGACTTCAGAATAGACATCGCAACCGTTGTTTGCTTCTTGCTCTTCCAATCAATCGCTCCTCCATTAATGACAAAGACATAACCCGTCCGAGACTTCGTATCATCTTTATCGCTTTGGAATGACGATCGCAAAACCTCAGAACATCAAGTTCGCATCCGGATTTCCTCCATACACTAGAAACATTTCTTTAGTAGCCCTTAGATACTTAAGAATGTTCTTAACAACTGCCGATGTTTCACACCGGTTACGTTGATACCGACCGGTAATGTTCGTGCAAACGCCACATCGTGCCTTGTACATCTCACAACATACATGATAGATCCTACACCAAGCATAAGGAACTTTCTTCATGTAAGCCACCTCTTCGTGTGTTGACGCGCATAGTTTATTACTTAAGCCATGTTCAACTTGCATCGGCAAATATCCCTTCTTGGAATTTTGCATACTAAATCTCTTCAATATTTTATCAATGTAAGCACTTTGGCTTAGTCCAATTAACCGCCTTGATCTATCTCGGTAGATCTTGATTCCCGAATAAATGTCGCTTCCCTAAGTCCTTCATAGAAAAGCACTCTCCAAGATAAGACTTTACATCTTGCATACTTGGAATGTCTTTTCCCATGATCAATATGTCATCGACATATAAGACAAGGAAAATAACATTACTCCCACTAGCTTTGTGATACACACATGGCTCATCAAGATTTTGAGTGAAACCAAATTTCTTGATTTCTTCATCAAACTTCTTGTTCCATTGCCTTGATGCTTGCTTCAACCCATAAATGGATCTTTGAAGTTTGCATACACGCTTCGAAACTTTGGATTCACAAACCCTTCAGTCGCGCCATATAGATGTCCTCATCTAGGCGACCGCTTAAGAAGGCGTTTTGACATCCATTTGCCATATCTCATAGTCATAGTACGCAGCTATGGCTATAAGAATCCTAATAGCTCTAATGTCTGCTACAGGAGAAAATGTCTCCTCGTAGTCTACCCCATAGGTTTGAGTATACCCTTGGGCTACAAGACGAGCTTTATAGGTGTGTGCATTGCCATCCATGTCAGTCTTTATCTTAAAGAGCCACTTACTTCCAACTACCTTAGCATTTGGAGGTAAGTCAACCTCTATCCAGACTTCGTTATCTTTCATGGATTGCATTTTCCCATTCATTGCAACTCGCCATTTTTCCTTTTCAGGACTCATCATGGCAGCTTTATAGTTAGCGTGTTCACCAAGATCCCCTAACAAATTTTCCTCGCCTTCTACGTTGAGACATAGACGCCAGTGCACGCGAGCCCTTGCGGATCTACGAATGGGAACCACTTCAATCTCGTGGGAACGCCCGGACTTTCGTGTTCTACTTGAGGTTGGCTAGTGTTCTCGAAGGTGTTGTATCTTCTTGATCATCTTCCGGATCATAAACTCTCCCACCGAATTCATGAGATATGAGATCCTTTTCAAGAAAGTCTCCATACCTAGCAACAATTACTTTGTTTTCGGTGGAAAGTAGAAGTAGTAACCCATAGTTTCCTTTGGGTATCCTACGAAGACACACTTAACGGATCTTTGTTGCGCTTATCGCAGAGTCACGTTTAACAAACGCCTCACAACCCCGCACCTTTAAGTAAGACAAGTTGGGAGGTTTCCCATACCACACTTCATAAGGAGTCTTATCAACCTTCTTAGTTGGAACCATATTCAATATGCGAACAATAGCTTCAAAGCATAATCCCAAAAGGATAAGGGAAGAGTTGTAAGATTAAACATCGATCGCACCATGTCTAGCAATGTACGATTCCTTCTCTCGATACACCATTTTGTTGTGGAGTATATGGAGATGTGAGTTCTTGGACAATACCACACTCGACTAGATAATCTTTAAACTCTTGGCTTAAATATTCACCACCTCTATCGGATCGAAGAGCTTTAATCTTCTTTCCTAGTTGCGTTCTACTTCACTCTTAAAACCTTAAATGTTTCAAAGACTTCATGTTTATGTTTAAGTAAATAAACATAACCATAACGACCGAAATCATCGAGAAGGTTAAGAAGTAGCTAGCACCCTTTCTTGACACATGTCTTAGTGGTCCACATACGTCAAGATGTATCACACCAAGAAGATCGAAGCCCTTTCTAAACTATTTGTAAAGGTTTCTTGGTCATCTTCCCGGATATGCAAGATTCGCATTTATCAAATGATTCATCATTGATGTCTTGCAAAAGCCCATCGTGTTGCAATTTGTTGCATGCGTTTCTTGCCTATATGAGCAAGTCTACAATGCCAAAGAAATGAAGAATCCAAATCACCTTTGATTCTTTTATTATTGATGCTAAAGATGAATTATTTTTATCAATCACATTATCATGCAAATCAATTTCAAACACACCATTCTTCGGAATAACATTAAAGTAAAAACATCATTTAAAGAAACAAAATTCCATAATCGGTAAATGTATGAACGAAACCAATATCTTTTAACAAGGAAATGAAATGACACCCTAACAATGGAAGGTGCGTAATGACAATCGTTTAATGACAAGATTAAACCCGAAGGTAAAACTAAATCAAACGTGCCTATAGCTTCAACGATCGCATGTGCTCCATTACCCACGTGCGGTATTGTCGTCCATAGGCAAGCTTCCTTGCTCCTCTAAGTCCCTGCGGTGTATTACATATGTGAATACCACATCCAATATCATATACCCGAATTTATTTTATGAGGAAAAGCAAATAATTCTATCATCAAAAGAGTACAAGTAATCGCCACAGTGCGATATTTTTATACCTCTTATTGCGCAACTCATCAAGGTACAGTGGACAATTCCTCTTCCAGTGTCCAACCTCGGTGCGATGATGACAAGCCATATCCTTCTTCGGATTCTCACGCTTTTGGGAGGGTATTTCTTGGGTTCTTGTTGATAAGTCATAACTTGTTTTCCTTATCAACTTTACCCTTACCTTTCCCTTTCTTGTTCGCTAGCGGCTTATTAGGCTTAGAAATTCTACCCTTCGGATGGTCAAAACCGCAGTGTAGAGGCCTTCTTGGCAAACCTTTTCGTAATCAATGAGCATTGCATGTACCTCATTGATGTCTTCCCGTGCAATGCATATTATAATTGCGCATCGAAACCATCAAATTCCTTGTTAAGGGATCCGTTGATCGAGCCAATTTGTATGTCATTAGGGTAGACATAGTTAAGACACCCAAACCGGTCCATGTAACTCATCATTTCCGAGCGTTGAAACGCCATGTGTTTCCCTTCTCCTTGCTTGCAACTATGAAGAGCATCAATCAAGTCATACAACTCTCATCGCAGGGCTTTTCAAACAACCTTTGCAATTCTTCCAAGATGAGATTAGGAAGTAATTCTCAAATTGCTTTTGCAAGCTTGAGTTCATACTCCCGAGCATAATGCAGCAACCTCATTATACTTGTCATACTCAGTTGCCATGCGGCTCGTGCTTGAAGAGAGCATCACCGCAGTTCGAGAGGACAAGGCGTAGTCAAATAATTGAGTCTTTTGGCAACCCTCAAGACAATTCGAGTTGCCGATACCAATCATTGAAATTGCGCTACCGGTCAATTTCTCTCGATCAAACATAGATTTGAACGACGAGGCTAGTGCGATAGATTCACTTGAGCCATTTCTACGAAATAAAAGTTCAAAAGTTAGTACTTTCGATAAGTAAACATTCAAGAAAATAAAATACCCTTTGGTCAATATTCATATTAACCATAGTATTTTCCTTGAATTTTGGATCCTCATTATCATAGTTCCACCACATCGCTTGATCCGCTAGTGGTGAAAGTATAGAATAGGTAATCGTTGAAAAACAATAATTGACAAACAAGTTTTCAATTCCAAAAGTTATGGGATTTACAATTTTGCCAAAACAATTAATGCAAAATGTAAGCATGTTTCATCCCATCTTATGCCTTAAGTCATAGGTCTCACTAACTAACTTAATTAAGTTGTCTAATTTAGAAACTGCAAATCATAAAGCTGAGGTCTCACACAACAAAATAATTCACCTCGTTATTGTAATCTAGATCAAGGTCTCACATAACTAAATTACAACTTCAAGTGTTTCATATCATTAGATGGCATAAACTTAAATTTAAAGGGTACAATTTTTGATGTGTAATCAAAACTTATGTATAAAGAAGCATGCATACAACTTTATAACATAAAATTTTCGAAAAAACTTACTATAGATTTTAATTGCTAAGATTGAATTCTACAAAGTTTTAATCGATGCGTTGAGAAACTTACAACTTTGCACTAAGATGCTTCGTACATAGAATGGTTATACTAGGTAGCTCCAATCGAACTCACAGGGGCGAGGACCGTAAGCTCAAAGGCATAACCTTAGACATCCATTCGGTGAGACTGTGCTCACTTCTTAAACAACCCTTTATAGTTTGTTCTAGTGGGTGAGCCGTTCTAACCATTTAGTACAATCGCATCAATCGATTAAAAGTTCAAGAATAATTCTTAGATAACAAATCAATTTCGCCATTATTTAGTCCATTTAATTTTCTATTCATAAAAACCCTTTTGCTTACTAACATGTCAAACAATATATAAACAAAAAGCATTTTAATAAAAATTAAACACACTCAAATAATATAAACATATAACTAAACAATTTAACATATGTAAAAACAATTAGCCACATGCATAATTATTTCAATAAACTCTAATAAACAATTCTAGGCGTAAATAAATGCATACATTAACTAGTGCTTTCATCTCGCGAGAAGATGAGCCACATACATCGACAAGTCGATTGCGTAAGCCAAAGTTAATAATATACCAATTAGCACGTAACGAATTTTATTAGTTATAATTGAGGTCTTCCCCAATTCAATAATTATTAAATAAATAAAACATGTGTGTATCACTTAACAATTAATCAATAAACAATAAACAATACTCCATGGCAAAACATGCATGTTCCACCATGGATTCCGTGATAACAATTATCACCCAAGATACGCATATTACATGGCACATAACAATTATTCATTAATTAACCACATAAAATTAGCATGCAATCCTAGGGTTTCTACAAGTTTTACAAAATTAAAACCTAATTAAATAAATAAAGGGTAATCGACCCATATATTAAAAAATTAGGGTTTCAAATTCAAAACCCTAGAAACCATAAAAAGCATGCATATAATCATAAAGATCCAATTTTATGTGTTTGGTAATTAATTACATCATATTAACGGCTCGTGATGCCACCGTTGGAATTTATACTCATAACAATTATATATAAAACAAATAACATCATCAAAGCATGCAATGGAAGACAATAGGAATAATATATGTAAATAATTAACCAAACAAGAAAGTGCGTACCTTTTAGCAATTCAAGAATCAAACGTTGATTTAACAAGAACCAAAACCCAAAACCCTAATTTAGGGTTTATATAATCGACCCAAACAAAAATCGACCACCAAGATTACAAGCTCAAGTGTGCTTGTCCTTCGTTCTTGTACACACGTACTAATAGCGATTTGATGTGGAAAAGCTAGTTCCTTGAATCACAAATAAAACCAAACACTTGTATCTTTGAGTTAAGCAAAATCGAAACACCCTGGGGTTTGGGTGTTTCGACCGCCACACAAAGAGGGAGAGAGAGAGAGAGAAATTAGGTTATTGGTGATCCAAGATTAGTTTAAGAATGAATACAAGGGTTTGTATATATACATTCTTAAAACTTGGTGACCAAGAAATCCCACCTCCTTGGTTTGAGAAGCCCACGACCGCCACCCAATCCCAAAGGGATTCGGATCCTTCTTGTCCACTAATTTCATCTTTAGTCCTCGTAGTTTACATTTAACGACCGTTAGTCAAAACCTCGTTAAATATTAACTATCGTTATGTTTTATTTCGTGAATCTAATAATTAATAATAATAACGTTTTATTTATATTAATTAAATACATCAATTCTCATACGTAATGTGTGCAATCCCCATGGTGGTTGAGTGAGGGAGCCGACCTTGTAAGTCTCGAGTTCGAATCCGGACATACTATTATTTAAATATCCATAAAACCTTTCCTGTACTTTTCTTGGTACACATGAGGCGATTTTGTTACTTGTTACTCGAATTCACTGCTTTGAATTTTCGAACCCGCCATTGTCTAACACAACCTAAGCTATGAACATAGGATTCACAACGGCCATTAAAACCAGGAAACAAACCCGTCCCATGATTCAAAACGTATCTCTGTGTCTTTACCTGTCTCCTTTTTAAAACGTACACATCCACTTTTTATATGTCGTAATGGTCAACAACGAGATTAGTGGAAAAGCACCAAGATGTTTATTGGATGTTCCTGATAGGGAAGAGATCTAGTAAGAAGAGAAATTGAAATAAGAAGAATAAGAAGAAATTTGAACTACACATTTTAAATAAGGAGGAGAAATTTAGGGGGAGACGCATCTATTTCTTTAAGTGCATCTGAAATGTGCGGCTGTGGTTTCTTCTCACCCTTCTCATTTTAATTTTACTTCTCATTTGATCCTCACTCGTTCCTGATATTCAAATTACTTCTTTGTCCGCCTCAAAGTTCATCTGTCATTAATGTTGATATTTTAATATGAAGTTTCATAACCATAAAAGTTTGTCCATACTGAAAAATAGTTAATTAAATCAAAATGTCAAAACCACACCGATATTTGAACATTTTCAATTTACCCGGCCCCATAAAGAAGATGAATAATTTGTTCACCTGCGAAGCTATTATAACCTTCATTGAGTAGCTTACACATTTTTATGACATTGAGAAGAACGACCATGCTCGTGTTTTGACATAAAACCAATCATATAAACGTCGTGATGTATATGGTTAAATGATCCCCATAATTTGGTTCATGCGAGTTCGATCCCTACAATCCTAGCATTGAGTAACAGACTTTGTTATAATAATTCAAATCTAGTTTAGGTAACTTATGTAAAAGAAATCAAAGGTGAGTGTAAGGAATTGAATACTGATGTATACCAAATTGTAAACAACCAGAAATCAGTTATGAAATGTAGTTGTTGATGAAAACAAACAGGGGATCACATAAGAAGAAATGAAACCGTATTTGTAATCAAATGATTCACTTAGTTTGTAATGGAATTAAGAGAGAGAAATATTACAAGTCTTTTCAGTGAATGAATTATAACAAAGAATGAAAAGGAGTATTTATACAAAGGGAGGAAGGAGAAATGGGAGGAAGGAGCAAAATAGATTTTCCGCCAAAAGTTATAACTAACTTTTGGCTTAGCGATCAGTTTCAAGCTTAGCGGTGTTTTCTAAATTGGCGTATCAAATCCCTTCTCCTTAACATTTGACTTTCCACAGTCAAACAACACCTTCATTTGCTTCCTCTTGATCAAACCCAGGGTACTTCTTCAATAATTCAGTATAAAGTTCCCAAGTTGCCTCTTCTTCACTGCCATTTGACCATTGTACTAACACATAAACAACAACCCTATTGTTAACCTTTCCCAATCTCGTGTCAATGATTTTCACTGGAAACACTGATAGGAGCCCTTCATTGTCGCACATGGGAAGAGTTCCACGCTTATCAACCACCCCTTTGCAAAGCTTGAGTTGGGACACATGAAATACTGGATGGATTTGACTACCACTTGGAAGCTGCAATTTATAAGCCACATTGCCAATCTTCTCGATGATCTTGAAGGGACCATAGTACTTAGCTGAGAGTTTGTTGTAAGCCTTCTTCAAAATTTCTATCAGTTCTGTGTTTATGTGCCAAACTTTTCATCCTATCTTGTGCTCTCTTAAGATGAAATTTAAGCATGTTAATCACCTGCTCTCTTGCCTGCATTGTCATATCCACAACTTCAACTATACTTTCTCTTGGCAAATAAGGCATGTGGATGGGTGGTGTTTGACCATATAACACTTCAAATAGAGTGGTTTGGATAGCAGTGTGGAATTTGTGTTGTACCAAAACTACGCCATTGAAAGCCATTGTGTCCACTCTTTGGCTTCTCACCGACATACATCTCGGGTAGCACTCCGACACCTATTCACCACTTCATACATCCATCCGATTGTGGATGGTAGGTCGTTGACATTTGCGTTTAACTTTCAAAGCCTTGAACAATGATTGCCAAAAAGCACTTAGGAACACTTTGTCTTTGTCACTTACAATGGTGTTTGGCAAACCATGCTACTTGTAGATGTTATCTAAGAACACTTGTGCCACTTGCAAATTGTGAAAGGATGTTGAAGGGAATAAAGTGAGCATACTTACGAGCCATCCACCACCACTAATATAACAGTCTTCCCATGAGATTTTGGCAGTCCTTCCACAAAGTCCATGGATATATCACTCATACTCTAACTGGTATAGGCAAAGGATCCAAGAGTCCTGGATATGCACTAAGATCAGGCTTTTGGCTCTGACACACATCACATTTCATCTTCTGCACAGTCACTTGAACACCAGAATGCCCACCAACTGATTCATTGTGGATTTGTGAGAAGATTTTCTTTCTGAGTACCTCATTACCTCCCACCACCATCCTATTTTTCCTTCTTAACTGGCCATTAGACCAAGTGTACTTTGTTGATTGAAAATTAGGATCTTCAAACTGCTTTATTAATTTGGCCAACTTCTCATCTGTCACCCAACTTTCTTCAATTTCTTTGAGAAGTCCAGTGGTCACATTAGTAGCTATATTGCCAATAATTGACCATGCATTTCCTTTATAGACAATTTCATAATCATACCCAAGCAATTTAGGCAACCATTTAGCTTGGAAAGGAGTAGTAAGCCTTTGATCCAACAAGTATTTGAGACTGAAGTGGTCAGTCTTAATCTTGAAATGTCTACCCATTAAGTAACCCTTCCACTTCTCCAATGCCAAAATGACGACTAAAAATTCTTTTCATAAGTGGACAAAGCTTGATGTCTAAGAGATAAGGCCTTACTCAAGTATGCCAATGGATAACCATCTTGCAACAACACAAGACCAATACCGGTTCCACATGCATCGGTTTCCACGGTGAATTCTTTCTCAAAGTTTGGCAACCCCAACACCGGTGCTTGTATCATGGCCAACTTCAATTTCTCAAAAGCTTCTTGAGCTATGTCGGACCACTCAAAGAGTTCTTCTTCAAGAATGCGATTAATGGCTTATTGATGATTCCATACCCCTTAATGAACCTCCTATAATAGCCTATGAGTCCCAGAAATCCTCTTAGTTGCTTTACATTCTTGGGTGTAGACCAATCTTTCATAGCCTCAATCTTAGAAGGATCTATTGCAACCCCTTTATCAGTGATGATATGACCCAAGTACTCCACCTGAGACACTGCAAAAGTGCACTTGCTCCTTTTTGCAAACAAGGTGTGAGCCTGCATAGTCTGCAAAACCATTTTAAGGTGCACAATGTGTTCTTCATTGACTTGCTATAAACCGAATGTCATCAAAGAAAACCAATGTGAACTTCCTCAAATAGGGTTTAAAGATCTCATTCATTAGTGATTGAAATGTGGAAGGAGCATTTGTGAGTCCAAATGGCATCACTAAAACTCATAGTGGCCATCATGAGTTCGAATGCGTCTTATGAATGTCTTCCTCCTTCATTCTAATTTGGTGATACCGGACCTAAAATCAAGCTTTGAAAACACCACCGATCCATGTAATTCATCTATCAATTTCTCAATCATAGGTATGGGAAATTTGTCTTTGACGATATTCTTATTCAATTGTCTATAGTCAACACACATTCTCCAATTGCCATCCTTCTTTTAACCATGACTATAGGAGAGAGAAAGAACTTTGACTAGATCGATGACACCAAAGATCCAATAACTCTTGTACCATCTGTTCAATTGCATCCTTTTGGCTGGGAGGATGCCTATAGGGTCGATGTTAGCTGGAGGAGTGTTTGGCATAAGAGGAATGTGATGATCATGTGATCTTTTTGGTGGTAAACCAGTGGGAACTTCAAACACATCTTTAAAGTCATTCAAACTTTCATCAATCTTATGTGACTCAATCATACTTGTCCCTACCATACTATAGAATGACACAGGACATACACAAAATGTCATAGAATTCAACATAACATTGTTCTGTTCTCTAGGTTGCATCCATTGAAGTGTAGCTTGTTGAGAACCTCTTAGCAACACCTTCTTATTGCCCACATAGAACCTCATGGTTAATTTCTCAAAATTGCACATAATTTCTCCCAAAGTAGACAACCACTGTATTCCCAACACCACTTCACAACCTCCTAAAGGTAGTACCATAGCATCAATCATATAAGTTTCTTCTCCCATGATCACAGATAAACCACAACACATCAAAGTACTAGTCATAGCTTGACCATTAGCCATAGACACTTGCAAAGGACACATAGTTTTAGTCTTACATTTCAACTTTTGTGATCGTAAATCAATGAAATGGTGTGTACTTCCACAATCCACAAGCACATGCACCCTTGTTTGCCCTCATGCCCTTAACCCTCATTGTCGATAATTGTATACACGGTGAGAGCATTCAATGAGATTTGAGCAACCATTTCATTATTATGATCAATTTCAATAGTCTGATCATAATTCCCCAAATGACCCATTTCATCATTAGTCCATTCTTCTTCCACAAACTCAGTTTCCTCATCTATCACCACTTCTAATGAATGCAATTGACCACTACATTTGTGTCCAGGCACATATTTTTGGTCACAGTAAAAACAAAGATTCTTAGCTCTCTTATCCTCCAATTCTTTTTGAGTCAATCTCTTAAAGGGTCTATTCTCACCATATGGTGTTCTTGTGGGTCGAGCAAAGCCATAGGTCAATTAACCGGTTTTGGTAAAATACCCTTATCCTTATTGACATAACCAAGATAATGTGTCGCATAGGAGATTGAAAATTATACCTTGGCTTTAAGGCAACATTAGTGGCTTCTTGTTTCTTGGCACGACAATACACATCCATTAATGTTGACAACTTAAACATTCTAATGGGCATCCCAATTTCATCCTTCAAACCCCAATGAACAAGCGATGACATATTCTTCACTCAACTCCACCTTATTCACCAAATCTTCAAACAAATGTTGATATCTTGCACTACCAGTTTGTTTCAAATTCTTCAAATCCATCATTGGATCTTCAAAACATGAACCAAATCTCTGCAAGGCTTGTTTCTTATACACCGCCCAAGAACTGTTTTCACCGAATCTCTTAATGAATCTGCGATGCCACACCAAGGCCTTGTCATACACATGCATTGCAAAGAATCCCCACTTTCAATTCATCATCTACATTATCAAGACAAAAGAACTGCCTACATCGGAATATCCAACCCTTTACATCATCCCCATTGAATCTTGGAAACTCCAATTTAGACATCCTTCCATATTGTGTAGTCATTTGTCCACCATTTCTACCATTGTTACCATGATTCCCAGAACTGGTGCCCTCACCATTCTTCATTCTTTGCATTTCAGCCATCAAATCTGCCATAGTTCTTTGCAAATCACTAACAGTTTGTTGGAGTGATTCCATTGAAGAATCTTGATTACTAACTGTGGTTCTTGTGTTCACCATCTCACCGAATGTTATTACTCATCTACTATGGAATAACAACTACGGTCCTATTCTTGATTACCCAAACCAAGTGCTTCGATCGACTTGTTCAAGGCTAGAGAATTTAACCACTTATGGGCTAGCCTTGTGACCGTACAAATGTTTGGCACTAATCTGATGTAATAGAATAGGTGAAATTAGTGGTGACTAATTTCTTTGCCGGAAAATCTTGTTTCTTGCCGGAATTTCGCCGGAGAAGATAACCGGAAAATCAAGAATGTCGGTTTAACACTCTTGAATATTATATGGTGCCAGAAAAGGGCTCTGAATACCACTTGATGTATACCAAATTGTAAACAATCAGAAATCAGTTATGAAATGTAGTTGTTGATGAAAACAAACAGGGGATCACATAAGAAGAAATGAAACCGTATTTGTAATCAAATGATTCACTTAGTTTGTAATGGAATTAAAAGAGAGAAATATTACAAGTCTTTTTAGTGAATGGATTATAACAAAAAATGAAAAGGAGTATTTATACAAAGGGAGGAAAGAGAAATGGGAGGAAGGAGTTATAGCTAACTTTTGGCTTAGGAGTGGTTTCCAAGCTTATCAGTGTTTTCTAAATTGGCGCGTATCAAATACCAAGTATTTGAAAGACGTACCATGTTTCGAATTTGTGAAACCGTCACTACCTAATACGATTCCCACCTTTCATATACAACACACACTGTTGTTGAACTGGAAGATCGAAGGAAACTGGGTTGGCTTATTTCGAACACAACACCCACCAAATAAAAGAGATGTTGAAAAGAGGTGTACCAGATCCAATCTAGGTTTTGTTGACGTCCGTAACTCCGTAAGTGAATGAATTCACGATTTAATTGAGAAGCGTTCCAAACAATTAACCGATGATTATGGTCTTAGTTTTAATTTGAATATAGAAAACACAATAACTTGTGTAAAGTGATTTCTTTTACCAATCCTTTACTCCGTATTTGATTGTCTGTGATTTTTATTTGCACATGAAAACAGTTATGTTGCTTTATATATAACAACAAAGAACAATATGACAGTTTAAGAATATAACAATCCTTTCATTAGATTTAGATAGAAGCGTTCCAAGTCTTCAGACAACAACCAAATCCATCCAAGTAATATCCACAACGGCCATGAAACCCGACAAGTGAACCCACGTCCCATGATTTTGAGAACTCAGAAATTATATGTTTAGGCTCACCAACATCATAGTTCTTTTTGTTTGTCTTGAAACACAACGAGGAGATTAGTTTATCATTCAGAGGATCCCATGTCCCAACTGTTCCGGATATCTCAATAACTTCTTCGTCAACATCCAGGATAATCTATGAAAACACAACAAACATTTTCAAAATGAGATTTCAGTTTCTTTATCGACACATAGGACTATAGGAGCATCTCCAATGAAGGTCAGCTGATCATGTCCATGGTGAAATGGAATCCAACCATATAGACTTCTCATTAGAGCATCATCAAGTCCATAGAAAAGATAAAAATAAGGTTCATGTGTATGGTCTAATCATATAAGGTTAAAAGGTATAGTAGATCTAGTGATGAGCTGGATAAACGCATTAAACATACTACTCGTAATACTTTTTCAGGCCGAAGAAAGTTTTATAAATTTAATGTCAAAATTACTCAAATATTTATAACGCTAAAAAATTAATATGAACATGGATCACCCGCGAATTTGAGGGATAAGAGTTGCTCACCTCAGAAATCTCATAGTTCGCATTAACATGGATCACCTGCGGATTTGAGGGAAGAGAAATCGTATAGTTGATGGGACCATCTCCACCATATCGTTTAGAAGAATACGACGAACCATTGATATCTTCCACAATAAAAGTGATTGAATGTATGCAATATTCCCCGTGACGTATGATTATTTTCCTAAGCTTTTGATTGTTGATAAACAGATACGACCACGGATCTCCACCATTGTTCGATCCCCACAACTCGGTTTGCACAACTTGCCCCTAGCATCATATAACATAAAATTTGTGATCACAAATTCGTATATTAATAAGATTGCAATGAATCACAAACTTCTACTTGAAAAATCAGACTTACAATTTGAAGTTCTAATGCCGCTTTTAGTTCTTGGATGACATATGTCATCGTTGGTCTTTTTTCCCGATCATCATTCAGGCACTCAATAGCAATAGTGGAGAATTTTTCTAATGATAATGAGTTCATTTGTTCAAGGAGGTCAGGGATGATGAGTTTATCTAACTCTCCCGCTTTATAATGTTTTTTCGCCAATGTAGATAGGAAGCCGCCCTCATCGTGATATATAAATCCAGGCCTCCCACTTAAGACTTCCAGCATTACCACGCCGAAAGAGAACACATCAGATTCTCTTGTTAGTATACCGGTTTTTATATAGTGTGGATCAAGATAGCCACGAGTGCCAGCCATATCGGCGTACAAATGAGTATTTAGATTTGGGCCTGTCATGGCTAATTTAGCCAATCCAAAATCTGAAATTTTTGCTTCCCAATTTGCATCTAGCAAAATATTCGAGCTTTTAATATCTCGGTGTATCACCTTATGTCCTCTTGTACCCTCACAGCCATGGAGATACTCAAGTCCGTGAGCTGTACCAAGACATATCCAAAGCCGCTGCTCCCAGGAGAGGTCCGTATTGTCTAGATGCGTATCAAGGCTTCCATGAGCCTCGTGCTTGTAAACAAGGGCTTTCGTGCCTTCTTCATCACAGAATCCAACAAGTGACACAATGTTATTGTGTTTGTAATTAGCGAGCAATTCGATCTCATTCCCGAACTCATGTTGTCCTTGACCATATCTAACGTATAACATCTTAACAGCAACGTCGGTGTCTGGCTCACCAGAGCTTGATTTGAGTTGGCCTTTGTATACTCTGCCAAATCCACCCTGCCCGATACGATTATCGACCGCAAAGTTGTTGGTGGCCAGTTTGATATCCTCAAGTCGAATTTTGAGGGGTTACGAGCTAGTTTTTGAAAGTCAGTCATTATATTTGAATTCTTGTTTTGAATTGTGAAAAAAAAAAAAAAAAAAGATAGAATTTAAGGTAACATAAATTGGCAAAGTCGATCTTTTTGTAACTTAAATAAGGATAAAAGTTTCGATTTTTTTATTTCCATGAAATTCAAATGGAATCATCCACTATGACTATAATACACGGTCAAATAAAACTTCGACATCGTGTTTCATTGACTTTGAGTATAACATTAATATTAAGGAGAATGTTAACATCATAAAAACTGGTGTTAAGTGCATTCACTATCGTGATTTACAAAAGGATTCATAAAAAGATAAAGAGGTCAATAATATTGTTGACCATAACGGATATTAATTTCATGCTTATATAAGGCATAAAGGTATCCAATATTTTAGACCTCTTTACGTTATATTTATAAAATTTCAATAAGTTTTTATATAATAGAAATATATTTATAAATCTAAAAGGTTTATGTGTTTGTGATGTGACATAATCACAAAACTTTGTAAAGGTTTATAATAATGGATACTTTAACAACAATCAATTTTTCTGAAGTTGCTTATGAAAAACATAGATATCAACCAATTCTGCATTTTTAAAATAAGAGTGTATTGCATTTGTGTTTGAAAAAGTCAAAAGAACTATTGGTGTTAATTAGGGATGAGTACGATATCAGATAGGTGTTGATCCCGTACCGAATTAGTGGTAAAGTTTTTTTTTCGAGCATGAAAAGGGGTACCGGACGGGATTTCAGTACCGCAACCAGTACCGTGAAATCAGTACTTATCAAGTTCTTGCCGTTTTTATGTTAAACAGAAAAAAATCAATATTTCATGCTAGTAACTATGTGTGACAACAATGAAAAAATAGAACAAAACATGTATTTTCAAGTGATTTCGAACTACAATTTGTTTGTCAGAAAACACAACCAACAATTAAATAAACAAATCACTAAGGTAGTCGTTGTTAGTCTATTAGTATTAGTATAAGTATTGGCCCATTGTATATTCGGCTCATTATGTATTATATATAATCTTGATGTACCAAACATTATTATTCATTCAATATACACAAACTTACATGGTATCAACCCTAACCGATCCACTATCTGCTTCCGCAATTTTTTTATTCGTTTAGTATTATTGTTTCTCGACCTTGTGTGTTGTCGAGGTGTGTTTGATTGTTTGTCGAAGTGTGTTGTCGACCTTCCAGCATTTTACGATTCCCTAAACCTTTATACATTCGATTATTTTGTTATCACTGAACCTTTATACATTCAATTATTAAACCCTTTGTACATCACGATTCCCTACCTGACATACCCTACACCTTTTTGATTCATTAAGACTACTTTATTCGACTACTTTGTATTCGATCAATATTTTTTTTGGGTCGACCAATATTTTATTCGACTCATTAAGAGTACTTTGTATTCGATCAGTTTGTTATTCGACCAATATTTTTTTTATTTGATCAGTTTGTTAACCAAGGACGCTTTACTAAACCCTAAACGCTCACTTCAATGACTACGGATACAACTCCCCCCACCTGTCCTCACGTTATTGGATAAACTTATGGCGATGAATCACTTGACTACTTTTGTTCCGATTAAGCTTGATGTTGATGAGATGAATTACTCATCATGGGTATATTATTTTTCTCACATTTGTCATGGATATGGCATCTTGGATCATCTCGTTGATCCACCCGCGTCCTCATTATTATTCATTCAATATACACAAACTTACAGTCGTAACTTACAAACGTTTTAAAATTTATAAAAATGTTCAGGTTTAATTGTTGGGAGAATTTATGAAGGATCTATAGTTGTCACGGTAGGTTTTGGGACGCTTGGTTTATTTACTTATGTTTTACATGACTGTTGTTTGACATGAAATGGGACAAATTGGTGTTTGGATAAGTTGTTTAAAAAAAACGAATTATTTTTTGGCTCGAATCACGTCGTACCAAATATCAAAAGTCGGTAATGTTTCGATACGGTTTCGGTTCCGTGCCGGGATTCGACTCCAAATGCTCATCCTTACTTTTAGATAATTTTATTTGAACATTGTATATATTTAATAATTAATTTCAAAAATAAGTTGTTAACTTGTTAGCAAAACACTATAGTATTAATATTTAATCAATTTAATTTGTATTAATCATATCTAACAATGGCAACAGGTTTGAAAAGTTAATTAGATGATTAAAAGTCGTTGTTTGATTAGGTGTCTCAAGTTGAGGATAGTTTCACTATTTGTATGATTAATTCTGTGGTCCTTGTCCACCAATATTCATATCTAAGAGCATATGGTATGGTTACGTAGCCTCACGTCATTTCTGACGTGTGAGCTGAAACGGCGCCGTTGTTCCGTCGCCACCATACCGCCCCAGGCCCAGCATCATTTGTTGTGTGAGTATACTGGTGTCGCGCCAGTTGCATTTCTTTGAACTTTTTTTTGGTTTATTTGTGTTATGCTTGTGTGAAATGCGTGTTTTCGTGTGTTTGCAGGGAAGACGAAGAATAGTAATTTATATTTTGCGGTGCTTTTGTGAAATGTGTATGTGTGTTTGCATTGAAGAAAAAGGACCACTTATGTGGTCAAAACTAAATATAAATATATTTGACTATTTATATAAGTAAATTGTCAATTTATTTGGTTTGTAATTTTTTTTTATTCATTTTTTTTATTATTAAATTAGGTAATGAATATTTTGAAAATCGTTCTTATGTTACCAATTTTGAGTTGGCCTTTGTAGCCTCTGCCAAATCCACTGTGCCCAATGAGATTATCGCTCGCAAAGTTGTTGGTGGCCAGTTTTATATCTTCAAGTCGAATTCTGAGGCGGTCTATAGCTTGTTCACGAAACTCAGCCATTATATTTGAATATAATTCTAGTTTTGAGTTATGAAACGAAAAAGATAGAATCGAAGGTAACAGAAATTGGCAAATTTGAAACTCTCAAATATCACAAGGTGCTGAAATGATCAAATAAAGGATAAAAGTTTCCAAAATGTTTATGTCCAGGAAATGCAAATGGAATCATTCACGATGACCAAAATGCAGGGTTAGATGGAACTTTCACATTTTATTTCATTGACTCTGATTACATAATTACATGTTGCTTAGGTATATAGTAAATACAATTACTAGTTGACATTTCTTAATTTAGTTTGCTTTGTATTCGATTATTCTCCTGATGTACGTATTTATATTTGTCTTTTTATAGTAGATTTTTTTTGGAATTTTAGACTATATTGGAATGTTTCTATATAACGTTGTATATTTAATTAAGTTGACTAATCAAATATATTTTCTTTTAAATTCTAAGACATCCGCTTCGAATAATGTGAAAAAAAATTATAATTTTTTTTTAATTTCCCGGTATCTGATTTCTAGCAATTAAAACTTGCTCGCGAATGTAAGAGGTAAATTTAATTATACGACTTAATTTCATAAATTATCCCTCTGGTCTGTCGGATTTAACGAAAATAGATCATAATCATTTTTTTAACGGATCCTCTCCCTAAGGTTGTGACCCGTATCGGGTTTGGTCCCTTAACCAATATTTCCGATAGTTTGACCGTTAAATTAAAAGGGAAATGACATAAATACCCTTAAATTTACGTTCGTTTTTAGACGTTTTCGTCCGTTTTTGTCCGTTTTTATACGTTTTGTCTGTTTTTATAAGTTTACGTCCGTTTTCTTAATTCTTCATACGTTTTCTAATGTTTTTATCCGTTTTCGTCCGTTTTTTACATTTTTGTCCGTTTTTATAGGTTTTCGTCCGTTTTTATAGGTTTCATCCGTTTTATACGTTTTCGTCCGTTATTATAAATTTTTATTCGTTTTCCTCTGTTTTTCATACGTTTTTCTTTTATTTTCATACGTTTTTATAAGTTTTCCTCCATTTTATACGATTTGTATAACAGCAGATGAAAACTTATAAAACGGATGAAAGTGTATAAAACAGACGAAAACATATAAAAACAGATGAAAACGTATAAAAACATACGAAAATGTATAAAAACGTATGACAACGTATAAAACGGAAGAAAACTTATAAAAACGTATCAAAACAAAAGAAAAACGAACAAAAACTTATAAAAACAGAGGAAAACGAATAAAAACCTATGAAAACGGACGAAAACATATAAAAAAACGGTCGATAACGTATAAAATGGATGGAAATTTATAAAAACGGACGAAAACGTATAGAAATGTAAGAAAAATAGACGAAAACGTAAAAGAGCGGGCGAAAACAGATAAAAACATAAGAAACGTATGAAGACTTAAGAAAATGGACGAAAACGTATAAAACGGACAAAAACGTATAAAAAGAATGAAAGCGTATAAAAAAGAATCAAAACGGATGAAAACGTATAAAAACAGAGAAAAAAAGTATAAAAATGGACGAAAACGTATAAAAACGGACGAAAACGTATAAAACAGATGAAAACGAAAAAAAGCGGACGAAAACGTTTAAAAACGGATGAAAACGAACAAAAACGTATAAATGCGGATGAAAACGTATAAATACAGACGAAAACGTATAAAACGTAAGAAAAATGGACGAAAACGAAAAAAGCGGACGAAACATATAAAAACGGACGAAAACGAATAAAAACGAACGAAAACGTATAAATACGGACGAAAATGTATAAAAACGCACGAAAACGTATGAAAAAGGTAAAAAACGGACGAAAACGGATAAAAAAGTATGAAAACGAACGAAAACTGTAACACCCCCAAAATATTGCAGCGAAAGATTGTGTCACTGGGGTATTACTTCTTAGTTCACAACACAAGTTATTAAAAACGAACTCAAAATGAGACGTTTTGAAAAATTACCATTCAATAAATAATATCAGAGATAAAACAAGAGGTCCCAAAGTATAGTATTACATAGATGTTTTATAAAAATATTATCGAATGGTGAATATAATGCATCATGTCTTCAAAACATGTCGTGCGACTCTAATGCTCCAAGTCAATGATAATGTCTTACGAACCTGAGATGAACATTCTAAAAAGTGTCAACACAAAAATTGGTGAGTTCATAGGTTTGTTGTGATAAATATGAAAACCTTTATAAGTGAATCCTCGTAACAAGTATATATAAACATTAAATGTAGATCACAAGATTTTCGAGTGTATGACGATTGCACATATATACAATAACAAAATAAAGATAGTGGCAATAGTGTTACTTAATTCTAATAAAACATTCAGTTAAGATAAACGTACAGTTGTAACTTGTAAATAATTGTGATCGTTATAAAGTTGTAGCTTGTATCTCACCCCAAAGTAGTTCAAAATAAGTAAAAGTGGGGGCCATGAACTCACCGTAAGTAAATGATATCAAGTGTGCAACGAAAACGATGGATATGCCAAAAAAACATCTACGAGCAACCTAAAATATTATGTTGATTCTTAGGTTCTAAAATAACATTTGTATTCATACTAGCATGCTTTATATAGTTATTACATTAATTATGCTTGGGTATTTATCGTTTCTAAAGTAAAACAAGTGTTTAAATTTAGTTTTGACACTTTAAAACTAGTTACGGTTTCTAATTTACAAGTTATTCGGTAATTGAGTTTTAAGTCATTTTCATGTGTCCAAGTGTCCGAATTCATTGTTTAGGGGTCAATTAGTCTACGAAAAAGTAAACGAGTACGTTTTTCCAATAGTGGGTCCTACCACTTTGGTTTGTAAAAAAAGTGGTCAAGTAATACTAAACGTTACATTTAGAGTTTATATTTATTTTAGTTTCCTCGTCTTAATTTTTAAGTTATTTCTAAACCATATAGGGTTATGATTTGGTTCTTATGTCGTCGGAAAGTTTTTAACTGAGTTACGGAGTACGTTTTGTCCTCGGTGATTGCTAACCTTAAGTATTTAAATCACGAAACTTAAAATCGGGAAACGTAAAAATATGGAACTTGTCAAAATTGTTACAACTTATCATTATACTCTATCCAAGTATATTAAAGGGGTGATAAGTTTAACGGAGCGAGTAAACGTTGTTAAAACCTAAAAACGTAAATTAAATACGCATAATACGTAAAACGTACGAAGTTTACGTGAAAATAAAAAAAAATGAAATGTGACATTTAAAATATGATTATAAGGATCCTAAAAGGCATAATATGTGTAGACAGACCTAGTCTAGTGTTGGTTGGTGTTAAATATACGTTAAGTCTAAAACCGGGAGCGTTAAATCGCATTTGGTGACACCGGTTCTTGATAAAAGTAACGTAAATTGTAAAAATGATTCGACTTGACTAAAACTCACTTTATATTATAAAAATAATATAAAATGTTTAGAAATGTGTAGAGTGAATATTGCTCATGTTCGGTTCTAGTTTAACGCACGCACGCGAGTGAGCTTACCCGGCTACTCGTAAGAGTAAATGTACCTGAAATAAAAAATATTAAATGACGTAAATAATCAAATAATAACATCATAAATTGAGAATGGTTACAAAAACATAATAAAAGAAATTAGGGACTAAATTCGTGATACCACACAAACCACAAGGACCTTTCTTTTAGGGTATTTATGTCATTTCTGTAAGTTTAACGGTCAAACTAACGGAATTATTGGTTAAGGGACCAAACCCGATACGGGTCACAACAATGGGGAGATGACCCGCTAAAAAAAGATTATGGACTATTTTCATTAAACCCGACAGACCACAAATACCATTTATGAAATTAACTCTATTTATACTATCATAACAGTAGGTTAAAATAGTAAAAAAAATAAAAAAAAATAATGAAAAATAATTAAGATCTACTAACCCGATTATAAGTACTGAAATAGGGCCTTGATGTCTTGGCTCGTTATTACATAAAGAAATACAGTATATAACTGAAATAGGGCCTTGAGGCTGTCTATAGCTAGTTCTTGAAAGTCAGCCATTATATTCGTATTCTAGTTTTTAACTTACGAAACGAAAAATAGAATTGAAAGTAACAAAAACTGGCAAATGCGATCTCTCTTTATAACTTTAAATTAGGGATAAGATTGTCAAAATTTATTTATTCCAAGAAATGCAAATGGAATCATGCCATTCACGATGAGATAATACAGATGATATATAGAACTTTGGCATCCAAATTCATTGACTATACAATACATTAATACATGTTGCTTAAAAACAATGACTATACAATACATTAATACATGTTGCTTAAACACAATACAGATGATACATACATCAGAAAAATTATTTACAAAGTAAATTAATTAGGAAATGTCACTTGTAAGAACATTGATGCATCACAACTTTCGTATACACTAAAGCAACATAAAAATCATTGATACGAAGTATTTTAAATGTCACTAGCATTTAATTAAGGAAAATGATAAATGGACCTGCTAAAGAGGCAAGGAGGCGAATGCATAAATGAATTGTAAAATCATATTCTTGTACAATTCATTTATCGATAAATCTCTTAAACTCTTTAATTAAACACGTATCAAAGCTCTTTAATTTAATGGATATTGGTTGTGTTTGGCGAGGTTTATAAGGGCTTGAGCTTTTATAATAAGCTAACGTATAAAATAAGTTTTGTTTGTCATACAAGCTTATGCAAATTTATATAAGTCATAAGCCTTCATAAGACCAAGCAATTGAAACAGGCTTATAGGAGGCTTATAGTTAGTCAAATTACTAAATTACATTTTAAAATATAATAGGTTATCATGTAAAACTAGAATTATATCTGAATTTAATTTAATGTGTTTTCATGTGATTTTACATTAATAAGTTTCACCTTAAGCTAATTCACCAAACAACTTTATAAAAATATAAGCTACAACATTTAGCTTATAATATAAGCTCTAACTCCTACTCATTTCATCAAATATACCCCTGTATAAACGAACAAAATTGATGGATATCATCAACTTTCATGGATTCATATAGATTGAAGTAGAAATATCATGTACTCTTTGTTAATTAATTTCCGCTACTGAGTAGAGGAAAATTTAATGAAAGGTGCTTCAATATTCACACTCTTTCATCTAAATGGCTTATAAGTGCACTTTAATATATATCTGAATAGTGAATACCTTAAACATAGTCATTAGGGCTATGTTTAGCAATTTACTATTTAATAAAATAAAGAGTAAATTGTAAAAGTCGACTTGTGGTTTAGTCAAATAGCAGGTTCAATCTCTATCCTTTCGAAAAATCATTCATCATCCTTGCGAGAAACTTACAAGTGCATATTTGGTCCATGCTAAAGTTAAACTACTAAAATACACTCTTTGTCTTCTCTTTCACTTTGGTCTCTGTGAGGATAATTTAGTCATTTAATTTTGGCTAGGGATCAAGAGTGCACTTGTAAGTTCCGCACAGGGACGTCGAGTGCACTTTCGAAATGATAGGGGTTGAACTTGCAATTTGGCCAAACCACAAGGACGATTTTTACAATTTACTCTAAAATACTGTTGGGTTCAGTCCCAGATAGATCTTATGAGCCTTGAGAGAGTATAGTTAACCTGTGTAATCACAAGAAAACTATGGAGAACCTTTACTAGAATTGTATTCACGCGGAAAATAAATACAATACTCAAGAAGACAATAAACACCAATAACTTGATCCTCTAAGGATCTATATTAATTTTCTATGAATGTTATTCAAAAACGTACATAAAACCCTAGCCGCTAGTTTCTTTTATAGTACAAGAAACCCTAACTTTGCAGCTTGCTAATCACGTAAAAGATATGCACTATCTATTCCTATTATAACTCATGCATATCGTAACTAATAAACTAATAAAGCGGAAACTACATATCCGCAGAAACAAAATGACTATTAGAGGAAACTGCACTATCCGCATAAATCTCACTATCAGCAGAAACAATATTATTATCAGCAGGAACCCACTGTTACATAATTCCTAACAATCCTCCCCTAAACTTGAATTTGACTATGTTAACTTCAAGTTTCCAGATAGATCTTCACCATGCAAGAGGATTGAGTAAACCAGCAACTGAAACCATAATAAGCACCAGCAGAACACCTAGAACCACTAGAGACAGCAATGAAGTCCAAGATCCCATCAGCAACTCCTAGATCGGTGACATCGTGAACCAAAGACATCAAGAACTGAGTAGTTTTGATAAGCCTTTACCAAGTAGCTACTCACTCTTGGGCTAGCTGGTTCTTGAGTGGAATCATGACATCACCACAGTGAACCAGCCACCACCCAACACTTAGAACATGAATCAATGGTGTGTTGGAATACCCTAATGGTTTTGGCAAACCATCACGACCATCAACGGATTTGACTTATCTTTACCTGAAGCCGTTTAACTCAGGACTAGTCATGGGGTTCCACTGCCTTTACCACAAGCCATGAACTTGTGGGCTAGCCAACTCTTCATCTATGAGGACATGGTGAGTTGAATACCATACAACTTATAGGCAAGTTTTCAACCTTCTAACGGATTTGATGTCTCTTTACCAGAGCCGTTTGCTCATGGAGTAGCCAATGTTTGGTGTGTGAGACCAGGGTACATTGATAACCCTCTGATTTTTAGTAAATCAGCAACTATCAACAGATTTGAGAATACTTACTAGAGCTGTACCCCTAGAGTAAGTTAACCCTTTGTCTCTCAAGACATGGTGAGTTAAAACCATATATGGAACCCAAATGTACAACAAGATCCTCAAAGAAAAGTTAGAAGACAAGTACTCCCTCCGTCCCTAATTAAATGTCCACTTTGACATTTTCTGGTCTTTTTTGTTTAACTTTGACCTTATATCAAGATGAGTAATATATAGAAGATTTTTTTTTTTTTTTTTTTTTTTATCACCAAGAAAAAGATAAGAATTAAAGAACAAAATATAACAACAAACCAGATATCAAGATGAAGAATAAACAGAAGCAGCAATGAGCTTATTCTTTACCCTTTGTACCAGCTGCTCTGCATTACTCATATCATTCCCAACTGGAGCAGTAGAGAAACTCAATTTCTTTTTCAGCATTTGTTCCAGTAAAGATACTGACAAAGGATAGTCTTGATCTGAAAACATATACACATAGACCCCAGACCAAGTCTGCACCACATGAACACTAGCCAATGGATAAAATGTCCAAGCATAAACCCTCCACTGATGTTGACCTTCCCAAATCTTAAACCCAACACCATCTTGATATTTGGAATCAAACAAAACTTGAAGATCACCCAGCAACATTAAACCAACACCTGTTGCAGGATGAGATTCATAATGTTTTGATACCATCCCATAAAGTCCAATAAGATCTTGTCTGTCTAAGAAATTCAAAATCTCAGTAAGGAAAGTAAAATGCCTGACAGACCCATCCTTCCTAAACACAGAATTACAAGCACCTAAACCACCAAGACTAGTAGGTGTGAGCTCCCATCTCACAAAACTAGACCAGATGACTTGTTCCTCATCAGAATCATCCTCTACAAATTCCTTTATAAATGAGCTCTCAGGAGCCTGAAGATCAAAAGAAACCCCCTTCTTCCTTGCTTTACTCTTCTGTCTTCTTCCAGGAGTGGAAGAAGGAGAAGAAGTAGCACTGACATGTATAGCCTCAGGGGTAATCACATCCTCCTTTGCAGGTGAGACAACTGGTGGATTTTGTGGTTGGGACACATGCTCTGTCTCATCAGTAGAAAGATCCTTCTCTTCATGAGGTGGCACAACAAACACTGATGCAGGCATCTCAGTAGTAACCTTTGGAGTACTGTCAGAAGGAATGGAAGTAACCAAATCAACTGATGTCTCCTCAGTAGGAATGGAAGCATCAAACGCATCAGTAGTCTTTAATCTCTTAGTGTCATGACCTTCCAGAACATATTGAGAGTGCTTCAACCTAGTATATGGATTGAGATCATCCTTCTCCAACCTTGAAAGAATTGTGTTGTACTCTTTGACCAACCGATCATCAGGTAGAGTTTTCACAAATGCCATAGTCCAGCCTGTGTTGTAAACAGCAGAACTCATATTCTTCACAAATTCTCTCATATGTTTCCTCTGTTCAGCCTGAGAAAGAGGTTTGTCCCTTTTTGCTTTAGCCTTGCGTTCTGCATCTGCCTTCTTTCTTTGATTCACCAAAGCCATTATATCATCAACATAATTCTCAGAATCAAAAGCACCTCCTAAGATAGATTGGGCAAGAGTAGGATTGTTTGATACACCACTAGCCAACTGACTCCAAGTATCATCTGAAAATCTTAGAGCAAGATCATCCAATTCTTTCATTCTCTCAGGAGTGACTTTAGGAGCTGTGTAGGCAGAAAATTCTGCATTAAAGGTTGCCTGAGCTTGTTTAGCTACTACTCTGTCACTCATGGAAATTTCATGTAGCTTGAATAGTCTCTCCTGTTCAGCCTTATCAACACCTAGATCCACTTCCTCTTCAATCACTTTACCCTTTCCCTTATCAATCTGAGACGTAGGCATGGGTTCATCCTCAATAGTAGCAGCCAATGTATCAGAGGGAATAGACTGAGAAGCTTCAGAAGCAATTGTAGACTGATCAACAGCAACAGATGTATTATCAGCAGCAAAGGTATACTTGTCAGCAGTATCTAAAGACTCCTTTTCCTCACCTTTCTTCTCAGTAGCAACAACTTCTGAAGGAATATCAACATTATCAGCAGCACCAGAAGGGTCAGAGGAATCCACCACTCTTGGCTTAAGATTCATTTGACTTAGATAACTCCTCTTTCTCCTCTGTCTCCTCTGAAACACTTGTACTGCTGGATCCTTTGGTGGTTGAGTCTCTCCTAGGGACACAGATGCTAGAACATGAAGGGCCTCAAGATCAATATTAACTCTCTCATGTCCCTGTTCCTCCTCATCATCGACACCACAAATCTATTCCTCCTTCTATTGAACCTAACCTCCAAATCACACCCTTTTCAACAACTTAACCAAGGTTCCACCAAGTGTGTGCTTAGTCTCCTTAAGCTCTTCCTGGATTCTTTGAGTTGAGCTCCAAATCATCAACCTTCTTAACATACACGTTGATCAAACTAGACATATTCATTAGTATATTAGGATCCTCAGCTCCACCAGCAGGGTTACCTGAGGTGTTAGGAGCTTCATTGGACCTGGGAGGAGACACATGAAAATCATCAAAAGTGGTGTCATCCTCAAAATAATGTCTAGGTGGACTATGAGGTTGAACAAAAGATTGGTTAGGATTGACCTCAGTCTCAACAGGAATTTGTTCCTGTGATGCAGAGGCAACCACTGGCTCCTCAGGAGCAACAATCCTTGGTGAAGGTGGGGCATCATGTTGAGGTGAAGGCGGAGGTTGTGGGTCATTAGTGGCAACTGATGCAGAGGCATCAGCAGCAACATTGACACCAGGCAACATAGTGGGTAGCGAGGGGTCTATGTTCTCCAAAGAAAATTTGTTTTCATTGTTGCAAATAATTTAGCAGTTAATTTAGTAATGACCCTTGGAGTTTTATCTGAGGTTTCAATGCTTAATATCATTTGTAAAAATCTAGGATACATAAGAAATTTATGTTTGGTATCCTTCATATTCTTAAGCATTTCCTCAAAATGTATCTCGAAAAATTATACTTTCTACCATGGGCCAAACAGATTATAGCATTTGCAATAGAGTTGGAAAACTGATCCCAACCCCCAGATTTTGGACTCATACATCAAGGTGGTATGGACTAAAACCTCCACTTAGGGCAAAACTTATTTTTATACCAAATTATTTTCCCATCATAAGGATACCCTAAGTCGGTTAGTCCGAAACAATCTCTTCCCTATTGTTCTCAAAGAGACCATCTTCATCATCAAATTATGGCGAGTCCTAATGAGAGACTCGGTTATCACATACTCTCTCCATCAATGGTAGCCACAATCTCCTTGGTTGAACCAAGAGAGATCGCTCATGAGCAAAGGACCAAAATTGCTTGACAAGAGAGTCATAAACAATTGATGGAGAGTGAGTAAGAGCATCCTGATCTTGGAGCGCAAGAGAAAATCAATCATAGAGTCATAAATGTCGCTCCCTTTAGCCTGTTCCAAAAATGCAATTTTGTTGTGATCCACTTTGTAATCGAGCTTTGCCATTGATATTGAGTGAGAAGATTGGAGATGAGCAGGATTCAAAGTAAGAGGGAATTTTGGTGTGGGTTGCTTCTGATTGACTATTTAAATTTGCTTCCCAAAATAGTCGATTAAATTGACAAATGATTCGGAACAAATCTTTGACCAATTTTGACTTAAAATAAACCCGAAATAAAATCCCCAAATTAAATCAAAACCAGCAGCAATGGAAAGTCAACCAGAGGAAACCAAACGGTCAAACAGCAGAAACCAATTTAGTTTTGTCCGTAGTTACTAAACCAAAGCTATCAGCAGAATCCACAGCTCATCAGCAGAATCAAACACAATGTCAGCAGTAATGAAAAGAGAATCAAATCAAATATTTGACTCATAACAGTGCCTTGACAGTCTCCATCCAGAACTTTTAGCGATAAAAATTCCAACCATCAATATTTACCATAACTTCTACCGACCTAAGATTCCAAAAATCCTATAAAACCAACCCCTTACAGCAGCAACCATACAAACAAAACACATAACCCTAAGCACCAAAATTGAACAGATAACCATGAGCAATTCTCCAAACCACCCAATTGAACTATCATCATCTGATAGTGAACCAAACTGGCTTAACTACTTTCCTCTTGGTGCTTCCAATAGTATCACTTACATCTCAAGAGAGCCTCCTACAAGATCACCATTTTACTACACTTCTTCGTAAGAAGATCTTCCCAATCCTCCTCCTCATGTGAGGTTGAAGTGTCCAATCTTGAGCTCAATGCCATGAATGAGGACACCGATGATGAGTGGATGATCCAACCTACAAGCCACGCAACTTCGTGCCACTCAATGTTTCTCCTCTTGCGGTTCTTCCACCAATGCTTGGGCCCAAACCCCACCCTCCACATCAAACCCCACCAAGAGAACCATCAGATGGGTCCGGCGCAAAGCGGTGTGGGAATGGATGGACAAAGGGAAAAGAGCATCATATGATGCCCGTGTGGGAAACAGGAGGCCGAGAGGAAGCCTTGAAGATTGAAGCCATGGTATGAAGGAGTGTTAGTCCGAGGAATGTTGAGTCATGCTTGTTATGTAATAAGTCTTGTCTTTGTTGTCATCGCATCTTTGAATGCGTTGTTTTTAATGAATAAAAGCTTTTATCCTTTTTCTTTGTTATCTGCTCCCACCGATTGTTTGTTTGATACTTGATCTGCAAGATGGTTAGTAGAACACAAAACATACACAAAAATATATACATAAACTATACAAAACTATAACCTCCCCTTAAACTAGAATCCTCCCCTTAGGCACAATCCTCCCCTCAAACACAACAATCAGGGGTTGATCATGCCTATATGGACAACCAAAAATTGAAATCTTGGACCATCAAAAGCCTTTGTTAATAAATCAGCAACATTTTCATCTGTATGAATTTTAACCACTTGAATAAGGTGTTTTTCATTAGCATCTCTGATAAAGTAGTGTCTAATTTCTATGTGCTTAGTTCTTTGATGAAAAACAGGATTTTTAACAATGCATATTGTACTTTGGTTGTCAATAAAGATTTTAGTGTTCATAAAATTGAACCCATAATCCAATAATTGGTTTTGAATCCAAAGTACCGACAACAACAACTAGCGACAACATATTCAACTTCATGAAGATGTAGCCACTATGGTCTCGCTTTCTTGCATTGCCGAGATTAATCTCCTTCCCAAGAACCGACAACCCCAAGAGTAGACTTTCTATCAAAGTTGTCACCAGCATAATCACTGTCACTATAAGCTTCCAACTCAAAAGGAGATTCTCTAGGATACCAAAGACCCAATTTAGGTTGGCCTTTGAGATACTTAAAAATCTTCTTGACTGCAGTCAAAGGAGTGACTTGATGCCTAGAACAAGCACTGACTGCAAACATTATGTCAGGCCTAGAGGCAGTCAAATACATGAGGGGACCAATCATTGATCTATAGAGATGGACATTAACAGCAGGATCTGGTTCATTATTTAACTTAGCCTTAGAAGTCTTATAGGGTGTAGTGGAAGTCCTAACTAGTTCCATATCAAACTTCTTGAGGATGTCATGCACATACTTCTCTTGATGAATGAAAATGCCATCTGATTTCTGCTGTACTTGAAGGCCCAAAAAGAATGTAAGCTCACCCATTGCAATCATCTCAAATTCACTTTTCATCAACTCCTCAAACTCCCTGCACCAAGCTTCTTTGGTAGAACCAAAGATAATGTCATCCACATATACTTGCACAAGAATGATATCCCTGGAGCTCTTTTTGATAAAGAAAGTCTTATCAATATCACCTCTCCTGTATCCATGTTTCAAATAGAATGAAGAGAGCCTAGCATACCAAGCTCTAGGTGCTGATGAAGTCCATAGAGTGCTTTAACCACTTTGTAGACCATATCCGGATTGTGAGGATCTACAAATCCCTTTGGTGAGTAACATACACTTCTTCCTCAATTTCACCATATAAAAATGCACTTTTCTCATCCATATGATAGACCATGAACCCCATGTAGGAGGCAAATGCCAAGAAGAGTCTTATGGCCTCTACTCTTGCAACAGGAGCAAAAACCTCATCATAATCAATACCCTCTTCTTGTATGTGACCTTGAGCAACCAACCTAGCCTTATTTCTAACCACAATACCTCTTGCATCCCTTTTACATTTTAGAATCCACTTAGTTCCAATAGCATACTTACCAGGAGGCAACTGAACAAGTTCCCACACATTTTGATTCAAAAATTGTTGCATCTCCTCTTGCATTGCAGCTACCCAATCCTCATCTCCCAGTGCCTGTGCAACACTAGTAGGTTCAACCTGAGATAGGAAACAAGCAAAGAGACAATGATGATAGTCTATATGATTGTTCCTATGTTGATCCTGAATGTAGTGATAAAAGCAGATTCACCAAATTTTGTCTTCGACCACCTTCTAGTTTGCATAAGGGAAGTAGGATCACCAATGATTAGGGATTGTGGATGAACTGTGTTAATCCTCTTAGTGAAATTTGGACTAACATCAACCGAAGTGGCCAATTAGTAAGAGTGGGACCAAAGTCATCATCATAAGAAGAAGAGCCAAAATGCATGTTCGGACATATGATGAATGCCATCCAATTCAGAGTCGGAATGTTGTGAATTGGCTAAGTCGATGGACTTGGAAATCTGGTAGGAGTGTCTACAAACCCAAACAATCGCCAGATGGAGTAGTTGAGGTAACAGCAGGAACAACATCACTAGCATAAGGAACATGAACACGACCAGCAGTATCAACATCAGCAACAACTGACCCATTATCAGGAGGATCAGCCACATAACCAGCAGCATCAAAGTTCCTGCGGGCTTCAATAGTGGCATGCCTTAAGAGTTCCTCTGTATCTTTGGAGAATTCATAACCAAACTTTTCAGCATCATCCTTTGCTACATGCTTTTGGCGTTGAAGCTTTACCAGTTCTTCTGCATATCCTAGATCACTTGAAGTAACATCAGAAGCAGCCGAGTCCTTGGAACCTGAAAAGTGGTTAGAAGGAAAGGATGGAACAAGTATAAGTTGTTCATCACACTCTGGATCTGACTCATCATCTGAGGAACCTGCAATGTTAGATTGAGCATCTTGTGGTTATGCAAAAAGGTTAGATTTATAACGAGTATAACCTAAATGGTTAGTTAAATAGTCAAGATCAAAGTACCATTCTTGACCTGCTCCCTGAACATTTGGCTTTTCCTCCATAAACCTCAGATTCAGTGTCTCTTCAACCCTCTTTGTGGAGATGTTATATACCTTGTAAGCTTTACTATGAGCTGAATAGCCTACTACAAATCCCTCATCAGCTTTCCCATCAAACTTGCCCAAGTGATCACTGGTGTTAAGGATGGTGACATGACAACCAAAAGGCTTAAGGTGGCTAATGGTAGGAATCTTGCCAGACAGAAGTTCATAAGGTGTCCTTTTGTGAGGATTAGTTATCAACACCATGTTCAATACATAACAAGCGATGCTAATCGCTTGATCCGTAACATGGTAGGTAACTTAGAATCAGCAAGCATAGATCTTGCTGCTTCAATCAAGGTTCTGTTTTTCCTTTCAGCAACTCCATTTTGTTGTGGAGTCCTGGCAGTGCTATAATCCCTTTTTATCCCCTTTGTAGCACAGAGCTCTATCAATTTGGCATTCTTGAACTCTGTCCCATTATCACACCTAATGACTTTAACCTTCTTGTTCAACTGATTCTCTACCAGGGCAATAAAGTCTTGAAGAATTTGAAATGTTTCATCTTTAGTCCCCAAGAAGAATGCCCAGCAATACCTACTATAATCATCAGTAACCACCAAACAATAGTACTTGTGATCAATGCTTCTGATAGATGTAGGACCAAAAGATCCATATGTAGAAGCTTCAAGGGCTCGTAGATAGTCTTGATGAAGAATGGACTTATAGGAAGCCTTGTGTTGCTTTCCCTTGTTACAAGCCACACAGTTGTGCTCATTAGTAAAGACCTTGGAAGGAAGTCCATTAACTAACCCAAGTTTAGCTAGCTTGTTGATTGTTTTGAAATTCACATGAGCCATCCTTCTATGCCATTTGTTAGATTCATCCAAGGATGCTTTTGCCACCAAACAAGCTAAGTCACCAGCAGGCTGAACTTCATTGAGATTGAATGTATATAGATTATGTTTCCTTGGCACCTTCAGAACAACTTGACTGTCATCAGGTATCTGGAAATCTTTTGAGAGAACAAGACATTCAGTATCAGTGAACAACACATAGTTTTTCTTGTCACAAATTTGGGACACATAAAATAGATTGAAGTTTCTCAATGCTTCCACATAATACACATTCTCAAAGTCCAGCTGGGCAGTTCTAATAGTTCCCTTCCCTGTGATTTTACCATCTCCTCCTCCAAAAGTAACAGTACCTCCTTGAATAGATACAAAGTCATGGAGTCTGTCTCTGTTCCCTGTCATACTCCTAGAACAACCACTATCAACAATACCTAAATCTTTATTGGAAAGAGGATCATCCTACAAGATAAAAATATACAACAACATTAGTATACATGGAGACCCAAGTCATCACTGACTTGGGCCTGCCTTGTGGATCATATTAGAAAAACCTGCAGATTGATGAGATCCACTATTGTTCTTGGAACCCCTCATAAAAGATGGTCGATTGTGTGTCCAAGAGCAACCTGCCGAGGGCTTAACTGCAGTATCCCACCTTGCCCCCCTTTGATGCAAAAGGTCATTATTAACGTGCTGTATTCATTTTGAAAATAAGCACTAGTTGGTCTCAGATAATGGCCTATTAACATTTCTTCTCCAACTAGATGAAGATGACATGTCGTGAAGAATCGGGTTACCAAGTCTACCAATAGAAGCGGTCTACCAAGCGGTCTAATTGATTCTGCTGGTCCTCACATGTGTTCCAGAGGGAACAAACGGAGGAATGTTGGTCACATCATTCCATACAGATCTATATCTCTGTTGATTAGTACACACATTCATCTGCTTCTCATAAAAATCACAATCTTTGATAAGATGAAATGCACTACCACAAACAAAACATGATTTCTTCTTAAAATGCTTGTTCAAAACAGGAATAGTCTTATCACAAACAGAATTATTCAAACCACAACCAAAATCATAATTGTTTTTAACAAAATCAACGAACAAGAAATGTTTCTAAAAGAAGTCATCTTTGAAGAAGGTTCTTTAACAAAGAACTCTTGGGGCATGGTGAACTTGGTAAAGGCTTGGGAGAGGCGGACTTTGAAGACTCTTCATTTGAATCACAACCGGCATAGTCTTTAGATTGGGTCTCTCAAGTCCCGAAGAACAAGAGACAAAAGTATTAGATTCATCGCCGATGTCGGATAAGTCATTGGACTTTTGACCATAGGTCATATGTGATTCATCTGAGTCTCGAGTCGGGTTGGGTGGCCTAACAATACCATTTATGGAAGAAGGAACTGAATGCATTTCACCATGTTTTACAAAATTAACAGGTTTTCTATATTTATCTTCCTCTTCATCAGTGACAAGATTAAAAACACTATATTCATTAGGGTCATAAATCTCATATGGTTTAATATAATCCTTGAACCCTAACCCCATCTTAGTTTTAACAGACATAGAGCTATTCCACAGTTTATCTAGGTTTTTAGCCTGTTCTTGCCACTGATTATGTCTAGCCACCTCTGAATCTAAACTAGCTTGAAGACCCTCTTTTTTAGCAACAACCTTAACATATTCTTTCTTATTAAATTTTAATTTATTTGTGGTGTTATCCAAATCTCTTTCCAAAACATTAATTTTCTCCTCAAGAGCCAATTGATTTTGTTCATACCAGGCCTTTTGTTTTTCTAAAGCTTTAACAGTTTTCTTATAGGCCTGGACTTGAATAAAGTATTCTTTATATTTATCATTAACATCATCAAGTTTACTTTTAAAAGCATCATATTTAGCATTGCAACCAAATATACAACTTTGTACCTGAGAAGTGATGCCCATCATTGCAAACTCTCTAGAAGTGTCAGCAACCAGTCCAACTTGAGGCTTTTCATCCTCACCATCATTCACATGATCATCCCAGTCAACCCTTGACTCCAAAGACAGTAAGGCTGTAGGTTTCACCTCCTCAGCTTCCTTGAGCTTGTATGCATTATACCTTCTTCTGTCACCTCCCTTCTTGTCTGGATATTCTCTAGCAAAGTGACCAAGTTGGTTGCATTCAAAACACCTGATATTCTTTCTGTCAAACCTGGCTGAATCTCTCCCCTTGTAGCCAAACTTCCTCCCAGAGTTCTGCTCAAACCTGTTGACCTTCACAGCAAGCATGGCCATCTGCAATTTGAGGTCCATCTCCTCCAAATCCCATTTATCCACTTGTTCAAAATCTTCATAGGCCAACCTGTTGTTGGTCTTGATTCAAAGAACAAAGGAGTAGAGCACATCTTCTATCACGAGTTAGACTTTGATCTTCTTGTAGAAGAAGTGTGTGTTCGGATGTCACGATGAAGAAGTGGGACTTTCAAAGATAAGATACCATTGTGTTAGCACTTGTAGCACTAACAAAAGGCGAGTGTGATGGAGCTGAAGAATAAGTAGAGTGACCCTTGATATCAATTTCAAGAGATCCCAGCTTGTTGTATAAATCATCAAAGCTTATATAATCAAGGCCTCCTTTTGCCTTGAGAGTAAAGGCAACCTGACTCCAGGAAGAAGGTAAAGCATGAAGGAATTTGAGATTGCATTCCTCATTGTCAGGTTTAGACTTCATTTGATTAAGTTGGCTGAGGATTTTCTGAAACCTGTCATACCCCTTGTGTATGCCCTCTTCTTCTGAGATTGAAAATTCCTGAAAGTTTTGCTTGAGCATAGACTTCCTCATTTTCTTTGACTCCTCGTTTCCTCCAAACCTTGCTTTTATTCCACTCCAAATCTCTCTTGCATCATCCAGATGATAAAAGTCGCTCATGTGCTCATCTGGAAGAGCTTGAAGCAAGGTAGTCCTCGCCTTGGTTTCCCTCTGAAGAGCAATCTGTTCAGCACTTGTTGTGGGTGGAAGTATTATCAAATTCCCATCAGGATATCTTCCAGTAGCCTTCTTAATGTTGCCTTTTAGAACAATGTTCCAGAGATTGACATCCATGTTGGAGATATAATTTTGCATCTTCATGTCCCATATGTCATATTCGTCCTTCTTTAGGTAGGGGAATTTTGCATTGGTGGTGACCACTTGCTGAATAGTGGACTGGGTGTTTGATGGCTCATGCTGTTCATCATGGTCTGAATTTTCTGAATGTTTTGATGATGTCATTGTTAGGGTTTTGTGTTGAAGAATAAGACTGTCTTCTTAGAAAGATTCTCACCAGGCTCTGATACCACTTGTTGGGTTCAGTCCCAGATAGATCTTATGAGCCTTGAGAGAGTATAGTTAACCTGTGTAATCACAAGAAAACTATGGAGAACCTTTACTAGAATTGTATTCACGCGGAAAATAAATACAATACTCAAGAAGACAATAAACACCAATAACTTGATCCTCTATGGATCTATATTAATTTTCTATGAATGTTATTGAAAACGTACATTAAAACCTAGCCGCTAGTTTCTTTTATAGTACAAGAAACCCTAATTTTGCACTTGCTAATCACGTAAAAGATATGCACTATCTATTCCTATTTTAACTCATGCATATCACAACTAATAAACTAATAAACGGAAACTACATATCCGCAAGAACAAAATGACTATCGAGAGAAACAACTATCCGAAAACCTCATTTACCCAAACTTGTTTATCCTCAACCCAAACCTTTTAACTTCATGTCATTTATCGATCATGTCGAAAATTGACACCCTACTTGTAAGTTCTACATAGAGCGTCGAGTGCATTTTCAAACGATTAAGATTGAACTTGCAATTTGACTAAACCACAAGGACGATTTTTGCAATTTACTCTAAAATAAAGCACAAACTTCTACTTTTTCTAAAAGTTACGTATATACCGTAAAAATCGTTAACCAAAACAAAATACATCATCGCGATAAACATTTAGTTATCTTTCAAAGACATACTTACTTACGACATTTTTTTTTCTTTTTGCTTTCTTGTTCATTGTATTTTTATGTGTTGAAACTTTCATTATTTATCATATTTGATATGACACCTTTGAAAGTTCGAACATTTAATGCCTGTAATAAAATGAAAATATAACTCTTTATACTCAATTCCGAAATTTTCATATGTTTTGTTTCATTCATAGGTTTTAAATTATATATGACGAAGATGACTTTATTTCAGATCTTTCAAAATCCTCGCATCTTATGGGATAAATCTTCACCTTCCATCTAGTTTGATCTAATGGTGGTAATTAACCCAAGATTTATATGTCTAAACCTAAGTCCATGTTTTTTCTTGTCTTTTCTTTTCTTTTTATCTTTCTTAGTTATTTTCTCATTATTTGTAATTTTTATCACTTTTTAACTACACCTTTTTCTTTTTCTTTTTTTCGATTAGGTTTTCATACGTTTTGTCCGTTTTTCGCTTTTATCGTTTTAAATACATTTTCATCGGTTTCTTACGTTTCGTCCGTTCTCTTACTTTTCATCTGTTTTTACGTTTCGTCCGCTTTCATCGTTTCTCGTTTTATTTTTTTCGTCCGTTTCATCGTTTTCGTCCGTTTTGTCACGTTTTCGTCCGGTTTCATACGTTTTCGTCCGTTTACATACGTTTTCGTCCGTTTTCTTCGTTTTCACACGTTTCGTCCGTTTTCTTACGTTCGCCTACTTTTCTTACATTTTCATACGCTTTTTATACATTTTCTTATGTTTTTGTTCGCTTTCTTACGTTTCGTCTATTTTCTTACCTTTTCTTCCATTTCTTACCTTTTCATCCGCTTTCTTACGTTTTCGTCCGCTTTCTTACGTTTTCTTACGTTTCGTCCGTTTTCATACGTTTCGTCCGTTTCCATACGTTTTGTCCATTTCATACGTTTTCGTCTTTTACGACGCCGCTTGTTTTCTTACATTTCGTTCGCTTTCCTATGTTTCGTTCGTTTTCTTTTGTTTCTTACGTTTTCATACATTTCGTCTATTTTCTTACGTTTCGTCCGTTTAATACGTTTTCGTGTGTTTTCTTACGTTTTGTCCGTTTTATTACGTTTTCATCGGTTTCATAGGTTTATATCGCTTTCGTCCGTTTTTACGTTTTCGTCCATTTTAGGCGCCGTCGTTTCGAACGATTTCGTCCGTTTCATCGTTTTCACCCATTTTCATCCGTTTTTATATTTTCGTCCGTTTTCAGATGCTTTTTTCCGTTTTCATACGTTTTTATACGCTTTTCATTCGTTTTTATACGTTTTTGTCCATTTTTATACGTTTTCGTCTATTTTCATGTGTTTTCATGCTTATTATTAAACTTTATTATGTTACATGTCTAATAACAATTGTGATATTTTATTATAAACAAGTTAATGTCTAATATCACTTGTGACATTTCATAAACAAACAAGTATATTTTTTAACCTTTAATATCACCTGAGATATTTCATTGCTCTGTATATTTTTATATATTATCACCTGTGTGTTTTCTAATATTTTTATAATTTTCGATTAAAGATAGTTTTATGTCTTTCATCGCAATTGACAAGCGCATATTTTTTAATACAACCAATGTTATCTATCACTTGTAATATTATACTCTTAGTAGAAATAAAAGGGTTAAAGTCTCTTTAGGTGAATTCTTATTTTGTTCAAAAAATGCTAATTTAATGCAACACTTGTTTGATTTTGAGAATATGTCAAGTCTCTATTTTCATAGTTTGCTTCATTTTATTCATTTTGATATTTTTAAGTGACACTTATTTATATCTTGTGATATAACATCAGAAGAAAGATGAAGAGTATTACACTCTTCATCATATATGTGTTATCGCTTGTAATACTCAACTAAGAATGTGAAATATTAAATTCATACCAAATGTGATAAGAAATTAGTATTTTACCAAGTATATATGAAAGAAATGATAATAAACATCACTTATTATATTCTTGTGATGATTACATTCATTTTTCAGTATTTGTTTTTGAAAATATTTAGGAAGATTTTTGTGTTTTATGATAATATGAAATATTAGAAAAGGTGTTTAATCGAAACAAGAGATGTTATGAAACTTTTGTTAGACTTGTGGTGAATTTTCTATTTAATGTATACATTGTGCATGTTTCGATAGGTTTATAAGCGAATTTAAAAATATTTATAGTTGAATCAGCAAATAAAGAAGTTATGGTTGAAGAAAGCACACATCTTTATAAGCAAACTGAGTAAGCTCAAACACCTGTGATATCACTGGTGATATCACAGGTGATATCACATGATATCACAGGTGATATCACATGATATCACAGGTGATATCACTGGTGATATCACAAGTGATATAAACTATGATATCACACATGCTATCACCGGTAAAATCACACATGATATCACAGGTGATATCAACGGTGTTATCACACATGATATCACGTGTGGTATCACAAGTGAGGTGATATCACAAGTGTTTGAGCTTTCTCGGTTTGTTTATAAAGATATGTGCTATCTTAAACCATAGCTTATTTTGCTTGTCGATGCAACCATAGATATTTTCAAATCCCGCTATAAAAGCTATCGGCTAACATGCACAATGTATCCATAAAATAGAAAATCCACCACAAGTCTAACAAAAGTATCATAACATCTCTTGTTTTCGATTGAACAACTTTTCTAATATTTCATAATATCATAAAACAAAAAATCTTCCTAAATATTTTCAAAACATAACCATCACATTCGACAGCTTTGAAGGATGTTTCAAGCTTAGCGGCCTGTCACAAGCGCTTTAGAAGGATGTTTCAAGCTTAGCTTGAGGTTAATGTGGTACCTCTGCCACATTCCATTGTTCTTATTTGGTTGATTGTTTATATATTTTGCCAAAAAACATAACCATCATATTCTTAGTTGAGTATCACAACTGATAACACATACATGATGAAGAATGTAATATTTTTCATCTTCCTTACGATGTTATATCACAAGAGATAAATAAGTGTCACTTACAAATATCAAAATGAAAACGTCGAAACGGACAAAAGCGTATTAAATCGAATAAAAAGCGATAAAAGCGTATGAAAGCGGACAAAACGATAAAAAGGATGAAAACGTTCGAACACGTATTTAAAACGTCTAAAATGGATGAAACGTAATAAACGGATGACAACGTCGAAAACGGACGAAACGTATAAAACGGACGAAAATACATGAAAACGTAAAAATACGACGGCGTCTAAATACGGACGAAAATACATGAAAAGCTAAAAAATGCGATACAAAGGCGTATGTAAATGGCGGCGTAAGAAAGCGGACGAAATGTAAGAAAAACGAAACGTGAAAGCATAAAACACGTGCGAAAAGTATGTAAAATGGACGAAACGAAAGAAAACGGACGAAAACGTTAGAAAACGGACGAAAAAGACGAAAACATATGAAAGCATAAAACACGCGTGCGGCGTATGTAAAATGGACGAAACGAAGAAAACGGACGAAAACGTATGAAACGAACGAAACATAAGAAAATGGACAAAACGTATGAAAACAAACGAAAACGTAAGAAAATGATTTAAAGCGATTTAAAACGTCGAAATGTATTTAAAATGTCTAAAATGGACGAAACGTAAAACGGACGAAAAGATGTAAACGTCTAAAATGATTTAAAACGATATAAACGTATAAAAGCGTTTAAAACGGATGAAAACAGACGAAAACGTCGTCAAATCGACGAAAAACGTAAAAAATGACGAAAACATATGAACACGGACGGCGTATAAAAGCGAGCAGCGTATGAATACGGATGAAAGCGTATGAAAGCGAAAAAACTTGAATAAAAAAGTGAATTTACTGGGGAAAAAAAAAAAAAAAAAACATGATTTTAAATAAAACGTGAATTCAAAAAAAAAAAAAAAAATGTTAATAAATTAGAAAGACAAAAAGACGTAAAAGGAGAAAAAAAAAATGAACTTAAGCTTTCATATTAAATCTTGGGTTTATCCCACCATTAGATTAAACTAGATGGATGGTGAGAATTTGTCATAGTAAGACCAAAATAAGAGTAAGCATTTGAAAATTCCTCATATGACGCATCATATTTCGAATTCTATATTACAGTAGTTAATTTGTTAAAATTAGACAAAGCATAAAATAATTTAAAATCTCCACTCTTTGTTGTCGTGGTATTAATACTTGTCACTATAAAATCACATACTACGTATTATTTAAGGCTTGATATTAGGAAATTTTAGTATCTATACTACAAATAATGAAGGGATGACCCTCTCTCTTATTTATGAATTTAAAATTTTCTAAATTAAAATTTAAGTAAATACTACTTATAAAATATAATGTACAACTATATAAATCACAATTGATTTTAAGCAAATACTATTTCTTACATACATACAATTAATACACCCCATCACCATATATATACAACTACCTAAGCGCAATGTATAAATACAAATAAAACTAAAACACACTATTCAACACATACAATTAATACACAATTTAATTCACCCTTCACAAAATATACAACTCTTTAACCACAATGTACAATATAATTAAGCTTTCAAAATATAAATCTGAATCCAAGAATTTCAAAACAAAATAACATTTGTTAGCGGAAAATTTAGTCATGAGTCTCATGGCGCGTCACGCGGGAAGCGCCTAGTTATTATTGATTCGTGCCAAGTCATCTTTGATTAAACATGTGTATTTATAAATCTTATAATTATGAATTTCTTATAAAGATTGTGTATTTCTTAACGCATGTGATTTTTAACACATGTCAATTTTATTACAGATTTTTAGAGGTTTGAGATTCACATATGAGGATTAAATTGTTGGGATTTAATAATCCAATAACCATTATGCTACGAGTAGCCTGCTAGTTATTATTGATTCGTGCCAAGTCATCTTTGATTAAACATGTGTATTTATAAATCTTATAATTACGAATTTCTTATAAAGATTGTGTATTTCTTAACGCATGTGATTTTTAACACGTGTCAATTTTATTACAGATTTTAGAGGTTTGAGATTCACATATGAGGATTAAATTGTTGGGATTTAATAATCCAATAACCATTATGCTACGAGTATACAATAGATGTATCTAGTTAGATGTATATAGATTAACATGTAATTACACATAATTAATACAACCTTCGTTCCAATTTAAGTGTCCACAATAAAATCTTTAGATGTCCCAAATTAAGTGTCCATAGAATATTCCAACCAATGAGATGAGACTTTAGTTGGTGAAAATGATATTTGATTGGTGGAGAGTGTAGTTAGCTGAATTTTCTAAAACTTTGTGCATATGAATAGTGGACACTTAATATGGGACGGAGGGAGTAACATCTTATCACTTGAATTACTTTTTTTCAGACCTATCAGTTGTCAGTGGTTCATGTCCAGCAATAACATCCAATTGGACAATATGCTGACCTTGAGATCCGCTTGTTCCTTTTTTACCGCCTAAAGAGGTAAAAGTCCCACCAATAACATCCAATTGGACAATATGCTGACTTTGAGATCCGCTTGTTCCTCCTTTACCGCCTAAAGAGGTAAAAGTCTCTGGTTGGACTCGAACTTGAGACCTCCCTAGCCAAACATCCCCTCCTCAAGGCACCTTAAAGAAACCTTAGTGGCCAACTGAGCTAGCACAGTTGGTTTATCACTTGAATTACTAAAACAATTGATGTTCTTGATTTTTGATCTTGAACGAAACACCAATTACAAGTAAAGTAAGTTATGTCTTTTGTTGCATAAAGTACGAAACTAACAAGGTGTTTCTTTGGTTGATTTGGATCTCTAAAACCCTAAGGGTTTGGGGTTTGGGGCGATCGGTTACACAAGGTAGGGGAGGAGAGGGTTTTTGTTCTAGGTTAGAGTTTGCAAGATTAACTAATAATGAACCTAGGGGGTTCCTTATATAGCCTAAATATCTTGGAGTCCAAGTTAGACACAAACACCTCCTTTTTACCCTTTGATCGACCGAACACTAACACCCACTTACGCTTGTTAGTCGTTTGGGCTTTTACCAATATTTAGGAGTCCATTACTTGTTAATTAGTTAGTCCGTTAGTTAATTAAGCGTCTAACGGTTAAACTAATGACCGTTAAATCATTTCGTGAATTATATATAAATAATATAACTACTATAATATATTAATTATATCATAAACATATTCCTTGATTGTATGCGTGTGTGCCTCGGTGAGGCTCACGTATCTCCGACCGTATAGTTCTGGATTAGACTTGAGTGCTACCAATAGCTCCCACTTGCGAGCGTCATAATCACATTAACTCATACTAACAATGGTAAGTGTCTAGCAACACGTCATTGCTCTCGAAATACTTGAGTGTGGTTTCGAAACATCTCAGTTTAAATGGTTCATAAATACACATCATTTTGTTTCAGACACTACTATAAAAAATCTCACATAAACTGGTCAAAATGGCTCATGAAGAGTGATTTTGAGACCACTCCTTGAAGGGGGTGTTAATACAAATAAACCGTAAAAACGTTTATTCATATTTAGCGATCTCTTTGTGTTTTGTTGATAACAAATATAAAGTTATCATAAGTAAAAATCTAAGGATACATGTTATTTTTCCAAAGCACTTACATATAGTCATTTAACATAATTTGTTGTAATAGTTTATTAAGATGGGTAATGATAACATCAAATAGTCACGAATATTAAGTGTCGGTTTCCCGACAATGCTCGTATTTTATATCATTTATATGGATTTACGCTTGTTTTCCTCTATATTTCACTTTCAGGTAAATTACGAGCATTGGAGCTAAAGAGACGCGGATTTGGAGAGTTTATTGAAGATATATGATAGTATGCCCACTGTGAAGTAATTACGGCGTAACTCCTCTCTCTCTCATTATGCCGTAACTAGATCGTGGCTCAGAAGACCAACTCAACAGCAGATTACGGCGTAACTCCATCTAAGGATTACGCCGTAACCAAATTAGGTCAAAAGATGTTCCACGCCGCTGTAAGCTACGCCGTAACTCTTCCAACGATTACGGCGTAATCCTGATATTGTAACCTGTATTGAAGATACGGCGTAACTCATTCCATGTGTTACGCCGTAACCAGCTATAACGAGAGCATTATTATGGATTTATATAGGTTACGACGTAACTCTCAACTTAAGTTACGCCGTAACTAGATCTCGCCTATAAATACCAGCCCTAAATTCTGCATTTCACATCATTCACTCCACACCAAAAAGCAGAGAACGTGAGTAGGGGACCAAAGGCAGATCTCTAAGAGCATACTGAGCCATCTCCAAAGGAGAAATCACTCCCTAACGATAAGCATTAGCGATTATATTTCTTTTTACTTTCGATTCATGTATTTCAATATGTCAAACATTGAATTGATTGTTTCATTTAATATGATCGGCTAAACACCCTTTGGTGCTAGCCTAGTTATGATTTCTTAATTGTTATGTTTTGTTTACATTGTTTCCGTATAACTGCTTTCTAGTGTATGCATGCATAGTTTGTTGGTAGCTACCCTTGTTTCGTAGTTTTGAATGGCGGTAGTGTCTAGTTGCTCAGAGAATTGACCAACCGACCCTAAGTTGGTAGACTAAGTGGGAAAGGTAAGAATGACCAACCGACGACCCTTCTTCACTTGTGCGAATTGACCAACCGATCACATGCCGTTTGGATGAACTTAAGAAGTTAGGGATGAGTGTCTAAGATGCTAGCGCCCGGCACTCATTGTTATGAATATTACGTGTGCGGAACTTAATGACTTGGCTTAGGAACTAAAAACAAGCTGGACATTCAAGGGTAGTAGCTTGATCTCCGTTGGAAACCTTTGGCGATAGGTTAGGACGAACTAACCAAATGTTGTCCTAGCGACCTAAACCCCCACTTGAATCAATTGGAAGTAATTAGACGTGAACATAATATGATAGGATGAGTAACTAGGTTAGCACACTTCTCCCTTATTGATTACAACTCTGCCTTTTATTTGCTCTGTTTCATTTCTTGTTTTATTAGTTAATTAATTATTTCAAAACCTTTAAAACCAGTGACACCTAGACTTAATTAGAATCCGCTCACATAGCTCTTGGGACGACCTCGGTTTTACCGATTACTACACTACACACGACCGGGTACACTGCCCGTTAGTGCATAAGGTAGACCATAGGTAAACGAGACACTTATAAATAATAAAATATGGTCAGTAAAACCTGCATCAAGTTTTTGGCGTCGCTGCCGGGGAGTTATAATAGGATTTTTGTTAAGTCTTTCATTTTTGTTTTATTTTGAATTCTTGTTTTCTCACGATCTCTTTTCAAGTTTCACGTACCATGGAAGTTGTTAACATTGATGACCTCACCCTTGAGGAATATTTGGCTTGTGAAGGGAAGAACAAGGGTCGGGGCTCGTAAGGCCGGCTATTGGAGCTAATGTTCATTTCGAGATTAAAGAGCAGTTTATGAGGGAGCTACGTGCTAACCCTTTCTCGGGAAACAGGGACGAAGATGCGTATGAATGCATTGAGAATGTCTTGTACATCGCAAGCCTTTTCAACATTCATGGTGTTTCTCATGACGCTGTTATGCTCTCTGTGTTCCCCATGACTCTTACTGGGGGAGCAAGAAGATGGATTGAAAGATTGCCCACGGGCGCTTGATACATGGGCTCTTCTAAAAAAGCATTTTATCCAAAGATATTGTCCTCCTTCGAAGATATCTAATCAGCTCATGGAAATCCATAATTTCAAACAAGATGATGATGAAACGTTGTATCAAGCTTGGGATAGATACAATGATCTCCTCTACAAGTGTCCAACTCATGACCTAAACAACCATCAAAATATCAACATCTTCTTCAAAGGTATCAACGTAACTACAAGACAGATGATGGACTACCAAGGACCGATTCCGAGCATGACTCCTACTCTCGCCATTGAAGCCATCCAAAAAATGGCCGATCATTCCCAAAAATGGCACGATGGAGGAAGCAAGAGAAGCCTAGGCGGAAATCTTGAAGGAATTTCCGCCATTACTAGTAAAATTGAAAATCTTGTTCGGGACATGCTCAAGCTCAGGGAAAGTGTTCATGCTATCCAAGTAGGTTGTGAAGGCTGTGGAGGGGGACATCTCACAAAAAATTGTCCTCTCATTGCGAAGATAGCAATGTTGAAGAAGTTAAATATGGTGAAAATCGACCGTTTCATGGGAATAATAGAAACGGTAATGGCTATCGTGTAGGACCTCATGGAAATTAAAACCGTAGGCCTTTTGGGGAAAGAAGGCCCAATATTGAAGAGACCATTAGCAAATTTCTGGAGACCTTAGACCAAAAACAAAAAGAGCAAGATGAATGGCTCAAAAATTTCTAGTAAAATATAAATAAAAGTCTCTCCAACCACGACACAACCTTGAAAAACCTAGAAGCAATGGTGGAGAAACTTAGTGAAGAGATAAAGAAAAGTAACACTAAACCTGAGAGGGTCAAACCTATGCTGGTGTGTAAGGCCGTTTTTCCTGAAGAGAATGCAAGATTACAAGTTGATGATTTCCATTCTTCAACTAATAACTCGGATGCTGCAACTGCCAGTGACAGTCTGTAGTTACGCCGTAACTCTTCTAATGAGTTACGGCGTAACCAGGAGTCAGAAAGCGAACACATGTTAGAAACTAAAAAACTTCCGATCAAGGAAGTCTGCACAAATGGGTTCGTCATTCCATGTTCCGTAGGAAATCATGATCTCTTTGCATTAGCTGATCTCGGTTCTAGCATAAACATCATGCCACTCTCAATATTTTTGAAACTAAGGTTAACCGATCTTTGGAAGACAAGCATGGTGATTGAGATGGCTAACATGACTAAAGCAACCCCTCTTGGGATCATGGGAGGTGTATTGGTCAAAGTTGACAAGTTCATATTCACATCCAAGTTCGTAGTTATTGACATGGCAAACACTCCAAAAGAACACTTAATTCTTGGAAGACCTTTCCTTACTTCCTCACGAGCTCGAATCAAGGTCTTAGAAAAAGAACGCTCATTGGGATATAGCGATGAGAGAGTGGTGTTTAGAATGGATGAAACATCGTGCCATGAACCGGATGAAGCTGTTACAAAAGACGTTTCCAAGGAGGTACAAGCAAATTGTTCTAATAATTTTCCATTGTCATATTTTGGCCATTTGCAGGGAACCGAGTCAAACGATGAAGACGATAGCGACGAGGAGAGTGATGAAGTCCGAACTTTGGTGCCTGATAAAAAGGGTACTACTATTGTTACAGGAAAACTTCATTGTTGTGCTCCTATAACTTCTTTGATTGAGGGTTCTAAATTAACACTGCCAACGTGTTCTCCATTTCTCAAAGCGGTGCAATGGGGAGGATGCTTTTTGTTAAAAGGATAAAGAAGGAGGAAAAAGTTTGGTGGTCTTGGGAGGACGAAAAATTGATCAAGGAACATTGGTTTGAGGCACGATATTATGACCGATTGGTTTGAAGAGGTTGATTGGACTCTTCATTTTGTGAACCGACTATTATGATGTCTCGAGGGATTCAATAAGGCATGGCCTACGTGCGATCCTAACCGAAAGATTTGCAATGGAGAGAATTCCCAATCTGATGGCTCAAACGCAAGGAGTGGGCATGTTTTGATGAAGAAAAAGAATGGAGGTCGAATACAAAGGGATATCTTTGAAAATTGGGTTAAAGTAAAATTTGGGGCTATAAAGCTTAAATGGGAAGTCGAGTCTAAATTTCGCTATGACGGTGATAACATCAAATAGTCCCGAATATTAAGTGTCAATTTCCCCGATAATGCTCGTTATTTATATCATTTATATGGATTTACGCTTGTTTTCCATTGTTTTCCACTTTCGGGTAAATTACGAGCATTGGAGCTAAAGAGGCGCGAAATGGAAACATTACTAAAGATTTATCACAAGATGCCTATTTTGAAGAAGTTCTTGCGTAACTCCTCTCTCACATTACGCCATAACTATTGCGTGACCACGAATACCAACTTATCAAGAGGTTACTGGCGTAACTCTTCCCAAAGGTTCTGACGTAACTCCATTAGGTCAAAAGAGGTTCCATTGCCGATACTTACGTCGTAACTCTTCGCATCACTTACGGCGAACCGAGTTTATTGAATACTACGGGCGTAACCACTAATAAGGTTACGCCGTAACTAGCGAATCTAGTGCATTTTACGAAGAAATAGAAGGTTATGGCGTAACTCTTATATTAGTTACGCGTAACCCGACACAACCTATAAATACCCTAAGATTTCCGGCATTTCAATATATCTCTCTTCCTCCCCTTCCGGGGCGATTAGGCAACCATCCCATTCCACACAACACTGAGAACGTGGGAAAAAGATCAAGACAGTCTAGGGGAGCATACGGAGCTATTTCCAAGGAAAAGTCACTCCATTACGATAAGCTTTAGCGTTTATATTTCTTTACTTTCAATTCATGTATTTCGTACCTTTGAATATTGAATTGATTTGCATGATTAATATGAGCTAAGCACCCTTTGGTGCTAGCTTAGTTATGATTCCTAATTGTTTTGTTTCGTTTACCTTTACTTGGTACAATTATTTCTAAGTGTATGCATGCATAGTTCATTGGTAATCACCCTTGGTTGGTAGTTTTGAATGGCGGTAGAGGCCAATTGTCTAGGAGATATGACCAATCGACCCTAGGTGAGCGGATCGAGACGGAAAGGGTAAGATATGACCAACCGACGACCCTTTCTACTTGTGCGATTTGACCAACCGATCACCTATCGTTTGGATGAACTTAAGAATTGGGGGTGTAGTGTCTAAGTTCCTAACGGTCGGGCACTCACTATTTTGAATCTAGCATGTAGCGGTACTTAATGACTTGGCTTAAGGGACCGGGAATAACAGGACTTATGATGGTGCTTTGATTTCTCCTGGTGGCATCTTTCTTTGATAGGTTAGGCGAATTGACCAAATCTTTGTCCTCTCGAATTTGACCCCACCAAGTAATTGGAAGTAGGTAGCGTAGACATAACTAGCTAGGAAGATTGACTAGGTTAGCACCACTATTCCTCTATTGATTTCCTTTATCCATTTATACGCTTTTATTTTATTCTCGCATTAGTAGTTTAATTAATTAAATCCTATCGAAACCTTTATTATTACGTGACAATTAGACTTAGTAATAATCCAACACACATAGCTCTTGGGACGACCTCGGCTTTACCATTTACTACACTACACGCGACCGGGTACACTAGGGTAGACCATAGGTATAGCAAGACACTATAAATATTAAGACACAGTCGAGAAACCCGCATCAAGTTTTTGGCGCATTGCTTGGAGTTATATTAGGATTGCTATTAAGTCTTTCTTTTTTTGTTTTGTTTAAAAAAATTAATTCTCACGATCTCTTTTCAAGTTTCAGGTAATATGGAAGTTGTTAACATTGATGACCTCACTCTTGAGGAATATTTGGCGTTGACAAGAGATGATAATGGGCCGGGGCTCGTAAGACCGGCAATTGGTGCATATGTCCAATTTGAAATCAGCTGTCAGTTCATGAGGGAACTGAGACAAAAGCTTTTTGCGAGGACTGATAATGATGATGCCCACTTACATGTACGAAGAGTTTTGGAGATAGCCGATCTTTTTCATGTTCCAAGAATCACTCATGATGCTCTTATGCTCAGGATATTTCCTATTACACTCACTGGAGCGCCCAGAAGATGGTTTGACAGAATTCTAGCAGGGCCGATCAATACATGGTATCTTTTGAAAAATGCATTTATTCGAAGATATTGTTCTCCTTCGAAGATTGCCAAAAAGATGGAAGAGATAAGGAGTTTCAGGCAAGAAATGGATGAAACGTTAGATGTAGCTTGGGAAAGATTTAATGACCTTCTGTACAATTGCCCAATGCATGATCTCAACAACTTTCAGAAAGTCCTAATTTTCTACAAAGGTTTAAACATCCCGTCCCGCCAAATGCTCGACTCTCAAGGACCTATCCCTACAATGCCATTCACGAAATTGGTATGATTGAGCAACCACTTGGGTGACAAGTAGCAAAGGCATGGATGACATTGGTGACATCACACAGCAAATTGATAAGATTGGATGTGATATGAAGATGGTTAAGGAAAATGTTCATGCTATACAAGAGCATTCTCTCCATGAAGAATGCAAAGCATATGAGAAGGTCAAGTATGTTGAATGATAACATCAAATAGTCCTGAATATTAAGTGTCAATTTCCCGTTAATACTCGTTATTTATATCATTTATATGGATTTACGCTTGTTTTCCATTGTTTTCCACTTTCGGGTAAATTACGAGCATTGGAGCTACGAGAGGCGGAAATGGAAACATTACTAAAGATTTATCACAAGATGCTTATTTTGAAGAAGTTACTGGCGAACTCATCTCTCACATTACGCCGTAACTATTGCGTGACCTCAAGTCCAACTTATCAAGAGGTTCTGGTAACTCTTCCCAAAGGTTACGACGTAACTCCATTAGGTCAAAGAGGTTCCACGCGGCGATACTTACGCCCGTAACTCTTGCATCACTTACGACGTAACCAAGTTTATTGAAGACTACGGGCGTAACCACTTATAAGGTTCGCCGTAACTAGCGCATCTAGTGCATTTATGATGAAATAGAAGGTTACGGCGTAACTCCTCTATTGGTTACGCCGTAACCCGGACACGCCTATAAATACCCCACGAATTCCAAAGATTTCAAAGCATCCCATTCCACACACAACACTCGAGAACGTGGGAAAAATCTCAAGGAGGTCTAGGGAAGCATACGGAGTCTGTTTCAAGGGAGAAGTCACACCATTACGATAAGCTTTAGCGTTTATTATTTCTTTTACTTTCAATTCATGTATTTCATACCTTTGAATATTGAATTGATTTGCATGATTAATATGAGCTGCTAAGCACCCTTTGGTGCTAGCCTAGTTATGATTCCTTAATTGTTTTGTTTGCGTTTACCTTTACTTCCGCACAATTATTTCTAAGTGTATGCATGCATAGTTCTTTGGTAGACACCGTTCGGTAGTTTTGAATGGCGATAGAGGCCAATTGCCTAGCGAGATATGACCAACCGACCCTAGGTGAGCGGATCGAGAAGGAAGGGTAAGATATGACCAACCGACGACCCTTTCTACTTGTGGGATTTGACCAAATGATCACCTATCGTTTGGATGAACTTAAGAATTAGGGGTGTAGTGTCTAAGTTCCTAACGGCCGGCACTCACTATTTAGAATCTAGCATGTAGCGGTACTTAATGACTCGGCTTAAAGGACCGGGAACAACATGACTTATGACGGTGCTTTGATTTCTCGTGGTGGCATCTTTCTTTGATAGGTTAGTGCGAATTGACCAAATGTTGTCCTCTCGAATTTGACCCCACCAAGTAGTTGGAAGTAGGTAGACGTAGACATAACTAGTTAGGAGGATTAACTAGGTTAGCACCACTATTCCTCTATTGATTTCCTTTCACACATTTATTTGCTTTTACTTTATATTCTGCATTAGTAGTTTAATTAATTAAAACCCTATCAAACCATTAATATTCAGTGACAATTAGACTTAGTAATTATCCGACACACATAGCTCTTGGGACGACCTCGGCTTTACCATTTACTACACTACACATGACCGGGTACACTGCCCGTTAGTGCATTATGGTAGACCATTGGTATAGCGAGACACTATAAATATTAAGACACAGTCAAGAAAACTCGCATCAAGTTTTTGGCGCCACTTTGGGAGCTATATTAGGATTAATATTGAGTCTTTCATTTCATTTTAAACTTTTCTCACGATCATATTTCAAGTTTTGGTACCATGGAAGTTGTTAACATCGATGACCTCACTCTTGAGGAATACTTGGCGCTGACTAGAGCAGATCAAGGTCGGGTCTCGTAAGACCGACAATCGGAGCGGATGTTCGTTTCGAGATTAAAGACCAATTTATGAGGGAGCTTCGCGTTAACCCTTTTTCGTGAAGCAGGACGAAGACGATATGAGCACGTTGAAAATGTCCTATACATCGCTAGCCTTTTCAACATTCCGGGCGTGTCTCATGATCTTTGTTATGCTCGTGGTCTTCCTATGACTCTCACCGGAGCGGCGGAAGATGGATCGAAGATTGCCGCCGGGCGATTAATACTTGGGCACTACTAAAGAAACACTTTATTCAAAGATATTGCCCGCCATCAAAGATTGCTAATCAACTCTTGGAGATCCACAATTTCAAACAAGAAGACGACGAAACTCTGTATCAAGCTTGGGACAGATACAACAATCTTCTTTATTAGTGTCCTACCAATGATCTCAATAACCAGTAGAAGGTCAATATTTTCTATATAGGAATAAATGTAACTACAAGACAGATGCTGGACTATCAAGGACCTATCCCGAACATGACTCCTACTACTGCAATTAAAGCCATTCAAAAAATGGCGGACCATTCTGAAAAATGGCACGACGATGAAAGTAAAAGAAACCAAGGCGGAAGTTTCGACAGAATTGCAACAATCGCTAGTAAAATTGAAAGTCTTAGTCGAGATATGCTGAAGGTCAGACAAACCATTCATGCCATCCAAGTGGGTTGTGAAAGCTGTGGAGGAGGACATCTTACGAAAAATTGTCCTCATATGGACGAAGAGGATGTTGAATAAGGTTATCGTGGAAATTACAACCGTGGGCCTTATGGAGAAAGAAAGTCCAGTCTTGAAAAAACAATTAACAAATTCTTGGAGACTTCAGCCCAGAAACAAAAAGAACAAGATATTTAGTTAAAGGGTTTCCAGGAAAACACTAACAAGAATCTTTCCAGGAACGACGAAACCCTAACAAATCTTGGAGCAATGATCGAAAAACTCAGTGCTGAGATCGATGGAATGGAACTTAATGAAGCCAAGCGCAAGGAGGAATGCAATGCTGTTTTTACCAATGATTCTCAAAAAGTGATTGAGGAATGTATCGGCATATTGAATGTGGCGAATACCGACCATCAGAAGAGTTACGCCGTAATCGCTTCCTCGAGTTCAGCGTAACCATGCTCGGAAGGATATCCAGTTAGGATCCGCTTTATTCTCGGTTAAGGATGTTAGCGCAGGGTAATCATTCCATGTTCTGCTGGTAAAATTGATATTTTGGGGATAATAGACTTTGGGTCCTGTGTAAACATCATGCCTCTATCCATATTCTTAAAACTGAGGATAATCCACCTTTGGGAAACGGATATCGTGATTGATTCGGGTACTGAAACTAATATTACCCCTTTAGGTATTATAGGTGGTATGTGTGTTAAGGTCGATAAATTTACCTCAGCCCCCGAATTTGTGATAGTCGATAATATGAACAACAAAAAGGAGCATTTGATTCTTGGTAAACCATTCCTTGACACATTGGCACAATACGGTGGAATCTATGGAGATATTGTGGAGTTTAAATTGGATAAAACCTTGAGCCTTGAGCCGACAAAATCGTTACAAAAGAACCACCAAAAATAGAATTAGATGACTCGATAGGTTTCACCTTCATCTTTTAGCCATTTGCGAAACTCCGAATCCAAATGACAATGAAGATGAGGAGGAAGATATTCCGTTTCGTTCCCGATTCGTTGTAAAAGGAAGAGTTCATTTGTTGTGTTCCTTTACGAAGGGACCGAGTAATATTTCCACATGTTCCCCTTTCCAAAAAAGATGTAATGGAGGAGGGGAGTATCTCATTCGGACGATTAATGAAGCTGCAAAAGTTTGGTGGTGCTGGGAAAATGAAGATGATATCAGAAAAAAGTGGTTACAAGAGCATACTGCTTTTTGCGAATGGTTCTCCGACATTAACTGGACCCATCATTTCTGCGAACCAGTTATGATGCACGATGAATACACATTGGAATGACCTACATGTAACCCCAATCGCAAGATTTGCGATGGAGGAAAATACCCTGAACCTAAATGGCCCAAACGCAAAGAATGGGCATGTTTTGACGAAGATAAGAGGAGCAATGTAGGATACAGGGGAATCTCATTTGAAAATTGGTTACTAGTAAAGTTTGGGTATGTTCAAATTAATGAGGAAGAAAAGGCTAGGTTTCGTTTCGAATGGGCACGAGCTAATTTTCTACAAAAAAGATACTCCATGACTCGTTATGTTTCACCACATGTTTGGGACCAACCTTATTCAATTAAAGACATGGAAGAAGTCGGGGATGCCCAAAGACCCCATAGAACCCATGCTCTCGAGTCTAACTTAAAGACTCGTAAATAAAGAAAAGTGCTCTTTTGGGAGACAACCCGAATTATCCCTTTCTTCATTTTTATTTCATTTCATTGGGTTCGTGTTTTCTAACCATTTTGCGAGAGGCAGGAAGTAATTATCACTGCGAGCTCTTTGATTCGAACAGAGTTACAACAGAACTCATCTTGGTGATTACGCCATAACCAACATTTTAGCAAAGAAATTCTTGACGCATTACCAATTACGGCGTAATACCATCTCGGTGGTTACGCCGTAACTATTCGCTCACAACTCATACGAGTTTTGCCGATTCGGCGTAACTCTCTCATAGGAGTTACGACGTAACTCTCTCTGCTTAATTCTTTCATTTCAAAACACAATAACTCGGTATTAGTTTTTAAATGAACTTGGTGGGTGTGTTCTGTAAACCCTCACGAGACTTCACTCGTCCACTTGGGACACCAAGTGGTTTAAAAACTTGTTGCATTCGCTAAATGCAACCGTGATTCCTACGAAGTGAGTTAGGTTTGTTTTTCATTTTATTTTTCTTTTAGAATTATGCTTGTCGGTATTGTGATTTCGAGGATTGAAGTTTGTTCATGGCGCTTAAACGAAGGAACGATCCTTTCTCGTGGGCCTTCTTCTTTTGGAGCAAATTTGAAGTTCTCGCTCTAATTCTACCTTTCTCTTCACCTTTATTTTAATGCCTAGTACAAAAGGGACTTTGTACAATTCAAGTGGGGAACAGGGTAGAATTATCTCTTGAACTTTATTTCGCTCTCATTTTTCTAGTTTATTTTGAAAAATTATGCCATTTTTAAAATTTTGACATGTTTTCCGAACCTAACTAGATTAGACCTTGGCCGAGCACATACAACCCATGATATTACATGGTGAGATTAGCCTTATCCGTTTCCAATATTTTACCCCAAATCCACCAAATTATGAGGTGTCTTGGTAGCTTGTAAACTTTAGAACTTGGCCTTTGCATCATTTCGAGACCATAGGCGAGGTATGTTGAGTTAGCTCAATGTATTCGGACTTTTCGCTTTTTAAAGCGGATTATAGGATTATCACCAAACAACCTACCATTGTGAGTCTATCGATTAGTCACCTCGACTTTTCGAATTTCCGTGTGAAACCCTTTTGTTGCACTCCCTTTAGTGCAAGATACCCTAGATACACCCTTCGAGCCATTCCTTTCATTTTGTCAACCCAATATATTGTTTTGTTACACCTTACACCTTAGCCTACCCCGTAGTCTTTATTTGTAATTAGAAGTCATCATTTGCCTAAGTTCAAGGTTCGAGTGGAAAGGTTTGGAAATCACGCTTTCATCGACAACATTTATGAATATCATTGAAGACCCCAATTCCCATTGTTCATCTCAAGTGGGGGATGTTATGTTATTATGTTATGTTCAAAAAAAAATCGATTGGAAAAAAATCTAATTGAGTTATGATATTGTAAAGTGCGATGTTATAAGCACTATAGTATGAGCTTTATTGTTTAGTATCGAGGAGGCCACCTCGGTCACATTTGAATATTGGGTTGGAGTTATACCAACTGAAGAAGAAAAGGTAGTGTTCCCATCACGACGCCCTCTAATGACACATCTACCTTGCATTTCATGATCCGGTCTCTAGACTTCTAAGCTTGTTTTAGGCGGACGATGAGTGGTAATGACTTAGTTATAGATTTAGACTACACGCTTGTTTTTCATTTTACACCAATTATATATCCCATGTCTTATCCTACCCTTTAGTCATGAAGCATGTCTAGGTGTTGGGAATTATGTGAAGTATGGATTATCTTTGAAATTCTTCTTTGAATGGATTCTATCAAGTGTATGGATTCTTCAAGACATAATCATCTTGAAGTTATATAGTTATTAGTTTGTTTCTGCGAGATAGTATTCCGCATATTCTATAAGTTAGTTAGGATATGCATAAGCTTTATTAGGAAGTGATTGTGTATATCTTATTTAGTTTTACGTTTCTTTGAGAACAAGTTAGGGTTCCTTGTCTATAAAAGGAACACAATAGAATGAATTATGAACTAGAAGTTACGTGATTATTATCAATTTAACGATCCATAGAGGATCAAAGAGTTCTTAGTTATTCGTGTTTATACTTGTGTTTATATTCCGCTAAAGAATACAAGTTGTAGAGATTTTCTTTTAGTTTGTTTGTGATTACATAAGCAATACTAACGATCTACGAGAGCTCAAGATCTATTAAGATGCATGATTGGTGCTTTGAAAACACACAAGCTTAATCACACAAGCTAGCCACTTGTGAATGGCTAACCGTAATAAACTTAAAACCGCTCGAAAACCAATACAATGAAGATCGAGAATATAATGAATTCCGGTCGTTAAGTCCCACGGAGACTCAATGGTGTAAACACTAATTCAGATGATAGAATGATCACTAAGGATAGTGATCAAGAAAGGTTTGGATGAGAAATTACACTACGGATTGATTTGAATGAGATTAGAAATATGAATTGGAAAACACAACAATCGATAAAGAAACGTGAAACGACGTTTAAAAACTACGATACGCACAAAATAAAAAGTGAGATCTAAGAAATAAAAGACCTAAAAATATGAAAATGACATTTTGGAATCCTAAAATAAAAGAAAATTATTAGAAAAGGAAAATTATTTTTACAACTATTTATCTAATTATTATTAATTAAAAACTATTTTAACTATTTAAAAATAACCTAAAATAGAAGAAAATACAAAATAAGGCTAGAAAAATAAAATTATGATTGAGAAAATCTAAAATATTATAAAACTAATTTTAAAATTAAAATATATTTTCACACTTTTATCTAATTATTATTAATTAATTACTATTTAAAATACACTTAAATACTAGAAAATATAAAATAAACCTGGAAAATGAAATTTTAACTTTGAAAAATCTAAAATATGATAAAACTAATTTTAAAACTGAAAAGATATTTTTATGCTTTTAATTATTTATTACTAATTATTTAATACTTTTAACTATTTAAAATTATAATAAATACTAAAAAGATTAGGAAAATTATGAAACTTTTTCTAAAAATAACTTAAGGTGACAGAAAACTAAGAAAAATATAAAAACAAGATTTGCTTAATTATATAAGCTAAAAAGAAAAATCAAAAAGCTAAAAAATATTAAATAAACACTATCACTGATTTTAAATTGATATTTTTCTGGTTTTTCTTTTTGAAAACTACTAAACTACTTAAAATATGAAACTTTTATAAAGACAAAAATTTTACAAATCACAAATAAGCAGTTTGAGTGAGCTTATAAGCCAACAGTTGGCTAAAGAGCTTATTTTGGAGAAATAAGCTCAAAAAAGCTCACCAGCTGAAAACAAAAGTTAAATAAGCTACAAATAGGCTAATGCTACTCAAATTAAGCTAGAATACACAGAGAGCCATACTAATAAGCTGAAATAAGCAATAAGCACTTATGCTAAAACTTGAAAAATGGACAGAACAAAAGGCTAAGTGCAGCCCTAGCAAACAAGCTAGAAAATGAAAAACCAAGCTTGAGACTTCAAGATGGCTTGGTTGGCTTTCCAAAGAACCAAAGATCACAAGCTAATACCAACAATTAAGCTCTGTGTGAGCTTTTCAAATTGGTTGTTTCCACTGTGCACAGGACAGTATTTCAGAACAGGTACCAACAATAAGCTAATTAAAAAGCACTTAAAAAGCTGATTAACAGAGAACTAGTATTTTTCTAATTTAGTTTAGCAACTGAACTTTAATAACCCAAAAGCTTATATCCTAAATCTCAATATTAAACACACAGTGAAATCCTAAAGTTTATTCAAAAACGACCAAATGAAGATTTGACTTTTTAAGAAAAACTAAAAGTTTGACCAAGATGAACTTTGAATCACTACTACTCACTGATTTTGTTGTTTTAAGGTATATTAAGACTTATTTGATCTGTATTAACAACTTATAAACACAGATACATGATCATTAAACTTGAAATTCCAACAGTAAACAAGAAAGATGAGATCACTTGAGATTTTGACTTTTGTTAAATGACCACTGTTTTTTATGGTTTATTTGAGTTATAAGGGACTAGTGTGACTCAAATCAACCAAGAATACAAGCTCTAATACAGTAAGTCAGATTAAACCAAACACCTTTTTATGAAACTGTTTTGGACTTTATCAAAGCAAAACTCAAATTAAGTCCATGACACTGCTTGCAGAACTTATATTATCACTTAATGGTACTAAATGAACATTAAACAACCATAATAACAACATTAAACTAAGAAATGACCATGATGCTATTTTAACTGTTAAAACTAAATTTTTATAAACTTCAAATTAAAAAGAACAACCAACTGATTTTATTACTTAATTACACTTAACTAAGACTAATTAACACAAAGAAATGAAATTTAAGCTAATGAACAACTACAACAAAGGAAATGCAAAATGAATAAAAGGCTTACAAAAGCTTTCCAAGCTCAAACCGAGAACAAGGAACCAAGAACACTCCTATAGGCTTACCACTAAGCCACTAACCCAAGGCCATCCAAAATTCACCCCGCTCAATTGTGAATACCATTTCCAATGAGTTTTATTTTTCAACTATTTATTTGGATTTTTGGTGATTTTGCTTTTAACTTCTAAACCGATTTTAAGTGTTTCTAAAAGCTTGAAGAAGCTTTCTAGAGCTTATGTGATCTATTTCACCATACAAACAACTTACAACAACATTTGATTCACATGAGATTTTGAAATGAAACGCATAAATTGAACTTGCAACTTAAAACTTGATATTGAAACTGAAAATAGTTCACAAATACTTGAAATAACTTAAACAAAGTGCTAAGAAAGCTTAAATTACATTAGAAATTGAAAAGTGCTTAAAACGACATACTTAAAACTAAAAAACTCTAGATGATGATATACATTGCATCTCTTCCTCTATATAATGACTTTTTGGACTCCTTGATGACCTCTGATTGTTTCCCACCACTTCTGAGCCATTGGATTGGCTAAAACCATCATATCCGTCCAAGTGTAGATTTGGCGCCAAAAAGTCTCTTAGCAGGTTTGAACCATTAATGGGGTTGTTTGAATCAATTAAGGGTATTTGGGTGGTAGTGGAGGTAGAGGGGACAAGGTAAGGGGGTGGAGTAAATCATGGAAAACCATGACTGGTTTTGGAATTCAGAGGTTGAAGAGGAGAGCTACAGTGGTAGGCGGTTTTTATTCGTTTGACTTTCGTTGACCGTGTATAATAACGGGTCCAAGGTTCAAGCTCGAGGGTCAAGGGTCAAGGAGTCAAGTGGATTGGGCTTGGATAATATGTTGGGCCGGTGGATGTGAATTGATTTGGACTTTGATATTGGATCCGTTTGGTTTGATAGTATACAAGGACTAAAATTGCAAATTCTCCAAACTTGAGGACTGATCATGACACTTTTCCAAACTTATCACAAGGACTAAACTTGACAAACTTTGATAGTACAAGGACCCTTTTGAATAAAATTCCATTTTAGAAATCCAAGGACTATTTTTGCAATTTTCCAAAGTTTAAGGACCTTTCCGCCATTTGACCAAAGAATCATTCAAGGACCAATTTTAACAACTTAGAATATTTCGGGACCTTGAATGACAAAACTTCACATTTTGAATTCCGTGGACTAGATTTGACAACTTTTAAAACTTGGGGACTAAAGCGCCAATTTTGCAAACTTGAATCATTTTTATCGATTTTGATATTTTTGCATTTAAAACACATAAAACACTGATTTGTGATATTTTCATCATTTTGATGCATTTTGAGTGTTTTCGGATGATTTTGCAGTTTAGATTGTACAAAATGATGAGTATTTAGACACTCATCAATCCCCACACTAAGATATTGCTAGTCCCTAGCAATGATTTAGATCTTTAATGGATTTTAAAACTCTTTACCAAAAGCCATCACTCGAGTAGCCAATTGTTTCAGCTCAAGTAAGAACCTTGGTACAACGATAACCAAATGATTTTGAGCAAATCATAAGTCAGAACGGATTTGATTTGTCTTTACCGTGCCGTTGCTCGGACTAGCCAACTCTTAGATAAATTATCGAATTATCTTTGGTGAGTGATTACCAATTATGGATTTTCCATCGCCTTTACCACAAGCCATAAACTTGCGGGCTAGCCAACTCTTCACTTTTAGGATATGGTGAGTTGAATACCATACAATTTTGGGCAAATTGCAAGCCATAAACGGATTTGAGAAATCTTTACCAAGAGCCGTTTGCTCTGGATTAGCCAAACCTTTTGTTTATCAAACATGGCGGATCGATAACCGTATGATGAATAAGTGAAAACACTTATTTCAAAAAAATTTGGCCAAAACGGGAATTAGGCGGATAATACATGATAAAATTTGTGAATTTCCACACTTAGAAATGAATATTGCCCTCAATATTCAAAGTACCGCGATTATGCCGAAACCGAGAACGAAAAGGGAAATACTACGGCCATTATTTAGAAAGAGATTTTTTTTTTTTTTTTTTTTTTTTTTTTTAAATTGATTTTTATACAACATGTGGGCAACTCCCCACACTAGGGTGGTAGAAAGAGGTAAGAAGATGTAAATATGGGTGAAAACCCATATAGTGTGTGCTAAAGTTTTTGATTCCCGAGTCACTAGCTTGACTCGATCCCCGCATTCATTGGTTCATGGGGAAAGTTTGTAGATCCGGGACAACTACAGGGGGAATGTCCTCTCCAAAATAATGCTTCACTCGATGACCATTCACTTTGAAATTAGGACCATCGGGTTGAGATAACTCAATGGTGCCATAAGGATAAACCTTAGTGATAGTAAATGGACCAGACCAACGGGACTTGAGCTTTCCCGAGAAAATCTTCAATCTTGAATTGAAAAGAAGGACTCGATCACCAACGTTGAAAACGCGGTTCTTGATTTTAGAGTCATGAATCTTCTTTGTCTTTTGCTTATAGATCAAAGAGTTCTCGTATGCTTGATCACGAAGTTCATTTAATTCATTCATTTGAACTTTTCTATGATCACCAGCGTCTTGAATATCGAAATTGGCATGTTTTAAGGCCCAAGATGCCTTGTGCTCTAACTCAATCGGAAGATGACATGCCTTCCGTACACTAGCTTGTATGGAGTACACCCGATGGGTGTTTTGTAAGTCGACGGAAGGCCCAGAGTGCGCCATCTAGTTTATCCGACCAGATGCACGATTTTCGCCATCGTCCTTTCAAGAATCCTTTTAATACCACGGTTTGAAACTTCCACCGCCCACTTGTTTGGGGTGGTATGCGAGAGAGAGACGGTGGGTAACACCATACTTTTGCATGACACGATCAAATTGGTCATTGCGAAATGTGTACCACGATCATTGATTATCGCTCTCGGAGTTCCAAACCCGGCAAAAGAGATTTCAAAATTTCACAACAACTCGGGCATCATTGGTAGGTAAAGCTTTTGCTTCAACCCATTTGACAAATAATCAACACCACGAGTATGTATTTGTTACCACGAGACGAAGGAAATGGCCCCATAAAGTCAATACCCCATATGTCAAATATCTCACAAACTTGAATGGCATTTTGCGGCATTTCATTTCTTTGAGATATATTCTTCGTGACGTTGACAAGCGTCAAGCTTTAACAAATTGTGGGCATCCTTATAGATTGTGGGCCAATAAAACCCGGAATCAAACACCTTTTGGCGGTGTAGTTTGACTATGATGGCCCCGTTGGTCCAAAGATGGCAAGTCGTGAGAATGTCAATAGCTTCACGTCCATAAACACACCGCCGGATGACTTGATCCGCACAAATTTTGAACAAGAAGGGTCGTCCCGAAATAATGTTTAACATCTTTGAAGAATTTGTTCTTCGTTGGGTCGACATCCTTTCACTATGAAGTTACCCGCATGGTAATTTGCGAAGTCAAGAAACCATGGGGTGGTAGATATTCCACGAAAAGAAACCGCATTGAGTGTCTCGAGAGGAAATGTTTCATTTATTTCCTTCTTCTCGAAAACATCTTGGTGAGGGTTTTCTAATCAGACAGATGATCGCACTAGATTCTCGACTCCTTTTTATCACGTATAATGATATCAAATTCTTGCGGAGGAGAATCCAACGAGCAATCTCGCTTTGCATCTTGTTTTGCAAAGAGATATTTGAGAGCCGAGTGATCCGTATACACCACGCATTTGGTCAAGATTAAATATGGCGAAACTTCTCAAATGCATACACCACGGCTAATAGCTCTTTTTCCGTGGTGGTGTAATGAGTTTGAGCTTCACCATAGTTTTACTTGCGTAGTGGATAGGTGAAAATGCTTATTTCTACGCTTCCCTAGAACCGCACCGATAGCAAAATCACTTGCATCGCACATGAGCTCAAAAGGCAAGTCCCAACAGAGCAACGAGAATGGGTGCTTCAAGAAGCTTTTTCTTTAATGTTTCAAAAGCTTCTATGCACTCGGGTGAGAAGATAAAAGGAGCATCCTTTTCAAGAAGATGGGTCATAGGCCGGGCGATTTTAGAAAATCTTGTATGAACCTCGATAGAAACCGGCATGACCTAAAAACTCCTAATACCTTTGACGGTAGTAGGATGAGGTAATTTAGCAATAACATCTACTTTTGCTCTATCTACCTCAATCCTGTTTTGGAAATCTTATGGCCAAGGACAATGCCTTCTTTGACCATAAAGTGACTTTTCTCCCAATTTAGACAAAGATTGGTGTCTTCACACCTTGAAGCATTTTTCTAAATGGGAGAGACATGTTTGAAATGAATCCCCAATGACCGAGAAGTCATCCATAAACACCTCCATTGTTTCCGATCATGTCGTGGAAAATGGCCATCATACATCGTTGGAACGTGCGGGAGCATTACATAGGCCAAAAGGCATACGTCCAGAGGCAAAAGTTCCGTATGGGCGGTGAATGTGGTCTTCTCTTGATCCCGTGGATCAATGGGAATCAGTAACCCGAGAAACCATCAAGGAAACAATAGTATTCATTCCCGCTAATCTCTCAAGCATTTGGTCCATGAAGGGTAGAGGAAAATGGTCTTTACGGTGGCGCCATTCAACTTACGATAGTCAATACAAACACGCCATCCGTAACCAATCGAGTTGGAATTAACTCGATTTCTTCATTTGTGACAACAGTTATGCCACCCTTTTAGGAACACAATGAATTGGGCTAACCTAAGGACTATCGAGATCGGGTAAATTAATCCCGCATCAAGAAGTTTGATAACCTCTTGTTTGATAACATCATGGATTTTTGGATTTACTCTTCTCGATGTTGAATCATTGGTTTGAAGTCATCCTCCATTAAGATTTTGTGAGTACAAAATTCGTGGTTGATACCCTTAATGTCGGAGAGTTTCAAGCAATTGCTTGCTTGTGTGACTTCAAGACCTTTATAAAAGCGATTTTTCATCTTTACTCAAATCTCGAGCAATAATGACGGTAATTTATCATCACCTTCTAGAAATGCATACTCGAGATGAGGCGGTAAGTCCTTAAGCTCAACCTCGTGAAATTCTTCGCTTTTCTCAACCGACTTGACTTCCTTGTTATGAAGCTTGAAGGGAGGAGAGGAGGAGAAGTGTCCCGATTTAACAACTTCTTTAGAAGAATATCTCCTCCGTTAATCTCATTTTGATTAATCTTATCAGAATTGAATCACTAGAGTGAGGGGTTGATGATGGATCACCATTAAGCAACTTCTCAATGAGAAGTATATCCCCTCAATGTCAATTGGGCGTGATCAATTTCCCATGGAACGTAATCACTAGCCAAGTATGCTTCAATCTCATCTAAGATGAAGTCGCCCTCAAATGGAGTGAAGGAAGGAGTAGAATTGGCTATGATAGGTTGAGAAGATGTGGTGGGATCCCACTCACGTAATTATGAGAATAACCAAGAACTTCTTGAGTACTCTTCAAGAGCAATATCAATGATATCTATTCGGTTAACCGACTCGTAATCATAATTTGCGGAGTACCTCAAGTTTGATCAAGGTTAAAGGTGATGACTTCATTACCAACACGTAATGTGATTTCTGCTCAAATACATCAATGAGAGCACGACCCGTTCTCGTGAATCCTCGACCAACAATGAGAGGAACCCGATGATCGCATCAAAATCAACAACCACGAAGTCACCGGAAATGGAACTTTCCTACTTTCAAAATACGTCCTCGGCAATGCCAAGAGGACGGGATATGGAAACGATCCGCAAGCTCGAGAGTCATGCATGTAGGAGTGAGTTCCAAGAGAAAGTTTCTTCCATATCGAATAAGGCATAAGATTGATGCTTGCACCAAGATCTCGCTAGGGCAAAGCATTCAACCATTCCCGGAAATACACAAGGTAAGAGAAATTTCCGTGATCTCCAAGTTTTTCTCGAAGCTTTTCAAGATAATCGCCGAAAGCGCTCGCTCAAAGGAGTTTTGCCATTTCAAACAACTTTTCCTTATTGCTTAACATGTGCTTGAGAGTTGATGCAAACTTGGGCATCAAGATGATAGCATCCGCAGCTTATGTCAAAGTGTAGTTCTTGGAAATTTTGAAAAAATTTGTCCATTTGTCCATTTGATGATCAACCGAGCTACGGCTTTCTCACGGAGCTTTTGCTCATTCTAACGTGATGGGTAAAGGGTTGATCATTTAAAGACTTCTTAAGATCGTGTTGCTTGGAAGTTTTCAATCGACCGACCAACAACCTGCTCATTTCATCTTGGGATTTCATGAATTGCTTCAAGAACTCATCGATGATGGTCCCGGAGGAACAATGGCGGGAGGAGCTGGAGGATAATTTGAGGTCGTATGTTTTGATTATAGCCAAAATTCCTTGATTAGGATTCATATTCCCATGAAATTGATTCCTCGATTGAAATTGTTTTGATTAAGGTTCCTTGATGTTGGAAACCTTGATTTGGTCCCGATAGAAATTACCTTGGTTTTGATAACCTTGGTTCATTCTTGGTTGGTTCTCGATTCGGTTTTGCATGTTATGATTCTCGTTAAAACCGGTGGTGCTCGATTAGTGTTAGCACGGTAGTGTGGTTCATTTTGAGGACGGTATTGATTACCTCCACGATGTGAACTACCGGCTAGAGCATTGGCTTCAAATGGACTACCATCGGTGGCGGACAATTGTAGTATGCATGAGGACCACCACAAGTAACACAACTCTCGATTTTATTCACTTCACCATGTGTTGGTGTCTCGAGTGAAGGTCACTTTCTTTTGGTTAGCAAGAACCAAAGCTCGAACAATGTCTCGTGAGTTTGTCAATCTTAGCATCGGTGCTAGATGTACTCACGGAGATGAAGAAGAAGAAGGTCCAAAGATGAGACCGATATGTCTTTGCTCGGAGAGGCGGACTTGAGATTTGTTCTCAATGATCCGCAAGGCTTCTTTGGTGGTCTTGCTCAAGAAATTACCTCCGCGGAGGCATTCAAAGAGTCTTGATTGGTCCGGTTCGCACCATTGTAGAAAGTATCCATTTGCATTAACTCGGTAAAACCATGATGCGGACACTCATGGCAACTCTTTGTAACGATCCCATGCCTCCCGAATGATTCATCAAATCTCCGAGAAAATTTCATTATCTCATTCTTAAGACTTGTAGTTCGGGATGGAGGATAGAACTCGTTAACTAACTTGGTGACTAGATCTTCCCATGTCTCAATAGAACGAGGGGTTGTTTCTCGAGCCAATTCCGGCTTGTCCTCTAGAGAAAATGGGAAATGAAGAAGCTTGATAGCTTCATGTGGGACATTCTTGTACTTGATGGTAGATGCAATCTTGTTAAACCATCGGATGTGTGCATGAGGATCATCCCGCTCAAAACCATAGAATTGGCTTTGGGTTACTAGATTAAGCAACCCGGTTTGAGCTCAAAAGTATCGCCCACGATGGTCGGGACAACAATAGCATCTCCGTAACCCTCGATGGGTGCTTGGAGAAGCTCATTCATGGGCTTATCTTCCGCCATTACGATGGTGGTGGTGGTGGTAGACGCCCCTCGATCCACGGTGAAGGAGCGAACGCCCTCTACGCTCACGAGGAATGTTTCCAAGCTCGAAAGTGGACTTGTAGAACGGAAGAACGAGTGCGCATGCACTAAGTATAAAAATCAATTTTCAAAACAAATGCGAGGCAAACGACAAGTGAACTTAGCCAATAATCACAAATGAAATGGCTTCTTTGAAAAAGGTACACCAAATCACAAGGACACAAAGGCAAGTTTTAAATCGATGTTCGGGAACTTATTATGGTCACACCCCGCTTAGTAGGTGTCTTCGCCTTGATTTGCGGTGGTTGATTTTATGTATATATTAAGTACCACCGAAAAGACGTAGGTATAGATTTGTGCAAAGGGTTTAAAAACTTTTGGACAATATTTTGGTATCGTCTCGCTTAACCAAATCGTATCTCTTTAAGAATCACCTCAAAGAAAATACAAGATAGAAAACGTTCCGATTGTTTTGTTGTTTTATATTTTGTTTGGTGTTTTTAACACTTTAGGAAAAGTGCTAATGAACTTTTGGATTTTCTTATAACTTTACAAAAAACTTTTTACAAATGGTGGTATATGTGCAAGAATGGGTCCGAAAAATACTTAACACACGCTAAAGCCTCCCCGTGGCGTCAAAATTTGATTGGTCTTTGAAACACGTCAAGCTTAATCACACAAGCTAGCCACTTGTGAATGGCTAACCGTAATAAACTTAAACCGCCGTAAACCAATACAATGAAGATCGAGAGAATATAATGAATTCCGGTCGTTAAGTCCCACTGAGACTCAATGGTGTGTAAACACTAATTCGAGATGATAGAATGATCACTAAGGATAGTGATCAAGAAGGTTTTGGATGAGAAATTACACTACGGATTGATTTGAATGAGATTAGAAATGAATTGGAAAACACAACAATCGATAAAAGAAACGAAACGACGTTTAAAAACTACGATACGCACAAAATAAAAAGTGAGATCTAAGAAATAAAAGACCTAAAAATATGAAATGACATTTTGGAATCCTAAAATAAAAGAAAATTATTAGAAAAAGGAAAATTATTTTACAACTATTTATCTAATTATTATTAATTAAAACTATTTTAACTATTTAAAAATAACCTAAAATAGAAGAAAATACAAAATAAGGCTAGAAAAATAAAATTATGATTGAGAAAATCTAAAATATTATAAAACTAATTTTAAAATTAAAAATATATTTTTCACACTTTTATCTAATTATTATTAATTAATTACTATTTAAAATACACTTAAATACTAGAAAATATAAAATAAACCTGAAAAATGAAATTTTAACTTTGAAAAATCTAAAATATGATAAAACTAATTTTAAAACTGAAAAGATATTTTTATGCTTTTAATTATTTATTACTAATTATTTAATACTTTAACTATTTAAAATTATAATAAATACTAAAAGATTAGGAAAATTATGAAACTTTTCTAAAAATAACTTAAGGTGACAGAAAACTAAGAAAATATAAAACAAGATTTGCTTAATTATAAGCTAAAAGAAAAATCAAAAAGCTAAAAATATTAAATAAACACTATCACCGATTTTAAATTGATATTTTTCGGTTTTCTTTTGAAAACTACTAAACTACTTAAAATATGAAACTTTTATAAAGACAAAATTTTACAAATCACAAATAAGCAGTTTGAGTGAGCTTATAAGCCAACAAGTTGGCTAAAGAGCTTATTTTGGAGAAATAAGCTCAAAAAGCTCACCAAATTGAAAACAAAAGTTAAATAAGCTACAAATAGGCTAATGCTACTCAAATTAAGCTAGAATACACGAGAGCCATACTAATAAGTCGAAATAAGCAATAAGCACTTATGCTAAAACTTGAAAAATGGATGAGAACAAAAGGCTGTGCAAATTTAGCAAACAAGCTAGAAAATGAAAACCAAGCTTGAGACTTCAAGATGGCTTGGTTGGCTTTCCAAAGAACCAAAGATCACAAGCTAATACCAACAATTAAGCTCTGTGAGCTTTTCAAATTGGTTGTTTCCAATCGCGCACGTGATGATTTTTCGTAATGTGTACCAACAATAAGCTAATTAAAAAGCACTTAAAAAGCTGATTAACAGAGAACTAGTATTTTTCTAATTTAGTTTAGCAACTGAACTTTAATAACCCAAAAGCTTATATCCTAAATCTCAATATTAAACACACAGTGAAATCCTAAAGTTTATTCAAAAACGACCAAATGAAGATTTGACTTTTTAAGAAAAACTAAAAGTTTGACCAAGATGAACTTTGAATCACTACTACTCACCGATTTTGTTGTTTTAAGGTATATTAAGACTTATTTGATCTCAGATAACAACTTATAAACACGTATACATGATCATTAAACTTGAAATTCCAACAAGAAACAAGAAAGATGAGATCACTGAGATTTTGACTTTTGTTAAATGACCATCGCTTTTTATGGTTTATTTGAGTTATAAGGGACTAGTGTGACTCAAATCAACCAAGAATACAAGCTCTAATACAAAGAAGTCGATTAAACCAAACACCTTTTATGAAACTGTTTTGGACTTTATCAAAGCAAAACTCAAATTAAGTCCATGACACTGCTTGCAGAACTTATATTATCACTTAATGGTACTAAATGAACATTAAACAACCATAATAACAACATTAAACTAAGAAATGACCATGATGCTATTTTAACTGTTAAAACTAAATTTTTATAAACTTCAAATTAAAAAGAACAACCAACTGATTTTATTACTTAATTACACTTAACTAAGACTAATTAACACAAAGAAACAGAAATTTAAGCTAATGAACAACTACAACAGTGAAATGCAAAAATGAATAAAAAGGCTTACAAAAGCTTTCCAAGCTCAAACCGAGAACAAGGAACCAAGAACACTCCTATAGGCTTACCACTAAGCCACTAACCCAAGGCCATCCAAAATTCACCGCCCAAATTGTGAATACCATTTCCAATGAGTTTTATTTTTCAACTATTTATTTGGATTTTGGTGATTTTGCTTTTTAACTTCTAAACCGATTTTAAGTGTTTCTAAAAGCTTGAAGAAGCTTTCTAGAGCTTATGTGATCTATTTCACCATACAAACAACTTACAACAACATTTGATTCACATGAGATTTTGAAATGAAACCGCATAAATTGAACTTGCAACTTAAAACTTGATATTGAAACCGAAAATAGTTCACAAATACTTGAAATAACTTAAACAAAGTGCTAAGAAAGCTTAAATTACAATCGAAATTGAAAAGTGCTTAAAACGACATACTTAAAACTAAAAACTCTAGATGATGATATACATTGCATCTCTTCCTCTATATAATGACTTTTGGACCTTGATGACCTCGATTGTTTCCCACCACTTCGAGCCATTGGATTGGCTAAAACCATCATATCCGCCCAAGTGTAGATTTGGCGCCAAAAGTCTCTTAGCAGTTTGAACCATTAATGGGGTTGTTTGAATCAATTAAGGGTATTTGGGTGGTAGTGGAGGTGGGGGACAAGGTGGGGGGTGGGTGAAATCATGGAAAACCATGACCGGTTTTGGAATTCAGAGGTTGAAGAGGAGAGCTACAGTGGTAGGCGGTTTTTTTATTCGTTTGACTTTCGTTGACCGGTGTATAATAACGGGGGTCCAAGGGTTCAAGCTCAAGGGGTCAAGGGTCAAGGGGTCAAGTGGATTGGGCTTGGATAATATGTTGGGCCGGCTGGATGTGAATTGGATTTGGACTTTGATATTGGATCCGTTTGGTTTGATAGTATACAAGGACTAAAATTGCAAATTCTCCAAACTTGAGGGACTGATCATGACACTTTTCCAAACTTATCACAAGGATTAAACTTGACAAACTTTGATAGTACAAGGACCCTTTTTGCATAAAATTCCATTTTAGAAATCCAAGGACTATTTTGCAATTTTCCAAAGTTTAAGGACCTTTCCGCCATTTGCCCAAAGAATCATTCAAGGACCAATTTTAACAACTTAGAATATTTCAGGGGACCTTGAATGACAAAACTTCACATTTTTGAATTCCAGGACTAGATTTGACAACTTTTAAAACTTGGGGACTAAACCGCCAATTTTGCAAACTTGAATCATTTTTATCCGATTTTGATATTTTGCATTTAAAACACATAAAACACTGATTTGTGATATTTTCATCATTTTGATGCATTTTGAGTGTTTTCGATGATTTTGCAGCTTAGATTGTACAAAATGATGAGTATTTAGACACTCATCATCTGTCTAGTTTCAACAAGTGGTATCGAGCCTCGTGAGAGTCTCTACGATACTAAGAAGTGTTTTCTAAACACCCTTACAACCAAAACAAAATCACCATGCCCGGATCGACGCTGATATCGAAATCACCAACAACCAAAACTCCACACAAATGCAACAACTAAGTCTCTCGAACAAGAATGCTAAGTTTCCTTATCTTAAAAGGGAGGAATATGATCTTTGGGCGATGAAGATGAAAACGGATCTCAACATTGATTGGAATCTATGGAGATAGTTAAGAAGGAAACAACAAGAGAACTACCAATGATGTCGATGGCAATCTTACTTTTGTTCCTCCATCTGCTTGAAGAAATCTTGGCGGTTCGGAGAGAAACCAAAGTTAAGACGATTCTTCTTCAAGCTATTCCCGAGGATCACTTGAGTGATTTTCACTTCATGAATGATGCTAAGGACATATGGTTAGCAATCAAGGCGAAGTTCGTGGGAATGAGGAGTCTAGAGAATGAGAAAGTCGATCTTTGAGACAACAGCTTTCAAGATTTTCAAATCTCAAGAGAGAAGGAATTCACAAGGGCTATGACAAGTTTCACAAGATTTTAAGTCGATTAAATCACCGCAGCAAAGCCGATAATGATGATTGTAATTCTAAGTTCTTGAGGTCTTTACCTCCATCCCAGCTACAAGTGAGCATTGCTTTAAAAGCTAAAGGTGGTCCGGATATGCTTACTTTTGATGAGTCAGATAACAAACTTAAAGCTCTTGAACATGATGTGAGAAGTCCTTTCGCTCATCATCTATCGCAAGTCACACAAGATTTGTAGTAGCCTCCACCCCAAAGATGAGTTATGGTCCAAGTCTAACTTACTCATCATCATCTTATACTACTCCTTCATCAAGCTCTCACTCTAAATCTAGTGGTATAATGGAAGATGTGCTTGATCCTTCTTTGTTGATTATGATCCTCGCAGAACTTGCATATGAGGATTTAGATCGATTGACCCACCGAGATGCAGGAGATGAAGTTGAAATGGCAAGTGGCTATGCTATCTATGGAAATCAAGAGGCTCGAGCGCAAAGTCGGGAGGAGGTTTGGCTTTCGTGGAAGAGATCCAAGAAGGTTTGACAAAAAGAAGGTCAAGTGTTTTACATGTCAACGGATGGGTCACTTCTCCGAGAGTGCAAGGATATGAAAGTCGGTGATGAGGTGAGATACTCTTCCTATCGCTAGAATCAAAGGGAAGCCGAAACTCGAAGCTCGGATCGCCGCCTACTCTTGTTACTATGGATGCTAATGTAGACCGGAAGATGCATGATCGTGGAGAATGATGACAGCCTGTGTCTTTGAAAATATTGGGTTCTTGACTAGCTTTACTTGAGAGGATAGGCATGATCGATTGCCTTGATAGGCATCTCTCGTGTACAAAACTATTTGTTTGGTTGTAGTGAGCATTATAATGAACTCAAAGAAGCTTATGATATTTTGAAACCTAAATACAATGAATGCTATGTGGAAGTTGAAGCTTATAAACAGCTTTAAAAACACTAGAAAGACAAAAGGTTTGGTTTCGTAAGAATCAAATAGCTTATGATGAGAAGTTAGGTGTATTAGAAAAGGATCTCGAATGTGCTAAAATGAGTTAAAAGGTATGAGAAATTAAGAGCGTATGTAGTGTCGAAAATTTAGAGCTAAAGAGAAACTAGATGAGGAAATTGCTAGGCATAATGAATGGTTATTAAATGGAAACAAGTTAGCTAGTCACATCTATGCTAGTCAAACCCAAATACTTCTATAGGTTTAGGCTTTAAAGTATGTAGGGTTAGAAGCTAGGGATGACACACGCAAATCTACACCAACAAGCCTAGCTAATTTTGTGAAAGAAGGTGACCTACATGTCAGACGTGGACCTATTAGAGGTGAGCACATGCCCATTGACCTTCCATTATCATTGACTTTGATGGATCACACCATCTATATGGCAAAAGTCAAATGACTTGCTGGACCACGATACTTCTTCTAATGACTTTGTCTCTTGTGTTATGAAAGGACAAGTCCTCCGACCAAGGGTCTCAGAGTGTGATTCAAATGACAAGTCGACCTTCCCAAGTCTTCACCCTCGCTCGCACCCAAGACTACCAATAAGCATATCGAGTTCTTTGCCATGAATCCACTTCCAAGATGTTGCCTCAAGACTTGCTTTTAATTCTTTGCATAATAATTACATTAAAAACAATTCTTTTCATGGTTTTGGTTTGAATATCGCTTGTAATAGAACATCTTTTGGTTTGAATAAATCTTCTAAATGTAAGACATGTTTTGTGTGTGGAAGTAAATTTCATTTAATTAAGGATTGTGATTATCATGAGCAAAGGATGGGTAGGTGTGATTATTCTAGGAAATCTAGACCAATGTGGAATAATGTTAATAGTATACCACCTTATGCTCCACAAGCAACTTATACCAATTCTCCTTATTATTGGAGAAGTTCGGTTGCTAGACCATTTGTTCAACCCACAAGTTCATATTTTAATAATGGTTATTGGCCCGGATATGTTGACTCAATGAATGCCGGAAAGGGTATTGGGATCTTTCATCAAGTCCTCAAAGAAGTTGTTCTTGGAAAACAAAGGGACCCAAATTTCAATGGAAACCCAAGAACAATAGTGGATCTTATACATCCGCATGGCATCACTCATATGATCCACAAGGCGTGTTCAAGTCAAGAATGACTTGAGCCTCAATAGTGTACTTATATTTTGTATATTTTTGTTGTTGTTGTAGGATCATCCTCTTAAGCATACAGATGTTGGCATAGTTGATAGTGGTTGCTCAAGAAGTATGTCGTGAAACAGAGATATGATGCACAACTTTGTACCCATTGAAGGAGGAGGCAATGTGACCTTTGGAGGAAGTGATGGAAGAATTATCGAAAGGAACCATCAAAACACCTCAACTGGACTTTGAGAATGTATACTATGTTAAGGAACTCCAACACTTCAATTTGTTCTCGGTTTAGCAAATTTGTGACACCAAGAACAAAGTACTCTTCTCGGAGGATGAATGTCTTGTGCTATCTAAAGACTTCAAACTCCCGGAAGAAACCGCATTCTGCCGAGAGTTCCTCGAAATCACAATCTTTATACATTCAACTTAACTGATGTTAAACCGTAAGGTGATTTAAATTGTTTGGAGGCTAAAGCATCCTGGATGAGTCTACCAAATGGCATAGGAGGATGGCTCATGTGAACTTCAAGACCATAAACAAGCTCTCTAAACTGGGTCTTGTTGAAGGTCTTCCTTCCAAAGTTTTCACCAATGATCATAATTGTGTTGCACTGCAACAAAGGGAAGCAACACAGAGCCTCATACAAGGTCATATCTTCTGTGAGCATTATTTCGAACCTCTTCACCGCCTCATATGGATCTTTTGGTCCAACTCATGTTAGAAGCATTGATCATAAGTATTTTGTCCGGTTATCACCGATGGCTATAGTAGATTTTGTTGGGTATTCTTTCTAAGGACCAAAGATGAAACATCTCCAAAGTTGAAAGAGTTCATTACCCTTATTGAAAATCAGTTGAACAAAAAGGTTAAAGGAATTCGATGTGATAATGGGACAGAGTTCAAGAATGTTGTACTTATAGAACTCAGAGGTCAAAAGGATAAAAAGGGACTATAGCACTCCAAGAACCCCACAAAAAAATGGGGTGGCGAAAGGAAGAATAGGACCTTAATAGAGGTCAAGATCAATGCCGCACTCTAAGTTACCCACCATGTTTTGAATCAAGTCATTAGTACGACTTTGTTATGTATCGAATAGGTGTCCATTACTAGACCTCACTTCAAAACACCATATGAACTTCTATGGGAAAGTTCCCTATTCATTACCTTAAACCTTTTGGATGTCAAGTGACTATTCGAATACAAGTAATCCACGGGCAAATTTGATGAGAAAGTCATGATGGTTATATTGGGGATATTCTCGCTCATAGTAAGGCTTACGGTGGTTTACAATTTATCCGCTAAGAAGATTGAGGAGACTTTGAACCCGAGATTTCTAGAAGACAAGCCTAATGTTCAAGGACGTGGTCATGTTTGGTCTTTTGATCTTGATTACTTAATCGATTATTTGGGTTACTCTAGACATCTGGTTAACCAACATGTAGGTATCAAGAGTCTCCAACTCACAAACGTGTACTATGGATGCCGATTCGACAAAGGAGTTTGAAGATGATGAACAACCCATTGTCGTGCCTTCTTTCTCCCCAACAATTTTATGAGTGACACTTCCGCCGATATGCGATGAGAGTGAAGATGACTCACAATATCTTGAGGACCTTGCTAGACTAAAGAAACAAGAGTATGCACTAATCTAGATCTTTGAGAGGAATGCTAAGGAGAGTGCAAGTGATGCAATCGGTGGAAACAACAATTTTCTTGACAAGGACCTGCTTTCTCTTAACATCACCAAATCACTGAAGACATGTTGTTTTACTCCTATTTCTACTAGAGTGTGTCTACGACTTTGGAGAGCCTTATACACGTTTTCCAACACCTTCGATCTTGGTCATCATCAACCCAAAGTCGGCATCTTCACCTCACCTTCCTATGACACCGATTTTGAACCTCATCGCGACTAATCTTGATACTTCCATTGATGTCAACACCATTGCTACTAAAAGGATCAACAATACTCATCCACAAATCCAATATTATTGGTGATCCTAATGCACTGTTAGAACTAGGGTTCGTGACAAGTTCTAAATATGGTGGAACCAACCAAGTGTTACTCGGGCTCTTGATGATTCAAGTTGGCTTGAGGCAATGCAAGAAGAGATGAAACAATTTCAAAATCAGGGTATGGATCTTGGTACCACTACACGATGGCAAGTATGCAATTGGGACTAAATGTATTACGAAGAATAAGAGAGATGCAAGGGTGTTGTCATTAAAAACAAAGCGAGATTGGTAGCTCGGGGTATAGACAAGAGGAGGAATTGACTATGATGAGGTGTTTGCACACATGGCTAGAGTTGAAGCCATACGGATATTCTTGGCTTATGCATCTTACATGGGATTTATGGTGTATCGGATGGATGTTAAAGGTGCTTTTCTATGGTGAAATAGAAGAGGAGGTTTATGTCACTCAACCTAAAGGATTTGAAGACCCTGATCATCCTAATCATGTTTACAAGGTAGTCAAAGCTCTCTATGGACTTCATCAGCACCCGTAGCTTGGTATGCTAGGCTTTCATCATTTCTCTTGAAGCATGGTTATCGAAGAGGTGCAATTGATAAGACACTTTTCCTTAAGAAGAATTCCACAGATATTATTCTTGTGCAAGTGTATGTGGATGACATTATTTTGGATCCACAAAGGAAGCTTGGTGCGGGGAGTTTGAGGAGCTTATGAAGGAGAGTTTCGGATGAGTGCTATGGGGAGTTGACTATCTTCTTGGGTCTCCAAGTTCGTGAAACCCGATGGTATCTTTATCACCGGGACAAATATGTGAGGGACATATTAAAGAAATTTGGTATGGAGAGTGTCGGGATGCCACTTCACCTTATGAAGCTCAAAGACAAAGACCAACAATGAAGTAGATCCACCGTGAATGTTCATTTATACGGATCTATGATTGGTTCTTTGATGTATCTAACGACTTCAAGGCCCGATATTACTTTTGTTGTGAGTGTTTGTTCTCGACATCAAGTTACTCCACTTACTTCCCATCTCAATGATGTTAAGAAGATCTTTAAGTACCTCAAAGGCCAACCTCATCTAGGCCTTTAGTACCCAAAAGAGTCTCCATTTAAACCGAAGCATATAGTGATAGTGACTATCTTTGTGCTAATCGGATAGGAGGTCCACCACCGAGGTTGCCAATTCCTCGGAAAAGATTGATTTCTTGGCGGTGCAAGAAAAAACAATTGTGGCTACCTCATCTCTCAAGCGATAGTTCGTTCTTTGCAAATTGTCAGATGTGTTCTTTGGATACAAAATCAATTGTTGGATTATGGGTATAACTTCATGAACACAACAATTTTATTGATAATCAAAGTACCATATGCATTGTTAAAAATACAGTTTTTCACAATCAACAAAACATATTGAAATCGGGCACCACTTTATAAGAGATGCATATGACAAACATTTGATAAAAGTGGTTAAAATTCACACTGATGATAATGTGGCGGATTTGTTAACTAAGACTTTTGATGGACCAAGGTTTCAACACCTTGTGGTCCATATTGGTATGCTTAACCCTTAACTGCAAATTTTAAGGGGAGGCATAGGCCTCAGGGGAGGCATATGCCTCAGGGGAGGATTTGTGTACACTTTGCATATTTAGTATGTATATTGGTAGATTTTTGTGTATTCTTTTGATTTCTTTGGTTTTCTAACACTAACCAGCTAATGTAATGATAGTTTTGTTTGTCTTTGTTTGGTTTGTGTGTTTCTCTGTTTGGTTTGTTTTGCAGATTGCTTATCTAAGTTAAAGTTCAACATGATTGGTCTAATGGAAAATGGTCAAGTAAGCTTGAAAGCTTGTTTCTTCTGAAATCAGAGTACTGAAGTGAACAATTTGTTTCCACTAAAGAGAAAGTACTGAATTGAGCAAGTTGTTTCCACGGAAGAAGAAGTACTGAAGTTCATTGTTCATTCATTAGAGCAGTTTACTTTTACTTACAAAGTACAATCAACTTCAAATGCAACTACAAGAACAGTTCTATACATGATCTACTAAACCAATTCTAGCTTATATCATCTATTCCAACAATTGTTGGATATGCATGATCGCTCATATCTTCCATTTCAAATTTCTTTGGATATGCGTTTGTGATGTCTTGCATAACCACCCATTCCTTCTATCTCGATGGTGGATATGCATGACCGATCGATGAAGATGCTAAGGATCAAAATGGGAAGGATGGATTGATGCAACGATGATGATGAAGATGACCACATATGTCCTTTGTGCTTCATCTACTTGGTTTCACCAAAAGCAATCCATCCACCTTCCTTTAGCTCTTCTCTTATACGATATGTGATGATGCACCAAAACATGGCGCAGAAGAGCAAGCACCACCTCTCTTCGCACGAGGCCTTTGTTGAGGTTGAGATCTTTGAAGGTTGGGAGTAAGATGTTTTCTTCATAGTGGACCCATCGAGTCATCGGAAGATTCACTTGGATTCACTACACTATCATCATCAAGAAGGCGAGAAATGGGGATTTTAATGGTCGTGGGTCATATGGATATGAGAAGAACTGTAGGAAATCACTAGATGATGATGATGGAGAAGAGGTTGGATCTACAACCTCTGGTTTATTATTCATGGTTTATTGTGGTTGATTGTGGGTCATGGTGGATTTAGGGTTGTGATGGTATTTGGGGATATTGATGAGAGATAAGTGTGCGTTGGGGAGTGTTTTATAGACGGTTTCAAGGTTTAATGAGATTTAATGCGAGTTGGGTGAAACAAAGAAAAGATATTTACCAAGCTTCTTGAATACGTGAATTGCTTCTCACGATTGTATCACTTCAAAGCAGATTGACCATTGTTTACGCCAAGTTGGAATTTAAATTTGGTAAAGGTTGCATTACACGTCGGTTGGTCAACAACTTAATATCTTTGACCAAAATTTGGGAAACTTCTCCTTATACCCTATTCGCATATCTTCGCCTAAAATAACTGATTCCTCTTTATTCGATTTAAACACACCATCGCTTGATTGAATCGTAATTCATTATCTAAAGTTCTTATGGCGCTTCAATTCAAACACGATCATAATAAAGTAGCTTTTAAGGGAGCGACTAAGGGTGATGATCTCAGATAAACCAATGGTGGAGTTTTGAAGAGGTCGAAGATTCATTATGCTTTATCACATTCTCCTAATGCTATTTATGAATCTTTGGTTACTCAATTCGGGCATCTACTTCAAAACATAGTGAAACGAGATCGTGGCTATGGTTGATGATGTTGAGTATGTTGTGAGAGGAGTTGATCAAGTCGACTTCGTTTGGATGATGAGAATGGGGTTTATCATTCTAATTCGGTGGCGATTCTAGATGGACCGAGAGCTATTGGATACCAAGGTGAGCGAGCAGACATGTGGCTCAAGAATCGCCTATGTCCGATGTGGAGGTTTTGGTTCACACATTGCTTGATGCATAAGCAATAAATCGGGAGGATGGGATCGGTTTCTACTCAACTGGTTGTGGTATTGTTTGTCTTTCTCGTGGATTAAGTTATAATTTTCTAGGTTTATTTTTGATAATATGGTTGAAAATATTCATAAGAAAAGTTTAAGTTTTTAATGTACCCTAGGTTTTTGCAAATGATTATAGAAACTAATACCCAAGCCCAAGCCTTTTATCCCATAGGAGCTTTAATCGCTAAACTTTTTGCTTCAATGAGAACTAAATTTGAGGACACATTATCCTTTACTAGCGACTATGTTGCCTCGGGGGAATGAGGTGGCGATGAGGATAATGTTGTTAATAATCCACCTTCTACCAATGTTACTACCGATGGTAATCCTTGATTGCCATTGATGAGGGCCTTCTACAACTTTGAAGCATCTAATGTTTCTCCCGACCGACCTCCACCTATACCTTCACTTAGATCTAGTCCTAGTCCCCCACCTACACAAAGTTGGTTTTGATTCATTTGAGTCTGAACCTAATCGACCGACCACACCAAGTCCACACAGGAACCATTTAATGAAGGTTCTACTTATGTTGAGCATGACCATGTTTCTCCGAAAGGTCCAATGAAGTTCCCATTACCACCGAGCAATCGGATGGTGGAGCCGAGGATCCTATTACACTTACATCCTGCTCTATGCTCTAGTGAATGGTATGTAGGCGAGGTGGTGATCTCAAAAGGAACTTGCGGATACTAAATCTTTCTTGGTGGTGAGATTGTGGAGTCGAGAACTAAGGTTAAGAGTTTGGAAGAACAACTTGGGCATCATTCTAAAAGAAAGCTAGTGGTTTCTTCCGATGAAGAGCAAGAGGATAATCATATGGTTCTCTTAATATTTTGGCCGATGTTGCTCAAGAGACTCTGCTTTCTCCTCTGTTGCTACTGAATCTTCAAAGAAAAATGAACCTATTCGATTTACTAGAAAAGGAGAGACAATATCGAATAAGGAATCCATCAAGCTTCAATGTAACCAAGTGTTGATGTCATCCTTCTTGATGTTTCAATGAAGGATGTTGTTTCAGACATGGTCAAGCTTCAGTTGTACAAGAACAATCAAGTTCTCTACCTTCAGCTGATAATTCTGAAGTTTTTCATGATGGCAGAAGTTTTGTTTTGAATCCAGTGGTTGATGTATTTTCCACACCTGTTGAAGATTTGTCTCAATATGTTTCTTCTGATGCAAATTTGGATGTTTCTTCTGAAGTTCCTGTTTGTGATAATTCTTCAGCTGATGGTGTTCACATATCACTGATACAGAGAAAGAAGTAATAGTTGATGCAGAGCTTGGTCCAGGTCTAGTAAGTGAAGAAGAGATGAAAGAACAAGAGAGAATGATAACTCACTATCCGGACATGAAGAAAAGTGAGGATTTGGCTAAGCAGTTGAAGCGAATCTACTTCAAATTTGTCTCTTGAGAGACAAAGAGAATTGGATGACTTATTAATTCGGATGACTGATGCACAATGGGATACTTATATCTGACAGGTGCTTGGATCCTACTCTTACACGAGACTATCTTAGGTGCATATTTTATATGGAAACATTTGTTGCACAAATGGTAGCTCTTGGTCAAAAGAATAAGCAAGAGGCGGTGACAAAAGGAAAGCTCTTGTTGCTCAAAAGAATAAGGCAAAACGGAAAAACCACCCACTTGAAGCTCAAAAGAAAGCATACAAAGGAAAATTATGAAGGCGGTACGCATCATCTTCTAAAAGAGAAGTCTTTGTTTTCCGGATGCTCCACAGTGAAGAGGTCTAAAAGGTTGAGATCGTTGATAATTTTGATGATGTTCCACCAATAATGGATTCTCCTGTTATTCCTTTTGAAGCATCTACTGCATCTATATCTTCAGCTGCTAGGGTTACATCTTCTGAAAGGGTTCAATCTTCTGAACCACAGACTATTTCTTCTACAGTATTACCTTGTGCTAAGAAGGTCAGTGTGCTTATTGATTTAGAAGGAGAAGATATGGGTAAGAAAGCTGAAAGAGAAGCTGCTAAAGCTAAGCAGGCTATAGTGATACTTGAGAAAATGTATCAATTGAGAGGTATTGCTCCAGTTACGTTTTCTTATATTTCTTCCACTAAAGCTAAAGATGTTCCTGAAACATCTGAGAATGTGCCATCTATGGAAGTTTATATACCTGGTAGGAGGATGAAAAGAATGTCTAAATGACGTCACACTACTCTAAGGCGATCTGTGAGATCAGATGGGTCATATACTTCACGGATTCATCAATCTATCAGAGGGAGTTCTTTAGATTTAAAAGCTGCTGATTCAACTTTTATTAAAGAAGGATTTGTTGCTGTTTTTCCTGAAGGATCTCATGCTGTGTTGATTAATTGGACATTGACTGACGGGGAGCTTAATACTATTTATCGTGTGGATTATACTACTGTGCAGTTCAACTTTTTAAAGGAGATACTTCATTTGGTAGATAGGGCAGATTTGAATACTCTGTATGGTATTGTTACTACGCATTATGATATTAATACACCACAGGGTTCAAGCTTATTATTGTTGGGAGATCTTCAAGTATTGTTTGATTCTCAATCTCCAAATGGTAAAGGGTATCATATTTGGAAGAATTCACATCGATGGAAGGTTGAGACTTGGAGATTTTATCCTTTGCCTTGTGTGCATGTGGTTGAAACAAAGAGTGGGATTACTGTCTGTATGTTTGCTGATAAGAATTATCCATTGCCTATGAGGTTGATGGAAAGAATGCTTAGATGTGTTGGAAGTTCCTCCGATCCGATTGGTAATGATAAGTTGCATCTTTGAACAATGTGATGGGAACATTAAGACTCGACCGCAACATAAAGCTTCATTTTGATTACGGTATTGTGTATAGTTTGTCATATATTTGTTTTGTGTTATTTCTTTTCTTAGTTAAAAATATATATATATATATATATATGTATGTATATATATATATATATATATATATATATATATATATTGGTTTTGTCTAACTATTATTGCGTTTGTTGTACATTATAGATGGTTCTTGACTCACCGGATGTACCTTGTGTATATCAAAGAGTTGGCTAGTCCAAAGGGTACAACTTTGGTAAAGACACATCAAATCTGTTGATAAATGTAATGGTTTGCTCAAAATCATAGGGTTTGCAACTACCCATGCTTAATTCTCGAGAGTTGTATGATCATCAATTCACCATGGTTTATTCCTTTTGGAATCCAAGAATTGACTAGCCCACTTGTATATGGCTTGTGGTAAAGGCATTGGAATACCATATTTGGTAATCAATTCACCAATTCTAAGAATTGACTAGTCCCGAGCAAGCGGCTATAGGTAAAGACATTTCAAATCCGTTCATGGTTCTTTGATTTGCTAATAAATCGATGGTTATCGATGTACCATGGTTTTCGAACTTAAACATATGGCTACTCCGGTGGTGATGGCTATTGGTAAAGAGACATCAAATCCATTATTTTCAATGATTCACCTCTCACAGGAGTTAACACACCGGATGTGATGAGAATAGTATGAAACTAATATGTTTTAATGTACATGTTGTCATTTGTTCTTTGCAAAGATATGGAGTTTGAGTTTATTCATCAACGAGATGTTTTGATTTGATTCTTTCTTGATGACGTTCGAGTACAATCCTCTAGTCTTGCAAGGTTAAAGATCTATCAAGCTGGAACTTAACCAAGTCAAATTCCAGTTTAGGGGAGGATTGTTGGGAATTATGTAGTATGGATTATCTTTGAAATTCTTCTTGAATGGATTCTCTTGAAGTGTATGGATTACCAAGACACAATCATCTTGAAGTTATATAGTTATTAGTTTGTTTCATGAGATAGTATTCCGCATATTCTATAAGTTAGTTAGGATAAGCATAAGCTTTATTAGGAAGTGATTGTGTATATCTTATTTAGTTTTACGTTTCTTTGAGAACAAGTTAGGGTTCCTTGTCTATAAAAGGAACACAATAGAATGAATTATGAACTAGAAGTTTACGTGATTATTATCAATTTAATGATCCATAGAGGATCAAAGAGTTCTTGGTTATTAGTGTTTATACTTGTGTTTATATTCCGCTAAAGAATACAAGTTGTAGAGATTTTCTTTTAGTTTGTTTGTGATTACATAAGCAATACTAACGATCTCACGAGCTCAAGATCTATTAAGGTCATCTAGTTTCAACACTAGGTGATGCGTGAGCAATCTTTGGTGTCTTGGCCATGGATTTGGTCATGTATCATTGATTTTGTCCACTTCGCCGTGACATGTTAGTAATGACGAGTCACCCTTAACCTTTAATCGTGTCTACCCATATTGCCTTGAGAATTGTTTAGCCCTTAACTCTAGTGGCGGAGATTTGTGTAACCGCCAAGCTTATGATAGAATACATGCTATGACTATGCGATTGGTGATCACCCAAATTGACACTTAAAATAGTTGAGAGATTTGAGTGTTTGTTCCCTTTCGTGAGGTGTTCGGCTTTGTTTTATTCTAGAAAAGGGATTTTAAACTCATATTTTCCGGGTTTTGGGAGATATCTTTTAGGAATCTATCTAATAAGGTCTACTTGAGGGCAAGTAGAGTTCAAGTGGGGGATATTTGATAACATCAAATAGTCCCGAATATTAAGTGTCAATTTCCCGTTAATACTCGTTATTTATATAATTTATATGGATTTACGCTTGTTTTCCATTGTTTTCCACTTCGGGTAAATTGCGAGCATTGGAGCTAAAGAGGCGAAAATGGAAACATTACTAAAGATTTATCACAAGTATGCTTATTTTGAAGAAGTTACGGCGTAACTCATCTCTCACATTACGCCGTAACTATTGTGTGACCACGAAGTCCAACTTAGCAAGAGGTTCTGGTAACTCTTCCCAAAGGTTACGACGTAACTCCATTAGGTCAAAAGAGGTTCCACGCCCGATACTTCACGTAACTCTCGCATCACTTACGGCGTAACCGAGTTTATTGAAGACTACGGCGTAACCATTTATAAGGTTCGCCAGTAACTAGCGATCTAGTGCATTTACGATGAAATAGAAGGTTACGGCGTAACTCCTCTATTGTTCGCCGTAACCCGGACACAGCCTATAAATATCCCACAATTCTAGCATTTCAAAGCATCCCATTCCACACACAACACTCGAGAGCGTGGGAAAAAGCTCAAGGAGGTCTAGGGAAGCATACGGAGTCGTTTCAAGGAGAAGTCACACCATTACGATAAGCTTTAGCGTTTATTATTTCTTTACTTTCAATTCATGTATTTCGTACCTTTGAATATTGAATTGATTTGCATGATTAATATAAGCGGCTAAGCACCCTTTAGTGCTAGTCTTGTTATGATTTCTTAATTGTTTTGTTTGCGTTTACCTTTACTTCCGTACAATTATTTCTAAGTGTACGCATGCATAGTTCTTTGGTAGTCACCCCGGTTCGGTAGTTTTGAATGGCGATAGAGGCCAATTGCCTGGGAGATATGACCAATTGACCCTAGGTGAGCGGATGAGACGGAAGGGTAAGATATGACCAACCGACGACCCTTTCTACTTGTGCGATTTGACCAACCGATCACCTATCGTTTGGATGAACTTAAGAATTAGGGGTGTAGTGTCTAAGTTCCTAACGGCCGGCACTCACTATTTAGAATCTAGCATGTAGCGGTACTTAATGACTCGGCTTAGGGACCAGGAACAACGGGACTTATGACGGTGCGCCTAATTTCTCTGTGGTGGGCATCTTTCTTGATAGGTTAGGCGAATTGACCAAATGTTGTCCTCTCGAATTTGACCCCACAGAAGTAATTGGAAGTAGGTAGACGTAGACATAACTAGTTAGGAGGATTAACTAGGTTAGCACCACTATTCCTCTATTGATTTCCTTTCACACATTTATTTGCTTTTACTTTGTATTTTGCATTAGTAGTTTAATTAATTAAAACCCTATCAAACCATTAATATTCTGTGACAATTAGACTTAGTAATTATCCGACACACATAGCTTTTGGGACAACCTCGGCTTTACCATTTACTACACTACACACGACCGGGTACACTGCCCGTTAGTGCATTAGGGTAGACCATAGGTATTGCGAGACACTATAAATATTAAGACCTGGTCAGTAAAGCCTGCATCATTGAATCATTGGAGGAAGCCGTCAAGAAATTCTCAGATAATTTAAAAAGGATGCACGACTCGAATGACGAATGGATTAGGAAATTCAAGGAGGGTGCGGACTTAAATTTAAAAAATCTTGATGCTAAGAGGAAAAGTTTGCAAGCTAATCTTGAAGAAATAAACAAAAAGGTCCTGGAACGTAAAGAGAATACGGTTGAAACTATCAAGGCAACGGGGGGAAAGATGAAAGAAGTCAACAACGAGCCGGTTCCTTATATCAGACCTTATGTCCCACCTATCCCATTTCCAGGACGTTTGAAGACTGTGAGAAAAGATGAAACAAGCGACGATCAATTGAAGAAAATGGAAGCAAAGAACTTACAGGGTGATGAAGCAACGCCCCAAGCTAATGAGGGATCAACCACAACACAAAACGGTATTACTTCTAGCTCTTCTTTTATTCCTAACAATCTTGCTTGTTTTTCTATTCAGGATACTGAAATTGTGGACGAAATAGTGCAACCCGTCACATCACCCGATGATGGTTATGTAGCTCCGGCTACTAAACCAATTTTAGTTGATCGTACAATGGAATTTGAGGACAAAAGCTTGGACACTTCAGTTATTCATGAGAAGACATATGAGCCAATTAATCAGCTACAGCACGAGGTGAACCAAGCATCAATACTATCAACTAAAACGGGTAAGGTAAGGAGGGAAATGACATCCCCTTTAAGGTATGATCATAGTTCATCATTTCCCCATCCTATAGTGTTGGGAATTCTGAAGTATGAATTATCTTGAATTTATCGTAGAAGGATTCTCTTGAAGTAGTGTGGAATCTGCTGAAGATCTAATTCTCTTGAAGTAATGGAACCACTCAGATGGTTTACTGAGATAGTTATTCCGCGTATTCTATAGTTAGTTAGGATATACATGAGCTTTATTAGGAAGTTATAATGTATATCTTATTTAGTTTTATGTTTATACATTTCTTGGGAAGCGGTTTAGGGTTCCTTGTCTATAAAGGAACACAATAGTATTAGTTATGTACAATTGGAAAAACAAAGTTTTAGTTAATTTAAAGATCCATAGAGGATCAAAGTGTTCTTAGTTATTTGTTATTACTTGTGTTTAAATTCCGCTACGAGAATACAAGTTATAGATCTTGCCTTTTAGTGTGCTTGTGATTACATAAGTATAACTAACGATCTCGAGTGCTCATAAGATCTATCAAGGTCTTAGTTTCAACAGTGGTATCGAGCCTCGGGAGAGTCTCTACGATCTGAGAATCTTTTTCTACACCCATACAACCAAAACAACATTTACCATGCCCGGATCGGATGATGATCTTGAAGTCACCAACAACAATAACAAACCTCGATGTAACAACTCGGTCTCTCTAACAAAGAATGCTAAGTTTCCTTATCTCAAGGAGGAGTACGATTTGTGGTCGATGAAGATGCGAACTGGATCTCCAACATTGATTGGAATCTTTGGGAAATCATGAAGAGGGAGCAGTTTGAAGAGGACTATCACAGATCCCGATGGTAATGTTACCATTGTTCCTCCCAAATCTGCTTGAAGAGATCTTGGCCGTGCAAAGAGAACACAAAGTGAGAACTATCCTTCTTCAAAGGCTATACGAAGATCACTTGGGTGATTTTCACTACATCTTTGGATGCAAAGGACATATGAATGGCGATCAAGGCGAGGTTCGGTGGCAATGAGGAGTCCAGAGAATGAGGAAGTATATCTTTGAAACAACAGTTTCAAGAGTTCCAAATCTCGAAAGAAGAAGGTATCCACAAGGGATAAGACAAGTTTCATAAGATATTGAGTCGGTTGAATCACCAAGGCAAAGCCGATAATGATGATCGTAATTCAAAGTTCTTGCGATCTTTACCTTCATCATGGTTGCAAGTAAGCATTGCCCTTAAGGCTAAAGGTGGGTGGACATGCTCACTTTTGATGAACTATACAACAAACTTAAATCCTTGAGCACGATGTTAGAAGTCCCTTTCGTGCATCCACTCACAGTCACACAACATTTGTTGGGGCCTCCTCCTCCAATATGATGACACATGCTCCAAGTCCAACTTACTCATCATCATCATCTTCTTACACTACCACTCCATCAAGTTCTCAACCTAAAGCTAGTAGTGTGTTGGAAGATTTTCTTCACTCGTTTGTTCTTGACTATGATACTCAAACATCTTGTCTATGAAGATTTTGAGCAGTTGGACCCATTTGATATGGAGGAGATGAAATTGAAGTAGCAGTGGCCATGCTTTCGATAGATATCAAAAGGTTTGAAAGGTAAGTCCGGGAGAAAGTTTGGCTTTCGTGAAGAGATCCGGCTAGATTTGTGAAAGAAAAGTCAAGTGCTTTACTTGTCACCGATGGGTCACTTCTCAAGGAATGCAAGGATAGGAAGGTCGGAGATGGAGTTAGATATTCTTCCTCTTGCGTAATCAAAAGAAGCTGGAACTTGAGATGGAACCTCGGCAGCTCTTGTCACCATGGATGAACATGTCAACCGGTCGATGCATGAGCACGTGAATGAGGAAGCTTCGATCTTGAGAATATTTGATTCTTGGCTAAATGTACTTGAGAGGATAGGCATGATCAAATTGCCTTGATGGGCATCTTTCGGTACATAACTCGTGTTTTGGTTGTAGTGAGCGATAAAATGAACTTAAGGAAGCCTATGATGTTTTGAAACCTAAATATAATGAATGCTATGTTGAAGTTGAAGCTTATAAGCAGGCTTTAAAAACATTAGAAAGACAAAAGTGTGGTTTCAAAAGAATCGGTTGACTTATGATCAAAAATAAGGGTGTTACAAAGTGATCTAGATTGTGCTAAAATTGATTTAAAACGAATCGAAAAGAAAAAGGCGATGTAGTCTCTGAAAACCTAGTGCTAAAAGAAAAACTAGATGAGGAAATAGCTAGACATAAACAATGGTTAATATCTGGTAACAATCTAGCTATAGAGATCTATAGTAGTCAATCTGAGACCTCTGCAATAGGTTTAGGGTTTAAAAAGTATGTAGGATTAGAAGCTAAGAATGATGGGCGTAAATCTACACCCGAAGGTTTAGCTAACTATGTCAAAGAAGGTGAATTGCATGCTGTACCTGGATCTATTAGAGGAGTACCTATGCACATTGACCTTTCCATTCATCGTTGACTTTGATGGATCACACCATCTTTATGGCAAAAGTCAAAGACTTGCGGACCACGATTCTTCATCTAATGATTTTGTCTCTTGCTCGACGGTGACAAATCTTACGATCAAGGTCTACTTCTTATGCCATTGTGATTCAAGTGATAAGTCGACCTACCCAAGACCTCACTGACTGCACCAAGACTCCTTACAAGCCTTTTAGAGTTCTTTGAGGAATCATCTTCAAGCCGTTTCCTCACAAGACTTGTCTTTTAATTCTTTGCATAATAATCTTGTTAAAAACAATTCCTTTAATGTTTACGGTTTGAATGTTTTACATGTAATAGAACATCTTTCAATTTGAATAAATCTTCTAAAAAGAAGACATGTTTTGTTTGTGGAATCAAATTTCATTTGATTAAGGATTATGATTTTATGAGCAAAGAATGGGTGTGTGCTAATCAATGTAAATCTAGACCAATGTGGACCAATTTTAATGATATACCACCTTTTATTCCACAGCAACCCATAATAAATCTTCTTCATTTCCTTGGAGAAGATCATTGCTAGACCATATGTGCAACCTACTAGTTCATATTTTAAACATGGTTATTGGCACGGATGTGTTGACTCAATGTATCTTTGGGAAGGGATATAGGATCTTTTTGTGAAGCCCTCGGTAGAGTTGTTCTTGGACTAAAAGGGACCTAATTGTAAATGGAAACCCAAGAACAATAGTGGATCTTATACATATCGTGGCCTACCCCTAATGATCCACAAATGGGGCTCAAGTCGTGATGACTTGAGCCTCCATCTTATACTAATATTTTTATATTTTTTGTTGTTGTTGTAGGATCATCCTCTTAAGCATAAGGATATTGGTATTGTTGATAGCGGTTGTTCAAGAAGCATGTCGGAAAGCAGAGATATGATGCATAATTTCGCACCCATAGAAGGAGGAGGCAATGTGACTTTTGGTGGAAGTGATGGTAGAATCCTTTGGAAAGGCACCATCAAAACACCTTCTTGGACTTTGAGAATGTGTACTACGTAAGGGCGCAACACTTCAACTTGTTCTTGGAGAGATTTTGAGAAGAGTGAGTGCGCTTTCGAAAGTTTCGAATTTTCGATCTTTCTTCCCTTAGCGCACAACCCCCCTGAGTGGACGAGAAAGAAAGGATTTCTCGGAGCAACCCCCCAGGTTCCATGCTGAACCAACTTTTTCCTTTCTTGACTGGTGGAGCAATGTCTAGCCCAGAATTTGCCCGAACTATTCCAGTGAGTCCCCCTATGGTGAACAAAAATATGGACCCTACAGCAAATAACATGGGTGTTTTGTTGTTCTCTGTCTCACAAATATGTGACACCAAGAACAAAGTATTCTTCTCTGAGGATGAATGTCTTGTGCTATCCAAAGACTTCAAACTTCCTGAAGATTCATCCATTCTGCTGAGAGTTCCTAGGAATCACAATCTATACACATTCAACTTAAATGATGTTCAACCAGAAGGTGACCTTACTTGTTTGGTGGCTAAAGCATCCCTGGATGAATCTACTAAATGGCATAGGAGGATGGCTCATGTGAACTTCAAGACCATAAACAAGCTTTCTAAAGCGGGTCTTGTTGAAGGTCTTCCTTCCAAATTTTCACCAATGAACATAATTGTGTTTATGCGCAACAAAGGAAAGCAACACGAGCCTCATACAAAGTTATTCTTCTTTGTGAGCATTATTTACGAACCTCTTTAGTTCTTTGCATATGGACCTTTTGGTCCAACTCAAGTCGAAGCATTGATCACAAGTATTTTTGTCTGGTAATCACCGATGGCTATAGCGATTTTGTTGGGTATTCTTTACGAGGACTAAAGATGAAACATCTCGATCTTGAAAGAATTCATTACCCTGTTGAAAACCAGAGTTGAACAAAAGGTTAAAAGAATTCGGTGTGATAATGGGACGAGTTCAAGAATGTTGTACTTATATAACTCTGTAAGTCTAAAGGGATAAAAGGGACTATAGCACTCCAAGAACCCCACAACAAAATGGGGCAGGTGAAAGAAAGAATAGGACCTTAATAGAGGTGCAAGATCAATGCTAGCGGACTCTAAATTACCCACTATGTTTTGAATCAAGCGGTTGGCACAACTTGTTATATCTTGAGCAGGTATCCATTACTAGACCTCATTTCAAGACACCATATGAACTTCTCCTTTGGGAAAGTTCCTGCTATTCATTACCTTAAACCTTTTGGTTGTCAGTGACCATTCAATACTAGTGATCCACCTGGGTAAATTTGATGAGAAAGATGATGATGGTTATATTGTGGGTTATTCACTCATAGTAAGGCTTCTGAGGGTATACAATTTATCCGCTAAGAAGATAGAGGAGACTTTGAACACGAGATTCCTAGAAGATAAGCCTAATGTTCAGGACGTGGTCATGTTTGGTCTTTTGACCTTGATTATTTAACGATTACTTGGGTTATTCTAGACATGTGGCTAACCAAAATGCGGTACTCAAGAGTCTCCCACCGACAATGCGGGTACCATGGATCTGACTCGATAGTGAGTTCGAGGATGATGAACAACCTATTCTTGTGCCTTCCTTCTCCCAACCATTTTGCGGTGATACTTCTAAAGTTACTTCCGATGAGAGTGAAGATGAGTCACATTATGCGAGGACCTTGCTGGGCTTGACACAAGAGTATGAAGCTAATCTTGAGCGAGAAGTTGAATGAGGAGGTTGCAAGAGAAGCGGTCGGTGGAAACCATGATTCTCCGACAAGTGATCCTGTTTCTCCATCATCAACAAATCTGCGAAAGCCTACTGCTCTACTCTGTTTCTACTAAAGTGTCTCTGAGACTTTGGAGATCCATATACACGCTTTCCAAGTCCTTGGATCTTGGAAATCATCAACAAAGTGGCATCTTCACCTCACCTTCCTATGACACCGATTTTGAGCCAACTGTGACTAATCTTGATACATCCATTGAAGTCAACCCCATTGCTACAAAAAGGATCAACATTGCTCATCCTCAATCTAATGTTATTGGTGATCTTCTAGCACTGTTAGAACTAGAAGGATCAGTAACAAGTTCTAAATTTGGACGAGTTGCTTTTCTCCTATGTCTCAAACCGACAAAGAGACAATCATACGGACTTTAAGCATTGTCTGCTTGCTTGTTTTCTTTCTCAAGTGGAACCAACCAGGTGTTACTCAAGCTCTTGAAGACTCAAGTTGGCTTGAAGCAATGCAAGAAGAGATGCAACAATTTAAAAATCAGCAGGTTTGGATCTTGGTACCACTACCTGATGGTAAGTATGCTATTGGGACAAAGTGGATTTTAAAGAATAAGAGAGATGCAAGGGGTGTTGTGATTAAAAACAAAGCAAGATTAGTGGCTAAGGGTTACAGGCAAGAGGAAGGAATTGATTATGATGAAGTTTTTGCACCTGTTGCCAGAGTTGAGGCCATTCGAATTTTCTTGGCCTATGCATCTTACATGGGGTTTATGGTATATCAAATGGATGTCAAAGGTGCTTTTCTGTATGGTGAAATAGAAGAGGAGGTTTATGTCACTCAACCCAAAGGATTTGAAGACCCAGATCATCCTCATCATGTTTACAAAGTTGTCAAAGCTCTCTATGGACTACATCAGGCACCAAGAGCATGGTATGCTAGGCTTTCATCATTTCTGCTGAAGCACGGTTATAGAAGAGGTGCCATTGATAAGACACTTTTCCTTAAGAAGAATTCCACAGACATCATACTTGTGCAAGTTTATGTGGATGAAATCATCTTTGGATCCACCAAAGAAGCTTGGTGCAGGGAGTTTGAGGAGCTGATGAATGGAGAGTTTCAGATGAGTGCTATGGGGGAGCTTACTTTCTTTTGGGTCTCAAGTTCGTGAAACACGATGGTATCTTTATCAATCGGGATAAATATGTGAGGACATTTTGAAGAAATTTGGAATGGAGAGTGTCGAGCGCCACTACACCTTATGAAGCTCAAAACTAAGAACAACAATGAACCGGATCCAAATGTGAATGTTCACTTATATAGATCTATGATTGGTTCTTTGATGTATTTACTTGACTTCAAAGCACGATATTACCTTTCTTGTGAGTGTTTGTTCTAGACATCAAGTCACTCCACTTACCTCCCATCTCAATGCGATCAAGAAGATCTTTAAGTACCTCAAAGGCCAACCTCATTTAGGCCTTTGGTACCGAAAGAGTCTCCTTTTAAGTTGGAAGCATATAGTGATAGTGACTATCTTTGGTGCAAATCTGGATAGGAGATCCACAACTGGAGGTTGCCAATTCCTTGAAAGAGATTGATTTCTTGGCGGTGCAAGAAACAAACTATTGTGGCTACCTCATCTCTTGAAGCAGTATGTTCTTTTGCGCAAATTCTTGTGGGCGCTTTCTTTGGATACAAAATCAATTGTTGGATTATGGGTTTAACTTCATGAACACAACAATTTTATTGATAATCAAAGTACCATATGTATTGTTAAAAATCCAATTTTTCACAGTAGAACTAAGCATATTGAAATCGGCACCACTTTATAAGAGATGCATATGAAAAACATTTGACTAAGGCTTTTGATGGACCAAGGTTTCAACACCTTGTGGTCAATATTGGATGTTAATCCTTAGCGCAAAGTTTAAGGGAGGATTCATGTTGTAAACTTTGTAAATTATTGTTTATATAATTTTGTTTGCTAACACTAACCAGCTAATATTTTTAATTTTGTTTGTCTTTGTTTGGTTTGTGTGTTTCTCTGTGTCTGTTTTGCAGATTGCAAATATATGTTGAAGTTCACCATGGTTGGTCAATTGGAATATGGTCAAGTAAGCTTAAAAGCTTGTTTCTTCTGAAAATAAGTATTGAAGTGAGCTAATTGTTTCTACTGAAGAGAAGTACTGAAGTTAAATTATTCATTCATTCAAGAAAAAGTTTACGACTTCGACTTACAATCAACTTCAAATGAAAATACAAGACCATTGCTATACAAGATCTCTCGAACCTATTCTAGCTCCTATCATCTACTAGCTCATATCATCTATTCCAAGCCTTTGGATATGCATGACCAAGACTGACGAAGAAGTCGAAGACAAAATGGGAAGGATGGATTGATGAAAAGCGAAGATGAAGATGGTGGAAATGGTAGATGGATGTGTGATATGACAATCTTGATTTGTTCCATCTACTCGTTCCACCATAAAGCAATCACTCCATCTTCCTTTTACCCTTTCCATTAACGATATGAGATGAAGCACCAAAACATGGCGCAGAAGAGCTAACACCACCTCTCTTACGCACGTGGCCTTGGTTGAGGTTGAGGTGTTGAAGGTTGGGGGTTTGTTGTCCTCTTCTTGTTGAAGAGTGGTTCTTGACGCTCTGAGGAGTCATCAGAATCCATGGATGAATCACTTAGATTCACCACACTATCATCTTCAGAAGAAGGGAGAAAGGGGGATTTTTTAGGTCGTGGTTCTTGTGGAGGAAGGTACAGACGCCATGGGTTAGTATCTTCACTGGATGATGATGATGAGAAAGAGGAAGTGAGATTTATCACTTCTGGTTGATTCCACATTGGTTATTGTTGTTGATTGAGGAGTTGTTGATGAAATTAGGGTTTGTAAAGATAATTGGGGTAAATTGATGTGTGTTAATGTGCATTGGGACTATCTTATTGGGTGATTCAAGGTTTAATGAGATTTAATGCGAGTTGGGTGGCACGATAAAAGCAATGATATTCTTGAAGCTTCTTGATTACGTGAGTTCTTTACTGTTGATTGACCTCCTTGATGATTGACCATTGTTTCTCTTTGAAATAGTAATTTAAAATTGATAGAAGTTGCATTACACGTCGATTTGGTCAACAACTTATTCCAATATTTATGACCATAAATTGGGAAACTTCTACTAATACCTTATTACATATCTTAGCCTCAAATTGGTGATTCCCTCTTCATTCGATTTAAACACACTTCAGATTGATTAAATCATAACCCATTATCACGATTTTCTCATGGCGCTTCAATTTAAGAAAAATCATAACAAAGTTGGTTTTATGGGAAAAGCTAAGGGTAGTGAACTCAGATGAACCAATGGTGGAATTCTTGAAAAGGTCCAAGATTCATTATGCTTTAACACAATCTCCTAATGTGATATATGAATCGTTGGTTACACAATTTGGGCATCTGCTACAAAGCGGGTGACACGAGATTGTTGCTATGGTTGGCGGAACAGTATGTTGTGAGAGGAGTTGATAAGAAGCGACTTCGCTTGGGCGATGTCAATGGGGTTTATCACTCTAATCTTTGCGGAGATACTTCTTTGGGCTAAGAGCCTTTGGATACCGTGAGTACGAGGACCGATATATGGTTCAAGAATCGGCTTTGTCCTATGTGGAGGTTTTTGGTACACACATTGCTTCAGTGCATAAGCAATAAATCAGGAGGATGGGATCAATTTTCTACTCAATTGGGATGTGGTATTGTATGTCTTTATCAGAGGATTATGAAACATATTACATCACCTTCTAATTTGAAGAGGATTGCTGGTAGTGCAGATGTTCCAAAGGTCAAGAAACAAAAGACAGTTGAGATTGTAGATAACTTTGATGATGTGCCACTAAAGAAGAGTTCTCCTGTCATTATACAAGCATCTCGAAGCTATACATTCAAATGAAAAGGTTCCTCTGCACGACCCTCTTGTTGTTTCTTCAAGCAATGGGTATGCTGCTTCTATTCCACATGTGGCACCTATTGATAAAGAAGGAGGCTATGGTTAGGGAGGTGAAAAAGGTTGCAAAAGCTAAAAAGGCGAGAGGTGCTTGACAAAATGAATGCCTTACGTACTGGTGTTCCAAATAAGTCCACTTCTACTTCTTCCACTCATGCTAAAGATGTCCCTGATGAATCTGAGGATGTACCATTTTCTGTATCTATGGGAATTTATATACCAGGTAGGAGGAAGAAGAGGATGTCTAAAAGGAGACACATTTCTCTAAGGAGATCTGTAAGATCAGCTGGGACACATACATCTAAGGTTAAGAAATCTCACAAGGTTAGTTCTTTGGATCTCAAAGCTGTTGAGTCAACTTTCATTCGAGAAGGATCTGCTGATGTTTTTCCTAAAGGATCTCATGATGTATTGACTGCTTGGACTTTGATGATGGACAACTTAATACAACTTTTAGGCTGGATCATTCTTCTATGCAGTTTAATTTCTTGAAGGAAATCTTTCATCTGGTGGATAGACATGATTTGAAAACTCTATATGATCTTGTCACTAAGCATTATGCTAATCATTCACCACAGGGTTCTGGTTTATACTTGCTGGGTGATCTTCAAGTTCTGTTTGATTCTCAATCTCCAAATGGTAAAGGGTATCCTATTTGGAAGAATTCACATAAGCGGAAGGTTGAGACTTGGAGATTTTATCCTATTCCGAGTGTGCATGTGGTGGAAACAAAGTGTGGGCTAACTGTGTGTATGTTCTCAGATAAGATTTATCCTTTGTCTGTATCATTGATGGAAAGAATGCTTAGAAAGAAGTTGGAAGTTCCTCCAGATCCAGTTGGGAATGATAAGTTACATGCTGAACAATGTGTTGGATTGATTAAGACTCAGTTTCTGCAACATCAGGCATCATCTTGGTTATGGTTTCTTGTATACTTTGTAATGTTTGTTTCTTTGTTTCATTATTAGATTAAAAAAAAAAAAAAAAAAAAAACTATGTATATTCTTGAGTTTGTCTAACTTTTCTTGCGGGTTTGTTGTACATTATTCATGGTTATCGACTCACCAAATTGTACCTTGTGTACATCAAAGAGTTGGCTAGTCCAAAGGTGCAGCTTTGGTAAAGACACATCAAATCATTGATAGATGTAATGGTTTGCTCAATATCATAGAGTTCGCAATCACCCATGCTTAATTCTTTGAGGTTTGTATGGTCATCAATTCACCATGGTTTATTCCTTTTGGAATCCAAGAATTGTCTAGCCCACATGTATATGGCTTGTGGTAAAGCGGTGGAATACCATATTGGGTTCTCAAATCCCCAAAGGTGATTCTTTCTCCTAAGAATTGACTAGTCCCGAGCAAGCGGCTACCGGTAAAGACATTTCAAATCCGTTCATGGTTCTTGATTTGCTAATAAATCGGATGGTTATCGATGTACCATAGTTTTCGAACTTAAACATTTGGGTACTCTGTAGTGATGGCTATTGGTAAAGAGACATCAAATCCATTATTTTCAATGATTCACCTCTCACGAGTTAACACACACGGATGTGATGAGAATAGTATGAAACTAATATGTTTTGATGTACATTTGTCATTTGTTCTTTGCAAAGATCCGGAGTTTCAAAGTTTTGTCATCATCGAGGTGTTCTTGTTTTAATTCTTTCTTTGCGATGTTCGAGTACAATCCTCTAGTTACGAAGTGTTAAATATCTATCAAGAAACGGAACTTAACTAAGTCAAATTCCGGTTTATGGGAGGATTGTTAGAATTTCGTGAAGTATGAATTATCTTTGAATTTACTACAGAAGGATTACTGTGATAGTGTGGAATCTGCTTGAAGATCTAATTCTCTTGAAGTAATGGAACCGTGTAGATGGTTTACTGCGGAGATAGTTATTCGCGTATTCTATAGTTAGTAGGATATACATGAGCTTTATTAGGAAGTTATAATGTATATCTTATTTAGTTTATGTTTATCGTTTCTTGGGAAGCGGTTTAGGGTTCCTTGTCTATAAAAGGAACACAATAGTATGAGTTATGTACAATTGGAAAAACAAAGTTTTAGTTAATTTAAAGATCCATAGAGGATCAAAGTGTTCTTAGTTATTTGTTGTTGCTTGTGTTTAAATTCCGCTACAGAATACAAGTTATAGAGACTGTATTTTAGTGTGCTTGTGATTACATAAGTATAACTAACGATCTACGAGTGCTCATAAGATCTATCAAGGTCTTAGATTCAACATATAGCAAATTCACACCCTCATGGTGTTTATTGCTATTTTCATCCACACTTGATTTCAAGTGAGGGGATGAACACCCTTTTACGTAATAAATAAGGGTGGAGTCAAGCTCGTGACTCGAACAAAAACAAGCGCTTCGTGGGAGGCACCCCATGCCTATCTTTCCTTTTTCATTTATGTTTGTTTTATTTCAATTTCTGTTGGGTTTTATGTTTTCTAACAATTTTTGCAGGAAACGAGGAAGTAATTGATCTTTGCGGTTCTTGATGCTGCGAGTTACGGTAGTAACTCATCTTGGTGATTACGCCGTAACCAACATTTTAGCGGTAGAATTCTTGACGCATTACCAATTACGGTGTAATACCATCTCTTTAGTTCTGTGCCGTAACTACTAAACAACTGACTCATACGAGGTTTTGCGATTCTGGCGTAACTCCTCTTAGTAGTTCTGACGTAACTTTCCTCTGCTAATTCTTTCTTTTTAGAACACGGTAACCTTGTATTAGTTTTTAAATGAACTTTGTGGGTGTGTTCGTGTAAACCCTCACGAGACTTCACTCGTCCACTTGGGACACCAAGTGGTTTAAAACTTGTTTCATTCGCTAAATGCAACAGTGATTCCTCGAAAGTGAGTTAGATTTGTTTTCATGTCTTTCATTTTTCTTTTAGAATTATGCTTGTCGGTATTGTGATTTCGAGGATTGAAGTTTGCTCATGGCGCTTAAGCGAAGGCACGGTTCTTTTAAATGGGCCTTCTTCTTTTAGAGCAAATTTCGGAAAGTTCTCGCTCTAATTCTACCTTTCTCTTCACCTTTATTTTAATGCCTAGTACAAAGGGACTTTGTACAATTCAAGTGGGGGCGGGAGTAGAATTATCTCTTGAACTTTATTTAGCCCTCATTTTCTAGTTTATTTTGAAAAATTATGCCATTTTAAAATTTTGACATGTTTTCCGAACCTAACTAGATTAGACCTTAGCCGAGCACATACAACCCTTGACATTACATAGTGAGATTAGCCTTATCCGTTTCCAATATTTTACCCCAAATCCACCAAATTATGAGTGTCTTGGGTAGCTTGTAAACTTTAGAACTTGGACTTTGCATCATTTCGAGACCATAGGCGAGGTATGTTGAGTTAGTTCGATGTATTTGGACCCTTCGGTTTTAGAAGGCAATATTATAGGATTATCACCCAAACGACCTACCATTGTGAGTCTATCGATTAGTCACCTCGACTTTTCGACCCCATGTGAAACCCTTTAGTGAAAGATACCCTAGATAAACCCTTTGGAGCCATTCCTTTCATTTTGTCAACCCAATATATTGTTTCGTTACGCCTATACACCTTAGTCTACCCGTAGTCTTTATTTTTGATTGAGAAGTCATCATTTGCCTAAGTTCAAGGTTCGAGTGGAAAGGTTTGGAAATCACGCTTTCATCGACAACATTTATGAAGATCATTGAAGACCCCAATTCCCATTGTTCATCTCAAGTGGGGGGATGTTATGTTATTATGTTATGTTGAAAAAAAAATGATTCGAAAAAAAAAAAAAAAGTTGATTGAGTTATGATATTGTAAAGTGCGATATTATAAGCACTATTGTATGTGCTTTATTGATTAGTATCGAGGAGGCCACCTCGGTCACATTTAAAGATTGGAGTTGGTAGTTATGCCAACAGAAGAAGAAAAGGTAGTGTGCCCATCACGACCTCCTCTAATGACACATCTACCTTGCATTTCATGATCCGGTTTCTAGACTTCTAAGCTTGAACTTTGGGCGGACGGTGAAGTGGTGATGACTTGGTTATAGATTTAGACTACACCTTGTTTTCATTCTACACCAATTATATATCCCATGTCTTATCCTACCCTTTAGTCATGAGGCGTGTCTAGGTGATGCAATGAGCAATCTTTGGTGTCTTGGCCATGGATTTGGTCATGTATCATTGATTTTGTCCACTTCGCCGTGACATGTTAGTAATGACGAGTCACCCTTAACCTTTATCGTGTCTACCCATATTGCCTTGAGAATTGTTTAGCCACTTAACTCTAGTGACGGAGATTTGTGTAACCGTAACTTATAATAGAATACATGCTATGGTATGCGATTGGTGATCACCCGAAATTGACACTTAGAATAGTTGAGAGATTTGAGTGTTTGTTCCCTTTCGTGAGGTGTTCGGCTTTGTTTTATTCTAGCATAAAGGTTTGTAAACTCATATTTTCGGGTTTTGGGAGATATCTTTTAGGAATCTATCTAACAAGGTCTACTTGAGGGCAAGTAGAGTTTAAGTGGGGGATATTTGATAACATCAAATAGTCACGAATATTAAGTGTCAATTTCCCAGATAATGCTCGTTATTTATATCATTTATATGGATTGACGCTTGTTTTCCATTGTTTTCCACTTTCGGGTAAATTACGAGCATTGGAGCTAAAGAGACACGAGAAATGGAAACATTACTAAAGATTTATCACGGTATGCCTATTTTGAAGAAGTTACGGCGTAACTCCTCTCTCACATTATGCCGTAACTATTGCGTGACCACGAATACCAACTTATCAAGAGGTTACGGTAACTCTTCCAAAAGGTTACGACGTAACTCCATTAGGTCAAAAGAGATTCCACGCGATACTTACGCGTAACTCTTTGCATCACTTACGGCGTAACCAAGTTTATTGAAGACTACGGCGTAACCACTAATAAGGTTACGCCGTAACTAGCAGATCTAGTGCATTTTACGAAGAAATAGAAGGTTATGGTGTAACTCTTATATTAGTTACGCCGTAACCCATACCTGGCCTATAAATACCCAAAGATTTCAAGCATTTCAATATATCTCTCTTCCTCCCCTTCCAGGGAGCGATTAGGGCAACCATCCCATTCTACACACAACACTCTGAGAATGTGGGAAAAAGCTCAAGACAGGACTAGGGGAGCATACGGAGCTGTTTCCAAGGGATAAGTCACTCCATTACGATAAGCTTTAGCATTTTATATTTCTTTTACTTTCAATTCATGTATTTCATACCTTTGAATATTGAATTGATTTGCATGATTAATATGAGCGGCTAAGCACCCTTTGGTGCTAGCCTAGTTATGATTCCTTAATGTTTTTGTTTGCATTTATCTTTACTTCCGTACAATTATTTCTAAGTGTATGCATGCATAGTTCATTGGTAGTCACCCTTGGTTCGGTAGTTTTGAATGGCGGTAGAGGCCAATTGCCTAGGAGATATGACCAGCTGACCTAGGTGAGCGGATGAGACGGAAAGGGTAAGATATGACCAGCGGCGACCCTTTCTACTTGTGCGATTTGACCAGCGATCACCTATCGTTTGGATGAACTTAAGAATTGGGGTGTAGTGTCTAAGTTCCTAACGGCGGGCACTCACTATTTTGAATCTAGCATGTAGCGGTACTTAATGACTTGGCTTAGGGGCCGGGAACAACGGGACTTATGACGGTGCTTTGATTTCTCACATGGTGGCATCTTTCTTGATAGGTTAGGCGAATTGACCAAATGTTGTCCTCTCGAATTGGACCCACACGAGTAATTGGAAGTAGGTGAGCGTAGACATAACTAGCTAGAAAGATTGACTAGGTTAGCACCACTATTCCTCTATTGATTTCCTTTATCCATTTATCGCTTTTATTTTATTACGCATTAGTAGTTTAATTAAGTAAATCCTATCGAAACCTTTATTATTACGTGACAATTAGAATTAGTAATAATCCAACACACATAGCTCTTGGGACGACTTGACTTTACCATTTACTACACTACACATGACCGGGTACACCGCCCGTTAGTGCACTAGGGTAGACCATAGGTATAGCGAGACACTATAAATATTAAGACATGGTCATGAAACACTGCATCAACAGGGCCAAGACTAATGTTTTGCAAGAGACTCGAAATCTTGCATTACTCAGTATATTCCTTCATGTGTTTGGGACCAGCCTCTTCCAACAAAGATCAACTAAAGAGGAAGTTGGCCAAGTTCGAATGCCACCGTAAAGCCCCATGGCTTTGAGTCTAACAAAGACTCGTTAATAAAGAAAAGTGCTCTTTCGGGAGACAACCCGAATTATCCCTTTATTTCTTTTATTTCTATTTATGTTGGGTTTTGTGTTTTTAACCATTTTGCAGGAAATGGAGAAGATCATTCTTGACTAAAAGCGGGACAAGGTGCATCCATCGATTCTGACGAAACTCATCCCGCGATTCGCCGTAACACACCTCAATAGCGATCCTCCCGAGCATTACAAGTTCTGGCGAGTCCCATGCAATGGTTACGCCGTAGCTACACTCGATGGCGTCTGCGGGGTTTTTGCCATAATTACGACGTAACTCTTTCTTGGAGTTACGACGTAACTGTCCTCCAGTAATTAATTCTTTCTATTTAAACACAATAACCTTGTATTAGTTTTCAAATGAACTTTATGGGTATGTTCCCTGTAAGCCCTCACGAGATTACACTCGTCCACTTGGGACACCAAGTGGTTTAAAGACTTGTTGCATACACTAAATGCAACCGTGATTCCTACTAAAGTGAGTTAGATTTCTTTTCGTTTTCTTTTCTTTTTGGAATTATGCTTGTTGGTAGTGTGATTTCGAGGAATGAAGTTTGCTCGTAGATGCTTAGCGAAGGCACGACTCTTTTCGTGGGCCTTCTTTCTTTTTAGGAGCGAATTTCGGGAAGTTCTCGCTCTAATTTTACTTTCTCTTCACCTTTATTTAACGTTTAGTACAAAGGGACTTTGTACATTTCAAGTGGGGGCGGCGGTAGAATTATCTCTTGAACTTTATTTTGCCCTCGTTTTCTAGTTTATTTTGAAAAATTATGCCATTTAAATTTTGACATATTTTTCTTAACCTAACTAGATTAGACCTTAGCCGAGCACATTATAACCCTTGATATTATATGGTAAGATTAGCCTTATCCGTTTCCAAATATTTACCCCAAGTCCACCAAATTATGAGTGTCTTGGGTAGCTTGTAAACTTTAGAACTTGGCATTTGCATCATTTGAGACCATAGGCGAGGTATGTTGAGTTAGCTTAATGTATTTGGATTATTCGGTTTAAGAAGGCAATATTATAGGATTATCACCCAAACGACCTATCATTGTACATCTATCGATTAGTCACCTCAACTTTTCGACCCCATGTGAAACCCTTTTGTTGGATTAGCCTTTAGTGCAAGATACCCCTAGATACACCCGTCTGAGCCATTCCTTTCATTTTGTTCACCCAATATATTGTTTCGATACACCCATACACCTTAGCCTACCGTGTAGTCTTAATTTTTGATCGGGAAGTCATTGTTTGCCTAAGTTCAAGGTTCAGTAGAAAGGTTTGGGAATCACGTTTTAAATCAAAGACATATATTTGAAGATCATTAAAGACCCCCAAATTCTCATATTGTTCATCTCAAGTGGGGGGGATGCTATGTTTAGTTGTGATGTATAAAAAAAATAGTTGAAGTTATTTGTTTATTGTAAAGTGCGATGTTATAAGCACTATGTTTAAGAGCTCATCAAAGATTTAGTATCGAAGAGGCCACCTCGGTCACATTAGAAGAATGAAGTTGGCAATCATTGCGCCAATAGTTGAAGAAAAAGTAATGTGCCCATCATGATGTCCTCTAATGGCACGTCTACTTGATATATCATGATCCGGTTTCTTAGCTTTGAAAATTGAAGTTTGGATGAGCGGTAAGTAGTGATGACTTGGTTATAGGTTTAGACTATTTGCTTGTTATTTTACTTTACACCAATTATATCCATGTCTTATCCTAACCTTTAGTCATGAGCGTGTCTAGGTGATGAAGCAAGCAATCTTTGGTGTCTTGGGCATAGATTTGGTCATGTATCATTGATTTTGTCCACTTCGCGTGACATGTTAGTAATGACGATTCACCCTAACCTTTATCGTGTCTACCCATATTGCCTTGAGAATTGCTTAGCCCTAACTCTAGTGGTGGAGATTTGTGTAACCGCCAAGCTTATGATAGAATACATGCTATGACCGCAATTGGTGATCACCCGAAATTGACACTTAGAATAGTTGAGAGATTTGAGTGTTTTGTTCCCCTTTAAGTGAGGTGTTCGGCTTTGTTTTATTCTAGCATAAGGGATTTGTAAACTCATATTTTCCAGGTTATGGGAGATATCTTTTTAGGAATCTATCTAATAAGGACTACTTGAGGGCAAGTAGAGTTCAAGTGGGAGGATATTTGATAACATCAAATAGTCCTAAATATAAAGTGTCAATTTCCCTTGATAATGCTCGTATTTTATATCATTTATATGGATTTACGCTTGTTTTCCTCTCTATTTCACTTTCAGGTAAATTACGAGCATTGGAGCTAAAGAGACGCGGATTTGGAGAGTTTATTGAAGATATATGATAGTATGCCCACTATGAAGTAATTATGGCGTAACTCATCTCTCTCATTACACCGTAACTAGAGCACTTGATAAGTCTTTTGCTAACTCTAATACTATTATTACCTCATTACAAGCACTTGATGAGTCTTTTTCTAGTCGTAATCATGTCAGGAGATATCTAAGGGCGCTTCCATCCAAGTGGAGATCAAAGGTGACGGCCATCGAAGAATCCAAAGACTTGTCAATCCTCACTCTCGACGAACTCATAGGCAATCTAAAGGTCTATGAGCTTGTCCTCGCTAAAGATTCTGAAGCCTCAAATGAAAAGAAAGAGAAGCACAAATCTCTTGCCTTAAAAGCCAAGAAGGTCTCAAGCGATGAAGAAACCTCTTATTTGGAGAGTGATGACGAAGAATATGCCATGGTGGTAAGGGACTTCAAGAAGTTCTTTAGAAGAAAAGGAAGATATGTCAAGCAACCATATGACGACAAGAAGGGGTTCCAGAAAGGCAAAGACGAGAAGAAAGCAAGGGACGAACGCGCATGTTTTAAATGTGGAGACCCTAATCACTTCATTAGTGATTGTGCCAAATGTGATGAACAAAAGGCGTTCGTAAGTGGTTCGTGGGGAATGAGCGAGGAAGAGAACGAAGAAATTTGTCTCATGGCAAACAACTCAAACGAGGTATGTCCCGAATCTCTTTATTATAGTATCTCATCATTAGATGATGAATCATTACATCGTGAATATGATAAACTTTTCAAAATTAGTCTAAAAGTAATTAAGAAAAATAAGATCTTGAAAAAAAATAAACGTTTAGAAAAGGAAGTCATTGAGTTAAAAGATAAATTAAAACGTTTAGAAAAGGGAAAGAAAGTAGATGGTGAATGTGAGCTTTGTGTTCAACTTCAAACGTTAGTTGATAATCTTGGTTCCAAGATTGCTAGAATGAGTACTAATACTCTAGATATAATACTAGATAGTGTCAAAACGGGAAACAATCAAAAAGGTCTCGGTGTACAGGAATTTAATGCATCAACTAGCGAGATTAAAGAAACACAATGCGTCAAGGCAATTGAAAAACAAGCTATTGTAGTCACGGATCCCATGGATCCTTTGAAAAGGGAACTGTCTAGTGTAAAACCAGGGATCCGTGGGTCTGTACCTACAAACAGTAGAAATAACATAGCTATTTCATCTAGAACCGACTTTATTATTGTTAGATATTGGATTTCACAAACACTCTAAACCATGATCAAAGTAGGCGTATAAGTATGTTAGAGAGAGAAGTTCTAGTGAGAGAAAGGAAGAGTTGGGAACTATAGTGAGAGAAAGAAAATATTATTATGAGCTCAACTCTACCTTGGAAGGTAGAGTATTTATAGTCTTACAATAAAACATACACAACGGTGTGGATCGGGGCATACGGTGGGTAAAGACCGTCCGTCCTCCACGGTGTTACTTAACTAAATACTACTTAACTTAAAATAACTACGACTACGAGCTTTCTAACGATTACATATACTTGAGGTGACCGACTCTTTAATACCGGAATTTCTAATTCCTAACAATCTCCTAAGGAGGTCACCTCAATCATGTACTAAAATTACATTGAATACAAATAGATATTACATTAACAATTGTTCTTGCATTCTTGATGTAGTACTTTGCTCCTAAGCTCGTAGTCATTGATTCTTCACATTGCATGTTTGGTTACTCGGTGGAAGTCTTTTCTTGATCCACGTGATAATAAATTTGAGCCGACTTTTGAGACCATCATTAACAAAAGTCTACGAGACATCCATTGTGGTGTTGGTATTATGTGATGTTGTGAATTCGGACCGACATGCTCACATTACGGATTATCATATCTTCTCATGAGTAGCGGAAGCTTTCGTTGATTCATGATATTGGCGGTAGCGGCGAAGCATGGAGTGAAAATATCGAGTCATTGATGCACTTATCATGATTTCTTGAGAGATGAATGTATTGAGTGAGCATGCGGCTATGGATTGACCGCTTCATTACGATCATTTGCAAATGTCGGGCGTACTGCATACAACGATTAGCAATAAAGCGTACAAAAGTGTCTTTGACCACTTTAGTTGAATTGAGTACACGCCCACGGTTCCCGTTGATCGATTACATGTACCGCTTTGTGATCGGTATAATTCCTAAGAATTTCCTTGATAGGGTTTCGCAATTGCTCTAGTTGTTCTCAAACCGGAGCGTCTCAAAGAAGACAACACGGGTGAGTGAACCCGGTAATTTAAGTCCAGCGATTGATGAAAAGAGATTTGAAAAACAATCGTGTATTGCTCAATAGAAATTGTTTTTGCAATACAACGAAGGTTTTATTGGAAATCAATTATCAATCATAAAAACACCTTTGGTTTGAAAAATTAGTACACGGTCGATGTGCTAAAGAAAAGAGTAATTAAGCACAAAGACCGGTTTTCAAAGGTATCCGTCAATCCATAACTGAACGAGGATTGATTCAAGAGATTGAATCGCCCCATTGTTTACATTCGGTTGTCACATGGTTGATCTATATAATAGATTTCACATGCCACCTACCGGGAGCTTGTTTGATGTTGGCTCGAGAAGGCTTTCCATCTTCATTGTGAATATGTATACACATCACTCGGATGTTTTGGCAATACCACAAGGATAATCGTGGGACTCAAGATATAATCTCTCTTTCCACATTGTGTGAAAGCAGAGAGTCTTCATTGAAAGTGTCCTAATGAGATTTATTGATGATCTCGTGGCTCTAGACTCAATTTTGTGCATATTTGGATCATGTCTGGGAGACTAGGGAGAGGTCTCCTTCTTCAATATCGACAATCTCTAAGAAAGTCGATAGATAATGTCGGTTCCCGTGAGAATGAAACAAGTCCTTTTAAGAGGAACTTGAGTGGTTTGGAAAGTTGAAGTGCGGTGCGTCCTTTGGGTCCATGACGTCTTGTCTTCAATACCGATGTTACCATCGGTAGCATATGAATTGAACCGGTTTTACGCCCTAAGGTTGAATAAATGGAGGGCTATTTGTTTTCACCCTTTTCTCATTCAATTCTTTTTAATTCTTCAACCGCTTGATTGCTTACCGAGACTTCATAGCTAGAACCTTGTTGGGTTTGTTTGATTACTAGCTCGGACTCGATCCGCACTCTTCCCACATCTCATTTTCTCCTTTTATCATCATACCTAAGAACTCTACACTAACTAGTGGATAGTCCTGGGTAGATCCTCGGTTACGGCGGATCATGGGAACACATAGCTAACCTTATCATCCTTATATCACCGTACATAAAGTAAAGTTGGTCGGTCTATTTGGTATTGTTCATCTACCATTGGAACCAATTGAAAACCATTTGAAAATCAATCCGGATACTTGTGATATATTATCAAAACATTTTGTACTGAATTGTTTTGATATTTTTAGAATAAGTGCTCCCCTCAACATGTGCATGAATTGTTTGAAATCGTTTTGCACACGGAGGCAAGAGGAAGAAATTACTTCTTTGATTACCATTTTCTAAAAGATATCACCATCACTTCCTTGATTAAATCAAGTAGATAAAGCATTTCGGGAAGGATGAGGTTTCCATAAGTTTGCTCCCCTCAATATGTGCCTCGAGGTTTGAAAAGAGTTTTGCACATACTAGAGGAACTGCACATGAGATAAATGATCACGTTTCAAATCATAGGTTTAAGATAGATGCTCCCCTCAACATGTGCATGGAAAATTTGAAATCGTTTGTCACATGTGGGAAGGATAGCATGTACATCCTTATAAAACCATTTACCGATTATCGGTTTAAATCCAATTTAAATCACACATTCTCCCCGATCACAATTATCAAATCATTTGAGATTTGTGATCTCTTATTGATTAAATTGATTTTGAAAGATTTTAAGGGAATTGTGACTTGATTATGAAAGCGTTTTAAGCGATAAGGATCGATTTTAGACTTTAAAACTCCATTGATAAAACATGCATGTACATCTTTTGAAAACAATTTAATGCCAAATAACTTTTAATTTAATTGAAATCATTCTCCCTCAATCAATGACATAGGTTGTTGATTGAGAGATAGAGATTTTGACAAATAAGTCACGATGATTATCAAAAATAGAGACCGAGTTATTTTTCAAAGCGGTTAGTTTTCAATGATAAATGTTTATAGAATCGAGCATGGTATTTGAAAACATGGTAAAGCATGGCTCTGTTATTTCTTTGAAAAGCGGTTCTTGCACGAAATGACAATAAACCATTCTTTCTCTTTCTCCCAAACACATTTTTTTTTTTTTTTGATTTTTTTTTTTTTTTTTTTTTTTAAGAGTTCGAGCAACATCTAAAGTCCCGTGTCATTCTTTGAATGACAGCACAAAGACCGTAGATACTATCGAACCGATAAAAACCTAACAAATTAACAATATTTTTAAGAATTCGAGAATTTTTCAGATTTTTATGGATTTTGAAGGTTTTATATTTTTCTATTTGATTTTTGAGGATTTTATAATTTTGTATTTTTGTTTTCGAATAGATATATACAAGAGATAGATGAAGATAGACCTTTACTCCTCGTCTTCCTCCACGAAGGCGTTTGAGTGTTCGGTTGAAGACTTTTCGAGCCAAGGCGTGGAAGAATAAACTCAAAGCGTTCTCTTAGAAGAGCTTTGGTGAAGATGTACGCTAGCGATATTCGGACCTCACAAAATAGAGTTCCACCACACCTTTTTCCACTTGTTCCCGATGAAATGATGTCGAATGTCGATATGCTTTTCTCTTGAGTGTTGAGCGTTGTTGCATGAGAGAGCAATAGCACTTTTATTGTCACGATCTGAGAGGGATTTTGTTGAATTCAAAGCCATAGTCGGATAATTGAGATCTCATCCATAAGATTTGAGCACAACAAGATGACATGGCTATGTATTCGACCTCTGTAGAAAATAAGTACTCATTTGCTTCTTTGAAGACCAACTCACAAGCTTATCACCCAAAACCGAGCACCTCGGATGTACTTGACGAGTATCTTGACACCTGCATGATCGGCATCGCATAGGTTGTTAGTAACATACGGTGTCCTTGGTGCCAAAGACCCATATTGATGGTTCCTTGGAGATACCGAAGACCGTTTAACCGCTTCAAGGTGCCTTTTAGTAGGCTTAGCACGGTATCTCGCACACATGCAAGCAAATGAACAAGATGTAAAGTCTACTAGCGTTGAGGTACATCGAGGATCGATCATACTACGATATTTCGTTTGGTCAATCATGATCCACAGTGGTCCTCATCTAGTTTGGTTCGATCAATCATGGGAGTGTCAACGAGGTCATGAATCAAATCCAAATTTCTTTAAGATCTCGGTTGCATATTTAGATTGATTTATGAAAATGCCTCCGGGACTTTGTGAAATTTGTAATCCCGAGAAAACAACATTTGTCCCATCATTGACATTTGAAATTTTGAACTCATTTCATTTGAAAAGCGGTCACACTCATTGGGGTCGGTCGAGGCAAAATGATATCATCAACATAAATTTGAACATGAATTAAATGTTTTCACGACTTCACGGTGAACAATGTTGGATCAAGCGCTCCTTTGCTAAATCCGGTAGATAGAAGAAACTTTGACGATGTATCATACCATGCCCTTGGAGCTTGCTTTAAACCGTAAAGAGCCTTCTTCAAGCGATAAGCGTGAGTAGGATGCTCTTGATTTACAAATCCTTGGGTTGGGTGGCGTAGATGACTTCTTTAAGATCTCCGTTCGAAATGCCGTCTTCACATCCATCGATAGACTACCATGTTCTTACTAGCGACATTTGCCAAAAGATTACGATTGCCTCGATTCGAGCAAGCTGGAGCAAAAGATTCTTCAAAGTCAATACCCTCCTCTTGGCGATATCCTTTAGCAACTAATCGAGCCTTGTTCTTGACACATCACCATGCTCATCAAGTTTCACTTTGAAGATCCATTTAAGGGCAATAATCATAGCGATGCGGCGGTACTAACTCCTATACATCAAGTCGATCAAACTCATGAATTTCATCTTGCATGGCATTGAACCAGCTATCTTCATTCATGGCGGTTTAACATCTTTTGGTTCGATCTTAGATAGTACGGAGTTGAAGAAGCACCATAAGGCATCTGTTGCAAGTTGTTTCGTGTTGATACTGGTGAGAGGATTTCCAATGATGTTGTCTAGTGGATGATCGTGAGTCCATTTTATAAGGTGTTCATGTGGCGGTTGTTGAGGGATGAGATAGCGAGTTGATGTCTCACGAAGAAGATGGTTCGATGATGATTCGAGAGCAAATATGTTTTCAAATGGAGCATCTTGAGGGAGTAGCAAAGGATTAACTTCATCATTGATGCGAAGCAGTTCCATGATGTACATTTGAAGAATGATAGTTTGTTGATGAGGCGAAGGATCGTGACGGTGCTTCTTGACTTAAAGATATTGAGGCGGGGGTTGACTTCATTCTCGGGAATATGAGCGACCTCTGTTGTAGAAATTGACACCTCATTAGTACTTGGCTCATAAAGTTCATCAAACATAGGATCAAACAATTTCTTTAAATCATCTTGGATGGAGGTACATATGGAGTTTCTTGATAAGAGTTTGGAACAAGGGATGAACCAATGGGAATTTGTTTTGAAGTCTGGGTCTGAGCCCAATTGTCCGGAGCCATTTGACGATCGACTCATCAAGCGTGCGTGAATTGTTTCCATGATATTTCGGGTTCTTTTGTTGTAGATTCGGTATCCCTTTTGTTTGGAGCATACCTACAAACACTCCAATGTCTGCTTTAGCTCTAAGTTTGCCTAAGTCTTGTCCCTCATTAGTTGGATAACACAATGCACCAAACACTTGAAGGAAAGAGATTAGGTTTTACTGTTGTGGACAAGTTCATATGGAGTTTTCCATGAGCAGTGTGAATCGAGGAGCGATTTTGTGTGTAGCATGCGGTGGCAATAGCTTGACCAGAGAAACATTGGAACTTTTGAGTAAATCGGCATTGTTCTAGCGGCTTCTACAAGAGTTCGATTTCGTCTTTCAACTACACCGTTACATTGAGGAGTTCGAAAACACTTCTTTGATGGTGATTCCAACACTTTCATAAAATTCACTAAGTTGTTTGTTGACAAACTCGGTTCCATTATACATTACGATAATTACGGCGGTTTTGTTAAGTCGAACTGCGGTTTGTTTGATGAGTTTGATGATGATATCGGGAGTTTCATCCTTTGTCCTAAGAACTTGACCCGGTGAATCTAGAGTAATCATCAACCACAACTAACACATATTTCTTCCCAAAATATTACGCACCCTCATTGGTCCGCATAAATCCATATGAATCATATGAAGAACTTACGTGACGAGTTAGTAGGTTTGGGTTTATGGGCATACTTCTTGCTTTTCCCAATTGACATCTTTGAACAAAGATGATCCTTTTAGTACTTGAGTCTAGGTAAACCTACAACTAAGTCCTTTACGGTGAGATCATTGATGGTGCCGGTTCGGTGATTGAGGCAGCGATGCCATAACCATGACTTTGTTTTAGAAGCCTTTGTGACAAGCAAATTGGAGAAGACTTCATCATATCTTCGATAGAGATGGTGTATAGATTTGAACCACGTGAACCTCTTAAAAGTTCCTTACCATCAAGTTCTCTAACGAAGCGGTATGTTTTACGAAGGCTACTTCTAGATCGAAATCGCGAAATTGACCAGAAGAGAACAAGTTGTGACCAAGACCTTCTACATAGTAAACCACGGAATAACACTTTTGCCAACAACATAGTCTCCATAACCCATAATAGCACCGAAATGATCATTCCGAATCTAAGCGTCGATGAATTTGCTCACGAAGTTCATGAGTACGTGATCGTCATGATCATATGCTTGGAGCGACTGAGTCCGGTACCACGAGCGATTTGAGCGATCTGCGGTTGAACACAGAGACAAGAATGGATAAGCGGATAATTGGGATCCCCATGCAAGAATGGGTTCCATTTGGTTAGTAACAATGGTTGGAACACCCGCATCCGAAATAGAAGCATTCATATCGAGAAAGTAAGGCAATGGAATCATTGTGAATAGATGCGATACTAGTGTACATATTAGCCACATTCACGGTGTGCTCACTTCTTAAGGGAATAGTTCTACCGGTGAGGCATCCATTTTCTAGTGGGCATTGTGCGATTAGTCTTCGACCAACCGGTATCCAATAATAGCCTATCTTCTTGAATGTTCTTCACTGTGGGTTTCCATTGTTTTCTAACTTTCTTCGTTTTGCCTTTTAGCCTTCTTAGCATGAATTTTAGCATTAACAATATTAGCGGACAATTAACATCATTAGGCAAAACATTAACACCACATTCATGATTAGAAGCGAGTTCAAGCGAGACATCAATACAAGGTTTGCAAATAGTATCGAATTGAATTAATTACGATGCGCCTATGGCTAATACTAGAATCAACACGATCGTTTTATTGGTTCAAACTTAAAGTTCCTAGATTGTTCTTCTACTCTTTTCGGTGCACATTCTTAGCTTGCGAGGTCCTATCATTCCTTGGATTGTCTTGAGACTTTGACTGCTCCACTTTAATGTCATGATTACTCTGTGGGGGAATGGGAACATTAGTTGGTTTTACAACTCTTTGTATCACTGTTTAGATGTCTTTGGGATCTGAACTACATGCAAGCACACTAAGGTTCACTTTCTTAAAACTAAGTCTTTGGGATTTGTACTCTAGAAGGCACTCTTGAGTTCTCTTTCTTAGCATTGTGGATCGGAATCGAACTACTTAAAGGCACATTAGGGTTCCTATTCAGAACATTTTGCATTGAATGACTTGCATGCTTGGCACTAGGCATAGAACACGGTATCAAGGTATTGACTTGCTCACCTAAGGTTTTAGGGCATATTGTAATTAGGCATTCTAGAAGTTCTTGAGATCGTTTGGCATATAAGCATGCATGGCCAATTTCATTATCATCTGGTTTCTCTAACTTATCCACTTCTACAATCTCTCGGAGACATTCTAAGCTGTCCTTAAGGTATGAGAAATATGTTTGAATAGCAAGTTTGTTATTCCTAAGATGAGGAGGAACATATTTCACATACAAAGCATATTTATTACAGACATGTACCTTTGATACACCATTCTCCCCATTGGTCATTGGCATCTTCCCTTTTACCTGACTCTTTAGATTCTCAATTTCTTTTTGTAACAAGGCTACCATTTCGTTATTTTTTATTCGGTGACCTTTATAGATTCAAATAATTCATTGAAATGACGTTTAACCTTTTCATTTTCTTCAAGAAAAACCTCATTTTCCTTTTGTAAAGCATTTACTAAGTTTTGAAGATGAAAGTTTTGAGAACTACGAGAATCTAAAGGAGGAGGCATTTGGGGACCAGATCACATAGTTTGTTTGACCCTTTAATTGAGAGATTTGGGCTTTCAACTTTTTGATCGTGTTGCAATGAGCTTGAATACATTCATCACGTTTGTTAATTTGAAAAAGCGCATCAAACTACGGAGCATCAGGGATGTCTTGATATTTGAAGTTTTGACATTTTCTTTAAGATGTTGATATTTTAGTTGTAACTTAAAGTGCTCAACTTCTAGTTTAGAAAAATGTTTGACCAAATTGTCGTGATCATCGGTTCAATTTTCTCATTTAGTTCGAATTAGATTTTCAAGCTCAATGACACGATCATGGGAGACTTTCAAAGCAACAGACAGTTCATGGAATCGAGAAGCGATAATAGAGCAGATTAGTAGCGATGTAGAACACATCTTGAGCAATACATTGAAATCGGGTTCTCATTTAGTGTATGCAAGTTCTTCCTCTCAATCTCATTATATTTTAGTGCTCGCTCATAGTCACTAACCTCAACTATCATTGCATCAAATTCCTTTTCCATTCCACTTAATATCGATTATCTATCCCTTTTAAGACTCTCAAAGTGATCTTTTAGAAGTTTAAAGAAAGGCATGACCTCGATTAAATAACATTCTTTCATTTGCTCAAAACCCTTTCTCCTTGATTTATACGATGGGTGTGATCCTTTTCTTGCAAGTTTTCTCAAAATCAACAAATAGTTGAAAGATAACATATTGGCTAATTAAGGTCTTGCTTTTAGTGGCAATTGTTCTAGGAACAAGATGCATTGGTGTATTAGGAGGATACCACGTCGCTCTAGGCATTTTCAAAGGGAGGGTTTGTTTCAACAATATTTTCGACTTTACGCTTATCTAGATCTATTTTCCAAAAACTTGTTCGAAGTCAACAATGTCGAGGCTTAAACTTGTTCAAGGAAATCGGTTTTCCTTCTTGTAATCATGGGGTGTGATCTTTATTTTCTTCTCTTTACATTTAGGATCATCTAATTTCTTGTTCATCTTTTCCTAGTGACTTCATCGATTTCTTATCTTCCTCGGTCACTCAGCGCAACTAGGTTTATGTCTAGGTTTAAGGATTTCATTGCCATCATAAAGAACCTTATGAGCATTTCTAGCCTTTTAATAACCTCTGGATTTGGTTCCTCAATAAGGGAATGCTATGCTTATAAGCTTAAGACTCTATGCTTAGTGATCATGTGGCGATCCGAATGGTGTTCCTTGTATGTACAACTTGTTTTCAAGTTTGTTTTCAAAGTTTTCAGTTAAAAATCTTTCAAGAGTTTTGATTCCTTTGTATTAAATTCTTGCTTAAGCATTTTCACATTTTCTTAAAGTTCTTGTTTTGCTTAGCGAGTTTAGAAAGCTTTTCTTGCAAGGAATTTAACTCTTGTTTTAATACTTCTTCTCGAAAATTACTTTTCTAATGATTATGCGTGCTTGGTCATCCATTTCACCTTCACGAGTGGTCAACTCAAATTTTGCACGTTGTTCATAAATAGCAACACGTTCTTTATAGGCATTTAGTTGAAATTACGGAATCATCGAGGCACATGCGGTGTATTCATCAAAAATATAGTCATTGTTGATGCGAAGATGCATCACTTGGTGCAACTTCACTTTCACTTTGTTTCACATATTGATCATATGGGACAACATTGATATTATCCATATTTTCAATATTTGATTCAATAGTTTCATTAATTGTACTTTGTCATGCATCTTTTGCACATCAACATCATCGTATAGTTTTAATACCTATGAGATGAGTTTGTCTTTGGATGGGCCACTTGTGGTGAAGATGAGACCTTGGGAGAAACCATTGGAGAAATGCTAGCCATAAAAATTGTGTGTGCGATGGGTCCATCATACACATCAGTCGTATGCATCACAATCGGCGACTTGAAAGGCATTCGATGATTGTGACCTATTTCTGAATAAATTGCTCATCCACATCGACATTATAGGTCTTGGCATTGCCTCGACAAGAAACAACAACTCCTCTTCATCACGAGCTTATCACGAGCAAGCGGCATCTTATCTACGAAGTAATCGGCGATACGTGGGCGTTTGGAGATGTGCGGTTCCTTGCAATGTGTCCCTCACCACCACGGTTGTAGCATTTGATCGGCTTAGTTTGACCTTGATTACCATTCCTTCCTCGATTCGATTACCAACATAACCTCTACCAACTCCACCTCTTCCTGTTCATCTGTCTTTCTGAGCTGGTTGCACCACGATCCTCCCATCTTTAATTGAGCTTGATTGTGTGGGTTAGATCTTTGTTACGAGGTTGTTGTTGGTTTGTGGGAGAGAATTCATGTTTTGACTAATCGGAAGAGCTAGTTGATTAATGATGTTACCAGCGTGTGCATCGGCATCGACTTGTTTGAACATAGGATCGGGAATGAGTTTGTGATTACCATTACCCATGGGTATGACTTGTGAGGCTTTGGTTGTGATTCCGATGTTTGAGTAGAAGGCGGTTGAGTCATTAGATGAGTGGTCTCTCCACGGTTGGTTTTGAGCGATTAAGAATCATCTTTTCAAACATGGCATGTCTCTCATTACGAAGAAGGAAGGCATAGAGTTGCTCATAATTCGTATTCTTCAATCCTTTAGTGAGCTTCACGAAGTAACAAACTTGTGCCATTCGGGTTCATGTTGTTCACAAATTTTGAGTTCGGTTGAATGTTAGGCATAGTCATTCGATGTTCCTCATATCATTCACCGACTTATGAAATCTCACATAGTACTCATAGACACTCTCATCTGGTTTCATCTTGAAGTGTTCAAATTAGTCATAGAGTTGTGATTCTCTGTCTTCCATAGTTAATTGAACACAGAGAGAAGCATCTTGACATTATCCCATACTCCCTTTGCATCGGTGTTGTGATTGATCGACATGTAGATGTCTTTAGGAAGACCTTGAAGAACAATGTTAGAAGCCACGATATCGACATCGAATCTCTTTTCTCCTTATCATCAAGCTCATCATACATTTTGGTACATCCATTCCGTAAATCGAGTTCCATCTTGACGATATCAAGTACATCTCTAGTCGTCTCAACCCGATCGGTCCTTCATCAATGGATTTGAGAATGTTGACTCCATTTTCCTTTCCAAGGCAGTACAATCTAATTCGTTGAGCCCAAGAGTCGTAGTCGGTTACATCGAGCATGGGTGGGCGAGTATCTGAACCATTGCTTGAACATCCTCGGCAGCGGTGGAGATGATAGTCGGAACGTTTGTAGACATGTTTCAAGCTCTACGGATTTTACTATTCTTTGATTAAGCCGGAAATTGATTCTTTCACGGGATTTTACTAAACCAAAGAACAACCGTAAAATGTAACACGAAGAAGAAAAAGGTCTAAATGAACAAGTCGCTAAACACACAACTCGCATAAGCAGTCAACTCGCTCAATAGCCAAGTCGCATTAGCATCAACTCGCAACACACTCAACTCGCTTAATTAATCAAGTAGCTAAATAGCCAACTCGCTTTAGTCTCAACTCGCAATACAATCAACTCGCTTGAACACTAAGTCGCTTAAGTTAACTCGCTAACGTTACAACTCGCTAAGTAGCAAGTCGCTTTAGATCTCAAGTCGCCTAAAGAAACAACTAAGCTTAGAACCCAAGTCGCATAAAGATCAACTCGCTAAGCATAAGTCGCATGTACCAACTCGCATAAAATAACTAAGCAACTCGCTTTGAAGAAAAGCAAGTCCGAGACTCAACTCGCTTAGTCCTTCTTTCAAAAATAACCACTTTGTCAATCCAAAACAACCAAACCACAATGATTTAAGCCTTCCAATTCAAAACATAAACACATATGATGATCCTAAACACAAAAGTACAAGCAAAATTCAAACTTTAACACTAGAATTTGTTCAAATGAATCAAACTCTCCTAAACCCTTAATACACAAAAACCTTATGAAATCCACCAAAACAAAGAGCATGAAAGATGGTGATCAAACCATGGCTCTTGATACCAATTGTTAGATATTGGATTTCACAAACACTCTAAACCATGATCAAAGTAGGCGTATAAGTATGTTAGAGAGAAAAGTTCTAGTGAGAGAAAGGAAGAGTTGGGAACTATAGTGAGAGAAAGAAAATATTATTATGAGCTCAACTCTCTACCTTGGAAGGTAGAGTATTTATAGTCTTACAATAAGCGCCACACAACGGGCATGGATCGAGGCATACAGGTGGGTAAAGACCCGTCCGTCCTCCACGGTGTTACTTAACTAAATGCTACTTAACTTAAAATAACTACGACTATGAGCTTTCTAACGATTACATATACTTGAGGTGACCGACTCTTTAATACCGGAATTTCTAATTCCTAACAATTATTGTTAACAAAAAGAAACCAACCCACGTTACTGTTAGAAATGTCAAACAACCACCTCCACTAAAACAAAATCAAAGTTTTATGAGAAACAAAGGTCCATCAAACACATTTATAAGAAGACCAAATATTGTTTATCCGAGAAGTGACCACCATCAAATGGGATGGAATCCTAATGTTCAAAACGGCTTTCCATTTCAAAACTTTACACCATGGAATGCTTTCTCACCTTTTCCATATGCCTAACATGAATGAAATGTATAACACTAATGGACCCATGAACGAATGGGGACCAAACTTTTGAGTTAATTGTTTTCTTAGGTATGCATAAAGATCGACCTAGATCCAGATGAATGGATCAAGGATAGCGGGTGCACGAGGCACATGACCGGTAACAAAGACTTGTTTTCCACATACGGACCTTCAATGGAGGAAATGTGGTGTTTGGTAATAGCAAGAGCAAAATCATCGATAAAGGTACAATTTCTCACAAATCTTTAACCATTAACGATGTATGTCACGTAGAAAACGTAAACTTCAACCTTCTAAGTATAGTACAAATATGTGATAAAAAGTGCAACGTGCTTTTTAGTGAAACCGGTAGTAAAATATTGAAAAACGGTATTACTATAGGAAGAGGCATTAGAAAACATGGAGTCTATGTAATTAAAATCGGTAATGAACCAAAACACAAACTTTGTCTTACTTCTATGGATGATACTTCGACCGTATGGCATCGAAGATTGGGTCACGCCAATATGCGACTTCTTCAATCGCTATCATCTAAAGAACTAGTAAGAGATCTACCAAAATTAAAATATGAACATCATTTTTGTGATGCTTGTAACGTAGGAAAGCAAGTCCATGCTAGTCACGAAGCTAAAAATATGGTCTCTACTACTAAGTGTCTAGAACTACTTCACATGGATTTATTTGGTCCATCCGCTATTCAAAGTTATGGAGGTAACTTTTATACTTTGGTTATAGTGGATGATTATTCTAGGTACAAATGGACTAAATTTTTAAAGAATAAAACTGAAACGTTCGATTACTTTGAAATATTAAGTAAGAAAATCCAAAGACAACTGGGAAGTCCTATAATGTCTATTAGAACGGATCATGGTAGGGAATTTGATAATGAAGCGCAATTTGGAGTTTTTTGTGATGCTAATGGTATTACTCACAATTTCTCGGCTCCTCGCACTCCACAATCAAATGGGGTAGTTGAAAGGAAAAATAGAACCCTACAAGAAATGAGTCGCACCATGATTTATGAGCAATCTATTCCTCAAAATTTTTGGTGCAATGCCGTTGACACATCAACCTACATACTTAACCGGGTCCTAATTAGACCATTCTTAGGTAAAACTCCATACGAGTTACTTCGAGGCAAAAAGCCTACGTTAAAACACTTTAGATTCTTTGGTAGCAAATGTTTCTTACTTAACACTAAAGATTACTTAACTAAATTTGATCCTAAATCAACCGAATGTATCTTCTTAGGTTACTCTCCTAATAGTAAAGCTTATGTTATATTAAATAAAGAAACAATGAAGGTTGAAGAATCATTAAACGTTAAATTTGATGAAAGTCCACCTAAACCTACCCAACCTCTTGTCAATGACGAGATAATCGAAAGGGAAGCCATAGAAATCAAGGAAAATATAAATAAAGAAGATGAACCATTAAACAATAAAATCATCAATATCAAAGAGTCTAAAGATTATCCCGTAGAAAAGGTTATAAGAAAGTTAAATGAAAGAACCTTAAGATCTCAAGTCCAAAACCAAAGTAGTTTATTTTGTTTTGTCTCAACTATAGAACCTAAAAATACGCAAGAAGCCATAAAAGATGAAAGTTGGGTAATGACTATGCAAGAAGAATTAAATGAATTTGTTTCTAACGATATTTGGACACTTGTCCCTCCATCTAATAACCAAACTATAATCGGAACTAAATGGGTATATAAAAACAAGTTAGATGAAAACGGTGTATTGTCTAGAAACAAAGCCAGACTTGTTGCCCAAGGGTATAATCAACAAGAAGGCATAGACTTTGAAGAGACCTATGCTCCCGTAGCAAGATTAGAATCCATAAGAATACTTCTTGCTTATGCTTGTGCTAATGATCTTAAGCTTTTTCAAATGGATGTTAAAAGTGCTTTTTTAAATGGTTTTGTTAATGAAGAAGTATATGTAGCTCAACCTTCGGGCTTTATCGATTTCGAAAAACCTAACCACGTATACAAGCTAAAGAAAGTTCTTTGCGGTCTTAAACAATCCCCAAAGGCTTGGTATGATAGACTCAAATCATTTTTAATGAAAAACGACTATACCATGGGGTTAGTTGATAATACACTTTTCACAAAGAAAAAAAAATCACATATAATTATTGTTCAAATCTACGTGGACGATATTATATTCGGATCAACTTGTCAAGACATGTGTGATGATTTCTCAAAAATTATGCACGATAAGTTTGAAATGAGTATGATAGGACAATTAAGTTTCTTTCTTGGTCAACAAATCAAACAACTAGAAGATGGTATCTTCTTTAATCAATCAAAATACATAAAATAAATGTTAAAAAGTTTTGGTTTAGAAGAGTCAAAACCCATAAGAATACCAATGTCATCCGATACTAAACTTACAAAAGATGAAAACGGTGAATCCGTTGATAACACCAAATACCGTGGCATGATTGGTAGTCTTCTCTATCTTAAGGCTAGTCGGCCGGATATCATGTTTAGTGTTTGTCTATGTGCTAGGTTTCAAGAAGATCCTAAAACATCACATCTAGAAGCTGTCAAAAGAATATTTAGATACATTAAGGGTACGACTCAATTGGGATTATGGTATCTGATGCAGGTTTTGCTGACCAGGTCTTAATATTTATAGTGTCTCGTTATACCTATGGTCTACCCTAGTGCACTAACGGGCAGTGTACCCGATCGTGTGTAGTGTAGTAACCGGTAAAGCCGAGGTCGTCCCAAGAGCTATGTGTGTTGGATTATTACTAAGTCTAGGTGTCACAGATTAATAATTGTTTTGATAGGGATTTAATTGATTAAACTACTAAAGCAAATAAAAGCAGATAAAAGCAAATAAATGGTAAAGGGAAATCAATAGAGGAGAGTGGTGCTAACCTAGTTAATCCTCCTAGCTAGTTATGTCTCGTCTACTTACTTCCAATTACTTGGTGGGGTCAAATTCAAGAGGACAACATTTGGTCAATTCGCCTAACCTATCGACAAAGATGCCACCACAGAGAAATCAGGTGCACCATCATAAGTCCTGTTGTTCTGGTCCCTAAGCCAAGTCATTAAATACAGATACATGCTAGATTTATAATAGTGAATGCCCTACCGTTAGGAGCTTAGACACGCACCCCTAATTCTTAAGTTCATCCAAGCGATAGGTGATCGGTTGGTCAAATCGCACAAGTAGAAAGGGTCGTATGTTGGTCATATCTTACCCTTCCGTCTCGGTCCGCTCACCTAGGGTGGGTTGGTCATATCTCCTAGGCAATTGGCCTCTATCGCCATTCAAAACTCTTGAACCAAGGGTGGCTACCAATAAACTATGCATGCATACACTTAGAAATAATTATGCGAAGTAAAGTAAATGCAAACAAAACAATTAAGGAATCATAACTAGGCCAGCACCAAAGGTGCTTAGCCGCTCATATTAATCATCCAAACCAATTCAATATTCAAAGGTACGAAATACATGAATTGAAAGTAAAGAAATATAAACGCTAATGCTTATCGTGGGGGAGTGATTTTTCCTTGAGACGACTCCGTATGCTCCTCTAGACACTGCCTTGAGCTTTTCCCACGTTCTCGAGTGTTGTGTGTGGAATGGAATGAATAGAAATGTTGGAATTCATGGGGTATTTATAGGCGGATCGGGTTATGGCGTAACCAATATAGGAGTTACGCCGTAACCTTCTATTTCTTCGAATAATGCACTAGATCTGCTTTGTTGCAGGCGTAACCTAATGAGTGGTTACCGTAGTCTTCAATAAGCTCGGTTACGTCGTAGTTGATGCGTGAGTTCTGCGTAAATATCGTGATGGAACCTCATTTGACCTAATGTACTTACATCGTAACCTTTGGGAAGAGTTACGCCCGTAACCTTATGATAAGTTGGTTTTACGAGTTACGCAATAGTTACGGAGTAATGTGAGAGATGAGTTCTGTAACTTCTTCAAAATAACATCTTGTGATAAATCTTTAGATATTTCTCCGGTTCGCGTCTCTTTAGCTCCAATGCTCGTAATTTACTTGAAAGTGGAAAACAATGGAAAACAAGCGTAAATCCATATAAATTATATAAATTACAAACATTATCGGGAAATTGACACTTAATATTCGGGACTATTTGATGTTATCAAATATCCCCCACTTGAACTCTACTTGCCCTCAGTAGACTTTATTAGAAAGATTCCTAAAAGATATCTCCCATAACACGGAAAATATGAGTTTACAAATCCCTTATGCTAGAATAAAATAAAGCCGAACACCTCACGAAAGGGGAACAAAACACTCAAATCTCTCAACTATTCTAAGTGTCAATTTCGGGGTGATCACTCAATTGCACAGTCATAGCATGTATTCTATCATAAGCTTGGCGGTTACACAAATCTCCACCACTAGAGTTAAGGGCTAAGCAATTCTTGAAGGCAATATGGGTAGACACGACAAAGGTTAAGGGGTGACTCGTCAATACTAACATGTCACAGCGAAGTGGACAAAATCAATGATACATGACCAAATCCATGGCCAAGACACCCAAGATTGCTCGCTGCATCACCTAGACACGCTTCATGACTAAAGGGTAGGATAAGACATGGGATATATAATTGGTGTAAAATAAAAGCAAGCGGGTAGTCTAAATCTATAACAAGTCATCACCACTTCACCGTCCGCCCAAAGTTCAAGCTTTGAAGTCAAGAAACGGATCATGAAATGCAAGGTAGATGTGTCATTAGAGGACGTCGTGATGGGCACACTACCTTTTTTCCAACTGTTGGCATAACTACCAACTCCAATCTTCAAATGTGACCGAGGTGGCCTCCTCGATACTAAATCAATAAAGCTCATACTACAGTGCTTATAACATCACACTTTACAATAACATAACAACTATTTATTTATTTATTTTTTCGAATCACTTTATTTTTTCAACATAACAATAAATACTAAACATAATATCCCCCCACTTGAGATGAACAATGGGAATTCGAGGGGTCTTCAATGATCTTCAGAAATATTGTCGATGAAAGCGTGATTTCCGAACCTTTCCACTCGAACCTTGAACTTAGGCAAATGATGACTTCCCAATTACAAATAAAGACTACAGGGTAGGCTAAGGTGTATAGGTGTATCGAAACAATATATTGGGTAAACAAAATGAAAGGAATGGCTCAGAAGGGTGTATCTAGGGGTATCTTGCACTAAAGATGAATGCAACAAAAGGGTTTCACATGGGGGGTCGAAAAGTCGAGGTGACTAATCGATAGACACACAATGGTAGGCTGTTTGGGTGATAATCCTATAATATTGCCTTCTAAAACTGAAAAGTCCAAATACATCTAGCTAACTCAACATACCTCGTCTATGGTCTTGAAATGATGCAAAGGCCAAGTTCTAAAGTTTACAAGCTACCGGCACACTCATAATTTGGTGGATTTGGGTAAAATATTGGAAACGGATAAGGCTAATCTCACCATATAATATCAAGGGTTGTATGTGCTCGGCTAAGGTCTAATCTAGTTAGGTTAAGAAAAATATGTCAAAATTTTAAAAATGGCATAATTTTTCAAAATAAACTAGAAAAATGAGGGCGAAATAAAGTTCAAGAGATAATTCTACTCCCGTCCCCCCACTAGAATTGTACAAAGTCCCTTTTGTACTAGGCATTAAATAAATGTGAAGAGAAAGGTAGAATTAGAACGAGAACTTCCACAAATTTGCTCCATAAAGAAGGAAGACCCACGAAAAGAGACGTGCCTTCAGATAAGCATCATGAACAAACTTCAATCCACGAAATCACAATACCGACAAGCATAATTCTAAAAGACAAAATGAAAATGAAAAACAAACCTAACTCACTTTGTAGGAATCACGGTTGCATTTAGCGAATGCAACAAGTTTTAAACCACTTGGTGTCCCAGTGGACGAGTGAAATCTCGTGAGGGTTTACAGAGAACACACCCACAAAGTTGATTTAAAAACTAATACAAGGTTATTGTGTTTTAAAATGAAAGAATTAAAGCGAGAGGAAAGTTACGTCGTAACTCTTTTGAGGAGTTCTGTTGTAACTAGCAAACGACATAATTTAAAAGAGTGGTTACTGGCGTAACCACCGAGATGGTATTCTGCCGTAATTGGTAATGCGTCAAGAATTACTGCTGCTAAAGGTTGGTTATGGCGTAATCACCAAGATGAGTTCTGCCAGTAACTCTGTTCGAATCGACAGAACCGCAATGAAGAATTACTTCCTCGTTTTAGAAAACACAAAACCCTACAAAAAAGGAAATAAAACAAAAGAAACGATAATTCGGGTTGTCTCCCGAAAGAGCACTTTTCTTTATTTACGAGTCTTTAAGTTAGACTCAGAGCCGCGGGGCTTCTATGGGGGCCTTTGGACTTCCCCAACTTCCTCCATGTCTAATTTATTTGATGAAGCCTAGTCCCAAACATGTGGAGAAACATACTGAGTCATGGTGTATCTTTTCTGCAGAAAATTAGCTCGTGCCCATTCGAAACGAAATTTAGCCTCTTCTTCCCCATCAATTTTAACATACCCAAACTTTACTCGTTACCAATTTTCAAATGAGATCCCCATGTATCCTACTTTGCTTCTCTTATCTTCGTCAAAACATGCCCATTCCTTACGTTTGAGCCATTTAGGTTCAGGGTATTCTCCTCCATCGCAGATCTTACGATTGGGGTTGCATGTAGGCCATGCCATGGTGTATTCATCGAGCATGATAGCTGGTTCGCAAAAATGAATGGTCCAATAAATATCGGTGAACCATTCGCTAAAAACATTATGTCCTTGTAACCACTTTTCCCTGATAAGTTTCTCGTCTTCCCAGCACCACCAAACTTCCGCAGCTTCTTTAATCATACGAATGAGATGCTTTCCTCCTCCATTGCATCATTTTTGAAAAGGAGAGCATGTGGGTAATGTTACTTTAGTCCCTTCAACTAAACAATTGTCAGGAACACAACAAGGGATTCTTCCTTTTACAACGTAACTGGGTACAGAAAATGGGATCTCTTCCTCATTACTTTCATCGTCACTAGATTCGATGCCCTGCAAATGGCCAAAAGATGAAGGTGGAAACCTATCAGAATCATCTAATTCTACCCTTGGCGAGTCTTCAGTTGTAACAATCTTGTCTGGTTCAAGGCACAAGGTCTTGTCCAATTTAAACTCCACAATATCTCCATAGTATCCACCGTAACGTGCCAATGTGTCAAGGAATGGTTTACCAAGAATCAAATGTTCCTTTTTGTCTTCCATATTATCAATAACCACAAATTCGGGGGCTGAACTAAATTTATCGACCTTGACACAAGTACCACCTGTAATTCCTAAAGGGGCAATCTTAGTTTCAGCAGCTGATTCAATCAAGATATCTGTTTCCCAAAGGTGGATTATCTTCAGTTTTAAGAATATGGATAAAGGCATGATGTTTACACAAGACCCAAAATCTACTACCCCCTAGATATCAATACTACCAACAGAACACGGAATGATTAATCCGTTTGCACTAATATCCTTAACTGAAAATAAACTTGATCCTAACCTGGATACGCCTTCTGGAACATGGTTATGCTATAAATCCGGGAAATAGTTACGGAGTAACTCTACCTGTTTGTCGGCACTCGTCACCTCCAACATATCGATTGTGGGTTTTCATCCCTCAATTACCTCCTGAGAATCATTGGTGAAAACAGCGTTGCATTCCTCCTTGCGTTTGGCTTCATTAAGTTCAATTCCATCTATCTCAACACTGAGTTTTTCAATCATTGCTCCAAGATTTTTTAGAGTTTCGTCGTGCCTGGAAAGATTTTTATTCGTGTTTTCCTGGAAACCCCTTAACCATGTATCTTGTTCTTTTTGTTTTTGTGCTGAAGTTTCCAGGAACTTATTGATTGTTTCTTCAAGACTGGGCTTTCTTTCTCCATAAGGCCGACGATTGTAATTTCCACGATATCCGTAATTATTTCGATTTTCTCCGTAAAATGGTCAATTTTCTCCATACTTGGCTTCTTCAATATTTTCTTCGTCCACATGAGGACAATTCTTCGTGAGATGTCCTCCTCCATAGATTTCACAAACTACTTGGATGGCATGTACGGTTTCTCTGACCTTCAGCATATCTCGACTGAGATTTTCAATTTTACTAGCGATTGTTGCAATTCCGTCAAAACTTCCGCCTTGGTTTCTTTTACTCCCACCGTCGTGCCATTTTTGATAGTGATTGGCAAGTTTCTGAATGGCTTCAATTGCAAGAGTAGGAGTCATGTTCGGGATAGGGCCTTGATAGTCCAACATTTGCCTTGTAGTTACGTTAATTCCTTTGTAGAAAATGTTGACCTTCTGTTGGTTGTTCAGATCATGTGTAGGACACTTGTAAAGGAGATCGTTGTATCTATCCCAGGCTTGGTACAATGTTTCGTCATCTTCTTGTTTGAAATTATGGATCTCCAAAAGCTGGTTAGAAATCTTCGATGGTGGACAATATCTCTCGAATAAAGTGCTTCTTAAGTAGCGCCCATATTAATTGCCCGACGGGCAATCTTTCAATCCATCTTACGCGACTCGGTAGAAGAGTCATAGGAAATACCCTTAGCATAACAACTGACATCATGAGACACGCCGGAATGTTGAAAAGGCTATAAATGTAAAGGACATTTTCAACGTGCTCATATGCATCTTCGTCCCTGTTTCCTGAAAAAGGGTTAGCACGAAGCTCCCTCATAAATTGGTCTTTGATTTCAAAATGGACATCCACTCCAATTGTCGGTCTTACGAGACCCGGCCCTTGTTCCGCTCTTGTCAACGCCAAATATTCCTCAAGAGTGAGGTCATCGATGTTAACAACTTCCATGGTACCTGAAAACTTGAAATATGATCGTGAGAAAAGTTTAAAACGAAATTAAAGACTTAATATTAATCCTAATATAACTCCAGGCAAGGCGCCAAAAACTTGATGCAGTGTTTCTTGACTGGTCTTAATATTTATAGTGTCTCGTTATACCTATGGTCTACCTTAGTGCACTAACAGGCGGTGTACCCGATCGTGTGTAGTGTAGTAATCGGTGGCCCGAGGTCGTCCCAAGAGCTATGTGTGTTGGATTATTACTAAGTCTAGGTGTCACAGATTAATAATTGTTTTGATAGGGATTTAATTAATTAAACTAATAAAGCAAATTAAAACAGATAAAAGCAAATAAATGGTAAAGGGAAATCAATAGAGGAGAGTGGTGCTAACCTAGTTAATCCTCCTAGCTATTTATGTCTACGTCTACTTACTTCCAATTACTTCAGGTGGGGTCAAATTCGAGAGGATAGCATTTGGTCAATTCGCCCTAACCTATCAGCAAAGATGCCACCATAGGAGAAATCAGGCGCACCGTCATAAGTCATGTTGTTCCTGGTCCCCTAAGCCAAGTCATTAAGTACCGCTACATGCTAGATTTATAATAGTGAATGCCCGGCCGTTAGGAACTTAGACACGCACCCCTAATTCTTAAGTTCATCCAAACGATAGGTGGTCGGTTGGTCAATCGCATAAGTAGAAAGGGTCGTCGGTTGGTCATATCTTACCCTTCCCGTCTCGATCCGCTCACCTAGGGTCGATTGGTCATATCTCCTAGGAAATTGGCCTCTATCGCCATTCAAAACTACCAAACCAAGGGTGGCTACCAATAAACTATGCATGCATACACTTAGAAATAATTAAGGAATCATAACTAGGCCAAGACCAAAAGGTGCTTAGCTCATATTAATCATGCAAACCAATTCAATATTCAAAGGTACAAAATACATGAATTGAAAGTAAAGAAATATAAAACGCTAATGCTTATCGTGGGGAGTGATTTCTCCTTTGGAGACGACTCCGTATGCTCTTCTAGACCGCCTTGAGCTTTTCCCACGTTCTCGAGTGTTGTGTGTGGAATGGAATGAATAGAAATGCCGGAATTCATGGGGTATTTATAGGCGGATCGGGTTACTGGCGTAACCAATATAGGAGTTACGCCATAACCTTCTATTTCTTCGAATAATGCACTAGATTTGATGGTTACGGCGTAACCTAATGAGTGGTTACGCCGTAGTCTTCAATAAGCTCGGTTACGTCGTAGTTGATGCAGTAGTTACGGCGTAAGTATCAGCGGCGTGGAACCTCATTTGACCCCCGTCGTAACCTTTGGGAAGAGCTACGCCGTAACCTTATGATAAGTTGGTTTTCTGAGTCACGCAATAGTTACGGCGTAATGTGAGAGATGAGTTACGCCGTAACTTCTTCAAAATAGCATACTGTAATAAATCTTTAGATATTTCTCCAGTTCCGCGTCTCTTTAGCTCCAATGCTCGTAATTTACCTGAAAGTGGAAAACAATGGAAAACAAGCGTAAATCCATTTAAATGATATAAATTACAAGCATTATCGGGGAAAATTGACACTTAATATTTAGGACTATTTGATGTTATCAGTATCCTAAGGGAACGGGGGTAGAAACTATTGTATATGCGGATTTTGACCATGCAGGTGATTATGTTGACCGAAAGAGTACACGTGGTGTATGTACTTTTATGGGATTTTGTTTAACATCTTGGTTCTCGAAGAAGCAACCGAAGCCGAATATGTCTCCGCAGGCAAAGCATGCCAACAAGCACTATGGATGAAACAAGCGTTAGTTGACTACGACAATCATCTAAGTGACATATCCATTTTATGCGACAACAAAGGTGCTATTGATTTAAGCAAGAATCCGGTGTTGAACTCTCACACAAAACATATCGAGATCTGTCATCACTTCTTAAAAGGCAATGTTCAAAAGGGGAACATTTCTATTGAGAAGGTATCATCCGAAGACAACATAGCCGACGTCCTCACCAAACCGTTAAGGCGAGAACAATTCAACTTGCTTCGTCTAAGTCTTGGTCTCATGGAACAATCATCGTAATTTATTTCTCAATTCTACAAGGTATGTAAACGTTAGCCTTACCTTCTTTTCTGATTCTAGGATCTCTATTTCACACACAACTCACAAAGAATATGGGGATTTTCAAAACTCAATGTATATTTTCTTTTACTCCTTCAAAACTAAAGATAAATTTCTTTTTTACAAGAAACTTTTTGAAATGCTTTCTAAAAGGATACTTCTCCCCGTATCATTTTCCTAAAGCTATTCTCACGTCTAGGACAAACCTTTTTCATTATTAATACAAAATAAAAATCCGTTTTCATTGCATCTCATGTCTTTTGAATGCCAAAGAGAACACATAACTAATATGTGTTTTCGGGTACTGATAACGCTCAAATTGTGCATGTTTTTAGTAGCGTTATCCGTGCTTTTATGTATGTTTTTTTGGTTATAATCATATGCTTTTGTTGCTTAGTCGTATAAAAGTGTGTATGCTAGTTTATTTGTAGCCAAGTACAGGAAAGTGAAGAAAAAGACGGAAAAAGAAGAAAAAAACAAATATTTATTCATGTACAAAGAATTCTCGACACAAGCATGACTTGTGGAGTATATTCGAGAAGATAAAGTCATAAAGATGGTGCTATAAAGACTCAAGAATAAAGTTCAAGAAGGAAAATGAGAAAGAAATGAAGAAAATAAGCTAAAACGAAAAAATATTGGAAGACTCGTTGTTCCCGACACACCTTCACCATTTTGGCCATATCTTGAGCATACAAACTCCGATTTAGGTGATTCAAGCGGCCACAGAAAGCTAAGAGAAAGATCCACAACTTTGGTGCTTATCATTTTTTGTCAACTTGCTCCAGCCGATCGGTCGGGCCCCGCAACCGATTCGGCTGGAGGGCTATCAAAGAAGACCAGCCGATCGGCTGGTGACTAAACCGATCGGATGGGAAGCCTGGTTCTATAATTTCTTCATCAATAAGAGTCCTAACATGTTCCAAACGATTCTAGGTCCTTCCTACATGTATTCGAGTCCCTTCCAAGCTCCTTGGTGACCAAGAAATGCATTGATGACCCCTAGGATTGAGAGGAGTATAAATAGACCTCATTTGTGTATGTTTTCATTCATCCCTACCACCACCACTCCATCCAAAGGTGTGAAATTCGAGCCTCCACCCTTAAGGATGAATTTCCACCAATCCTACACCATCCAACGATTTCATCCCTCTCCATCTCAAGGTGTGAAATTCGAGCCACCACCCTTAAGGATGAATTTCCACCTTGATATCAATCCCTACCACCACCACTCCATCCAAAATTTTGAAATTCGAGCCTCCACCCTTAAGGACAAATTTCCACCAATCCTTCACCATCCCCTCTCAACTTACCTTCCCCAAAGGTGTGAAATTCGAGTCTCCACCCTTAAGGACAAATTTCTACCAACTTATCTTCCCCAAAAGACCTCAAACCTCTGCCAAATTCGTGTAGTGTGCTCAAGGGCTGATGAAGGCGTTTGGATATGATTTTCCGGCTTGGTAGAACTATTGTAGTCAATTGGAGGCTTGAAGGTTGCTATAATCCTTCATTTTTGCCTATTGTAATTCATAATTTGGGTAAACCTTGTTACTTTTATATTTACATATGTTTGTTATTGATATGATTGTTGAGATTTTGCGTTTGATTGAAATAACCATGAATGTATTGATACTTGCTTGTTCTTATATTGCTTTTCTTATTGGTTTGATCCGTGACAATCAGAACCACCACCTTGTTACTTGCTTAAACAAACAAAAGACGCTTGTAGTGCAACCAAGTCTCTTGGGACGACCTTGATTAACCAAAACCTATACTACAACTTGACTAGAGTATACTTGCCCGAATGTGTTCCTAGTTAACCGGTAATTCTTGCATATAAATTTAAAACCTCGTGCGAACACATCAAGTTTTTGGCGCCATTGCTGGGGACTTGTTTTGCACTTGTTTGTTTGTTTGATTGTTTTCTTGTTTGATAGATTGTTTGTTTGCTTGCATGATAATTCCGGCATCGCCACCATCAAGTTTTTGGCGCCGTTGCCGGGGATTTGGTTTTTTGTTCTTAGGTGTTTGATTGTTTGTTTGATTGAATTGTTTGTTGAATTGTTTGCTTGTTTGCTAGTTTGTTCGAATGATATATTGCTCATGAATGATTGTTTCTTTGCTCTTGTTTGATTGCTCTTGTTTGTTACTCATGATGCTTGCTTAAATTGCTTCCTTTGCGTTTTCTGTCCAAAAATCTCATTTCTCAAAATTGCTTAAATAATCTTGGCATCAAAATCAAGTTTTTGATGTTGGGACTTCGTTTCATGTGTTCTGAAAATGCACATTTTTCACAATAGCTTTATTTTGTTTCTTTGTTATTTTTCCTTTGTTTGTTTGTTTGGTAAATTATTTTATAAATTGACTTTTTTAAGTCCCTCTAAAGTGAGGCTCACCCATTGTGAACAAACTATAAGAGAGGTATAAGGCGGGTCTCCCTGATTCCCTAAAGAAGTTGGGGTTTTAATATGCTTCATGACCTATTTCTCCGCTTCTTTGTGCGTTTCAATGGAACTACCAAGAACTCGTGGGAAAAGAATAAGTCATGTTTGGTTTCAAATATATATATATATATATATATATATATATATATATATATATATATATATATATATATATATATATATATATGGTAGGGTTAAAATGAAAAGTTTCTTATAATGAAAAGAATGAGAAGGCATGTGGAGGTGACATGTGTCACCTTTGCCACATCACCATGCCATGTCATGTGACATGTGTCACCCCCAAAAAAAAATTCCGCCAAAAATGCTTTTTTGGCAAAAAAAATCGCTAAAATTTATTCTCGCATCACGCTTATAAAATATAATTGTGATGCAAGAATTTATAATCTTAATGCACTAAAATCATGATTATGATGCAAGAACTTTATAACCATAATGCAAGAACTTATAACCTTAATGCACTAATAAATTTTGGTGCATCTTTATTATAAGTTACCCATCATAGTTAATAGTTAAGTGCATCAACTATGATGCACTAAAATCAATGTTATAACCTTAATGCACTAAAATCTTGATTGTGATGCAGTAACTTTATAATTGTGATGCAGTAATTTATAACCTTAATGCACTAAAATCATAATTGTGACGTAGTAACTTATAACTTTAATGCACTAATAAGTTTTGGTGCATATTTATTATAAGTTACTGCATCATAGTTAATAGTTAAGTGCATCAAGTATGATGCACTAAAATCAAGGTTATAACCTTAATGCACTAAAATCATGATTGTGATGCAGTAACTTTATACTGTGATGCAGTAATTTATAACCTTAATGTCCTAAAATCATGATTGTGATGCAGTAACTTTATAACTGTGATGCAATAAAAAATTTTGACGGGAAAATAAAATGTGCCCCAAAAAAATTTTTATGGAAAAAATTCGCTAGGAGGGGTGTGGGGTGGGGTATGGTGATGTGGCATGGTGATGTGGCAAAGGTGACACATGTCACGCTCCACATGACTTCTCATTCTTTTCATTCTAAGAAACTTTTCATAATAACTCAAACCTATATATATATATATATATATATATATATATATATATATATATATATATATATATATATATATATATATATATATATATAATAATAAAAAAAATAGTAAAAAGAAAAAGAAAAAGTCGAACTAGATTATTTTGAAAAATTTCTTGTAGTAATAATATAATAGCAATTTTTTTTAGTCGTTAAGTTATTTTTTTCTTTTGTATGCTTAACTTAAGTGTGGGGGGGAAATATTATTGTGAAAAACGAAACTCATTTATAAACTTTCATATTTTTTGGCCAATTTTTTGAATTTTGTAAACCTGTTTGCCCTCATGATCTAGTTGTTTTCAAGTGTATGGGTTAATATATTAAAATAACTGGATCAATCCACTGGTGAAATTTATAATTTTTGAAAAACCTGAGATGTGTCCCATATTAATATTGTAATTCATTCTGGGATCGATAACATTTGCTAGCACATATTATAGCCCTTCCACTAAATTGCGAGGATTTGAGCCTGTTTCATATATAGCATACATCTTTTATGCTTGAATCTTTTGCTATGAGTGTGCCGGTGATTTCATTTATTCTAGAACTTGTACATGTAAATCATTACTGATCAAAGAAGATCACATTCGTGTGATATAAGTGTATTCGTGTGATAAAGAGGCACCTTAGGAATAAAACCAAATGGCCTTCCATTTTACATCTAATGATATATTAGCTAGCCACATCGGTTAGTTAACCACCCACATGGACCCATTTGTTAGCGCTCATTATTTAGCGCTAGGTACCCTTAGTACACCCTTTGAGCCATCCCTTTCTTTTTGTTACATTCACTAAAAAAAAAGCAAAAAAATATTTTACACTTTAAACCTTAGCCCTACCCTTGTCAATGTCTAAACGGTTGGTTGCTAGTTACTTGGTATGATTGGATTGTTTTTGATAATTATGAGTTAGCCGCACTTTGCCATTTGTGTGTGCCATTTCGACAAAGATGAAGATTGATCACCTTTAAATTTTGTATTTTTGTGGTAATGCTTATACGAAGTGTGGGGGAGATGTGATGTATGTGAAAAAAAATGTGAAAAAAAAAGAAAAAGAATAAGTCATCGAAAGAAAAAAATGATGAAAGAAAAAAAATATATGTGATGCCAATGTGCTATATTATTATGTAGATGAAGGAAGATAAAGTATGTTTGAGATATTGATTAGCCAATGTGCTAAGACGTGATATATATATATTTGATAATCGATATGTGAAGAGAAGTTAGTAACTATAATCATTTTCGGGTTTGTGGTTTGTTCGGTGACTAGCAACATTTGGTACTTAGACTGGCTCTATTTTTCTTTTAAAACCAATTACATAAAATAATCTCATGCCTTATCCATACCCTTTATTCACCTGAAGCCTGACGTTACAACCTGAATAAAATCCCTATTTAGATGTTTACACTTGGCGCTTACGCCATGTCGGTGGAGTTTTGTTTCTTGTACAAGCCTATGGTAATATTTAGATCATGACTGAGAAATATGAGTGTACTATTCCTTAATACTATCCATCACTAAATAAATTGAGAGTTGAGTGAATTATACATCCATTCCTTTTCGTGAGGTGCTTAGCCATGTTATCAAGCAAGAAAATCCATAGGGTATTGTCAAACATCTCAGTTTTTCACCTCTTAAAGCTTAAAACGATGAATCTTATCTTTTACTCGCACTTGGTAGATTTGCATCGCATTTTATTAATCATTTTCATGCACCATGTGGACTTATTTTCTTTAATTCTAAATTTGCTTGAGGGCAAGCAAAGTTTAAGTGTGGGGGAATTTGATAACGCTCAAATTATGCATGTTTTTAGTAGCGTTATCCGTGCTTTTATGTGTGTTATTTGGTTATAATCATATGCTTTTGTTTCTTAATCGTATAAAAGTGTGTATGCTAGTTTATTTGTAGCCAAGTACAGGAAAGTGGAGAAAAAGACGGAAAAAGAAGTAAAAAACAAATATTTATTCATGTACAAAGAATTCCCGACAAAAGCATGACTTGTGGAGTATATTCGAGAAGATAAAGTCATCAAGATGGTGGTCTAAAGACTCAAGAATAAAGTTCAAGAAGGAAAACGAGAAAGAAATGAAGAAAACAAGCTAAAATGAAGAAATATTGGAAGACTCGTTGTTCCCGTCACACCTTCACCATTTTGGCCATATCTTGAGCATACGAACTCTGATTTAGGTGATTCAAGCGGCCACAGAAATCTAAGAGAAAGATCTACAACTTTGGTGTTTATCATTTTCTGTCAACTTGCTCCAGCCGATCGGTCGGGCCCCGCAACTGATTCGGCTGGAGGGTTATCAAAGAAGACCAGCCGATCGGCTGGTGACTAAACCAATCGGCTAGGAGGCCTGGTTCTGCCATTTCTTCATCAATAAGAGTCCTAACATGTTCCAAACGATTCTAGGTCCTTCCTACATGTATTCTAGTCTCTTCCAAGCTCCTTGGTGACCAAGAAATGCATTGATGACCCCTAGGCTTGAGAGGAGTATAAATAGACCTCATTTGTGTATGTTTTCATTCATCCCTACCACCACCACTCCATCCAAAGGTGTGAAATTCGAGCCACCACCCTTAAGGATGAATTTCCACCAATCCTACACCATCTAACTATTCCATCCCTCTCATCCTTCTCATCCCTCTCAATCCCTCTCCATCTCAAGGTGTGAAATTCGAGCCTCCACCCTTAAGGAAAAATTTCCACCTTGAGATCAATCCCTACCACCACCACTCCATCCAAAGGTGTGAAATTCGAGCCTCCACCCTTAAGGATGAATTTCCACCAATCCTTCACCATCCCCTCTCAACTTACCTTCCCAAAGGTGTGAAATTCGAGCCTCCACCCTTAAGGACGAATTTCTACCAACTTATCTTCCCCAAAAGACCTCAAACCTCTGCCAAATTCGTGTAGTGTGCTCAAGGGCTGATGAAGGCATTTGGATATGATTTTCCGGCTTGGTATAACTATTGTAGTCAATTGGAGGCTTGAAGGTTGCTATAATCCTTCATCTTTGCCTATTGTAATTCATACTTTGGGTAAACATTGTTACTTTTATATTTACATATGTTTGTTATTGATATGATTGTTGAGATTTTGCGTTTGATTGAAATAACCATGAATGTCTTGATACTTGCTTGTTCTTATATTGCTTTTCTTGTTGGTTTGATCCGTGACAATCATAACCACCACCTTGTTACTTGCTTAAATAAACAAACGACACTTGTAGTGCAACCAAGTCTTTTGGGACGACCTTGATTTACCAAAACCTATACTACAACTTGACTAGGGTATTGATGCAGGTTTTACTGACCAGGTTTTAATATTTATAATTTCTCGTTATACCTATGGTCTACCCTAATGCACTAACGGGCAGTGTACCCGGTCATGTGTAGTGTAGTATTTGGTAAAACCGAGGTCATCCCAAGAGTTATGTATGTGGATTAATATTAAGTCTAGGTGTCACAGATTTTAATATGATTATGAAAAGGAATTAACTAATAAAAGCAAATAAAGGCAAAGGATGTGATCAATAGAGGAGAGTGGTGCTAACCTAGTTATTCATCCTAACTAGTAGTGTTTACGCCTAATTACTTCCAATTACTTGTGGGGTCAAAGTCGAGAGGACAAGATTTGGTCATTTCGCCCTAACCTATCAAAGAAAGAGCCACCACCGGAGACGCTGTGTGTCCCTCATAAGTCCAGCTTTTTCCTTGTCCCTAAGCCAAGTCATTAAGTTCCGCCACATGCTAGACTTATAATAGTGAGTGCCCTGGCGCTAGCATCTTAGACACTCACCCCTAATTTAAGTTCATCCAAACGGTAGGTGATTTGTTGGTCAAATCGCACAAGTAGAAAGTCGTCGCTGGTCATATGTTACCCTTCCCGTCTCGGCCTACTCACTTAGGGTCGGTTGGTCATATCTCCTAAGCAACTAGCCTCACCGCCATTCAAAACTACCAAACAAGGGTAGCTACCAATAAACTATGCATGCATACACTTAGAAATAATTATACGGAAGCAATGTAAACGCAAACAAAACAATTAAGGAATCATAACTAGGCAAGACCAAGACGCGTTTAGCGCTCATATTAACCATGCAAATCAATTCAATGTTTAATGTTACGAAATACATGAATCGAAAGTAAAGAAAAGATAAAAATCTAATGCTTATCGTAGGGAGTGATTTCTCCCTTGAGATAGCTCCGATGCTCCTCTAGATCTCGCTTTGGCTTCTTCTCACGTCTCTCGATTGTTGTGTGTGAAATGGGATGAGTTGAAATGCTGGAAATCGTGGGGTATTTATAGGCCAGATCTTGGTTACGGCGTAACTAATAAAAGAGTTACGCCGTAATCATCTAATTCTTCGTAAATTGCACTAGAAATGCTGGTTACGGCGTAACCTTAGATGGGGTTATGCCGTATCTTCAATAAATCTTGGTTACGCCGTAGTTGATGTATGAGTTACAGCGTAATTATCAGCGGCGCTTTAGTCACGTCGTAATGTGAGAGAGGAGTTACGCCGTAACTTCTTCAAAGCGAGCATACTATGATAAATCTTCAATAAACTCTCCAATTCCGCCTCTTTAGCTCCAATGCTCGTGAATTTACCCGAAAGTGAAATATAATGGAAAACAAGCGTGAAATCCATATAAATGATATAAGTTACAAGCATTATCGGGAAATTGACACTTAATATTCGTGGATAATTTGATGTTATTAAATATCCCCCACTGAACTCTACTTTCCTCAAGTAGACCTTATTAGATAGATTCCTAAAAGATATCTCCCATTACCGGAAAATATAACTTTACAAATCCTTTATGCTAGAATAAAACAAAGCCGAACAACTCACGAAATGGGAACGAAACACTCAAATCTCTCAACTATTCTAAGTGTCAATTTCGGGTGATCACCAATCGCACAGTATAGCATGTATTCTATCATAAGCTTGGCGGTTACACAAATCTCCACCACTAGAGTTAAGGACAAAACAATTCTCGAAGGCAATATGGGTAGACACGACAATGGTTAAGGGTGATTTGTCATTACTAACATGTCACGGCGAAGTGGACAAAATCAATGATACATGACCAAATCCATGGCCAAGACACCAAAGATTGCTCGATGCATCACCTAGACATACTTCATGACTAAAGGGTAGGATAAGACATGGGATATATAAATGGTGTAAAATAAAAATCAAGCAGATAGTTTAAATCTATAACCAACTCATCACCACTTACCGTCCGCCCAAAGTTCAAGCTTTGAAGTTAAGAAACCGGATCATGATATACTAGGTAGATGTGTCATTGGAGGACGTCATAATGGGCACACTACCTTTTCTTCAACTGTTGGCGCAATTACCAACTCCAATCTTCAAATGTGACCGAGGTGGCCTCCTCGATACTAAATCTATATTAAGCTCATAACATAGTGCTTATAACATTGCACTTTACAATGAAATGAATAACATAACTATTGTTTTTTTCGAATCATTTTTTTTTTGGCATCAAACATAAACATAATAACATCCCCCCACTTGATATGAACAATGGGAATTCAGGGGGTCTTCAATGATCTTTAAGAATATGTCGTCGACGAAAGCGTGATTCCCGAACCTTTCCACTTGAACCTTGAACTTAGGCAAATGATGACCTCCCGATCACAAATAAAGACTACATGGTAGCTAAGGTGTATGGGTGTAACGAAACAATATATTGGGTTAACAAAATGAAATGATGGCTCAGATGGGTGTATCTAGGGGTATCTTGCACTAAAGGTGAGTGTAACAAAAGGGTTTCACATGGGGGTCGAGAAGTCGAGGTGACTAATCGATAGACACACAATGGTAGGCTATTTGGGTGATAATCCCATAATATTGCCTTCTTAAACCGAAAAGTCTAAATACATCAAGTTAACTCAACATACCGCCTATGGTCTCGAAATGATGCAAAGGCCAAGTTCTAAAGTTTACAAGCTACCAAGACACTCATAATTTGGTGGATTTGGGGTAAAATTTTGGAAACGGATAAGGCTAATCTCGCCATATAATATGTTAGGAATTAGAATATTCCTTAGTGAAGAGTCGGTCACCCCAAATGTTATCTAGCATATGTTAGCTCGTAGACTTGTAGTTATTTACGTTATGTAGTAGTTATTTAGTTAGTTTGTAGCGTAGTTTAGTTTAGAGCAACACCGTGGAGGAAGGACGGTCTTACCCATCGATCCCCCGATCCACAGCCGATAGGAGGTCGTGTATTTGTAGTATAATACCCCTTCCATCCATGGAAGGGTGGTGCTTTTCAATCTAATATTCCATACTTTGTGTAAACCTCTAGCAAGAACACCCTCTCTCTACTAACTCTCTAACTATGGCAAACATGTATTTTGATCATCCAAGACCACCCGAATCATCAACACAAAAATATTACGATCCTACAATTGGTACCAGAGCCAAAGTTATTGTGTTATCTTTGATTTGTGTGGTCCGTACCATGGTTATTGTTTGTGGTTTGTTTTGATTCATGTTGTTCACTGTTTCAAATCTTTCTGTGGTCAAAAAATATATACTTTACATTATTTTGCAAAAACTGTTTCACATGTTTTGTTTTAACCGATTACATCATATGTTTGTGTAAATGTTTTGTCAAGTATACTTGTGGTTAACAGTGTTCACATGGTTTGCATCTATTTTGGTCCAAAAAGTCTCAACATATATTTTCTAAATGAAAATTTTCTAAATGATGTTTTGTCTAAATGGTCAAATCTGGTCATCTGTCTTATGGGTATACAGTCTTGTGTCATTTCTGGCCAAACATATATTTATTATCTTTTCTATAACTCTGTTTGTACCAAACGTGATGTGGTCGATATCTGCTTGTCAAAATGCAGTCAAACTTGGGTCAAAATGATACTGTCATATGCAGTTTTTCTGGGTTTCATTTGAATATGGTCGGAACTTGACCGGAAAACTCATCGGAAAATGTCAAAAGCCTTGCTAGCGACTTGGGGTCATTCTTCATGGCGACTTGTCTTTACAAGTCGTCTTGGTTTAATGTTTTTACTGTGTAGCGAGTTGAAAATTTAATAGCGACTTATGACTCAAAATGGCTAGCGACTTGTTAAGTTAAAAGACTTAGCGACTTGTCTATTGACTATTTAGTCAATAGCGACTTATAAGTTTTTTAAGGCTTAGCGAGTTGGTTTTGTAAAAGGATTAGCGAGTTGGTTTTGTAAAAAGAAGTTAGTGACTTGGCTCATGAATTTGGCTAGCGACTTGGTGACAGAAATGATGAAGAAGAGGTTTTTGACCATAGACCACAACCCACAACCACTACAGAAATCTATTACCAAAACACATTCATCGTGAACCTCATTCACAACAATCATCGGTTCATCTTTTTAATTGATAACAAAAAGAATAAAGAAACAACAGATCCGAATTCATCAACCACGATCCAAATCTAATCACACCTTCAACCATATAATCATATCTCTTCATCAACAAACAAATTCGACCCTAACAATAAAAATACCTTCAAGATCTCAGATCTGGTTCACGTGTTTATCTTTACAAGATGTTTTTTTCTCGTGGAACCTTCTCTCATCATTGATCTAATATGTTTTGATAATATCCGAAATTAAAAAGATGTGAAATTAACAATTATGTTAACTCATATCTCATATTTCGTTAATAATGTAAAACATCCTGATCTAATCAAGATAATGTGTCCAAGATCTATAACTTACCGTGTTCATATGATGTGATTTCGTGACCAACTCAACTGCATCTTAGCCATCCCTGTGGCGAATCAATGATCCCCAAGCCATCCCTGTGGCATTCGAGAGAAACAATGAGTTTCTTGGGTTTGTCATCTATTGAAGAGATGTGACAACATAAGTTTTTTTTTATTATTGGTTTGAGGTATGTGTAATGGAGGCGGATTGTAAAACGTGTGCTAAGAATATTTGGGGTGTTTGGAGAGGATTATTAGGGCAGTTGTGAGAGATGCAAGTTGAGAGGATAGAAAGGTGAGGAAGGGGGCGGATGTAATGGAGTTGTGTGATTAGGGTTACCTTTTTGTGTATTGACCTAAATATTAGGATATCAACTTTTATATCCGGTTTTAATAATTTCTGAATTGCATTGGGTTGGAATTTGGATCGGGCCCCGGATGCTAATGTGTATTGAGAATTGGATTTGGGCCTTACTAACCGCATGTGATTCTCTTGAACCGGTCCTATGAGTATCTGGATATTGGGATGTTCGCTTTTATCAATACATGAGCCGTATTTTTCTGTTTTGGGCGTCAAAGTGTTACTTGGCTTAGTATTGTATTAAAATGTGGACATTATATACAAAAGGTGGGCGTGTAAGGGACTACATTATGAGATTTGAGTTTTAATATGTAATGGATTTCATGTGAATGACATAATGTTAGTCTCGTTGGAGGGACCGAAACTATGCCACAAATAAATGTATGCGGTATGCTTTTTGATGGGATGAATGTGCTTGGACCGGGCTTAGTGATATTGGGATATTATGGTGACTTGGATCGGGTGTTATCATATTGACTATGGGCTTCATTTGATTTGATTAATATGAGATTTGTCGATGTGAGTTGATGAGTTGATGAGTGTTCATGAGATGATGATTGTGATACTTTGGTGAATACATTTTCTATAAAAATATTATATCACGGCTTGAATTGATGATCGAACCTAATTGACTATGGGGTTGTTTGGACGATATTTCTTATTTGAATTTGATATGAGGTTGTCTGGGCGCGTTTACTTATTTCGTCTTCTTTCTTTCTACTTTTCCACGAAGATGACTTGTTTGGGCACTTATAGAGGGTGATAAAGACTTGGCTATTTAGTTACGTTTGTGATTCTTTCTCGCTTAACCCACAACATAGCTATCACTTCGGTGTCTCACGCAGTTGAGGATATGTCAAGAGGTTTTGTACATTGGGTACACCGTTTCTTTTTCACGAGGATTTGTACAAGTTTAAGTAACAAATCTGGGAATTTTACTTCATGATCAAGTTTGGTATATCGGGTTTACCTCTCCAGAAGGTTACTACAATAGCCGAAAGTATGCGTGATTGATGTATTTACCAAATTGTTTAATTGGATGGTTGATGATGGTGTTGATGTTGGTATATGAATCATTGATGAACCGCTGCATGTTCCCCTAAAACATATATTCACCGAAACCAAAGTTCATAACACATTCAAGTTGACGTTGTTTACGGTTTTGTCTTGATTTTGTAAAATCCCGCGAAGAATCTATTTCTGGTTTAAATCATAGACTTGTAAAATCCCGTGACAATGGAGACATCCCGGTAATTGTAAAGTGTATTTCGAGCTATCTTACGGTTTATTCTCGGTTTTATAAAATCCCGAAGAATCTATTTCTGGTTTAAACCATGGAATTGTAAAATCCCAGAATGATGGAACCATCTTGGAGAAGAGAAATTGTAATTCGATCTTCCGATGCTAGTGCTAATGCTTCGCTCAAGAAGGGATAAAAGGTGTGCTTCATAAATTGATGTGTGTTTGGATATTCGCATGGCGCTTTGGTTATTACAAGGTTTTACGGGTTATGTGCTTCTAACCATGGTCGGGATGAAAACCATTATCAAAGTTCACTTCAAAAGTCAAAGGAGGCTAGAATTGAGCTTTTAACCAGAAGATGTGACAACGGAGTTAATTCACTATTATTTATTTGAAGTTGAAGTGAATTATTACGGGCGAGTGTACTTAGTATCTGAAGGTATCGGGGATGGTTGGATGAAGATTCTTTGAGATCCTTGTTCGACCTTTTTCCAAAAACGAAGATTTGAAAATCTAGTTATTTTTGGGTGTCTTTACCTTTTCTTTACCACTTGGGGAATTGGGCTCTTACCACCACAAGATAACTATCACTTTAAGGAGTTACGCTAGTGCTCAAGGTCACATTCAATTGTGGATTTTCAAGAGGTAATATACGCCTTATACTTGATGGTTGGTTGGTTGAAGAGTATAGAGACATAGAGAGTACTTAGAGATGCTAATGGAAATCTGCACCGCCTTTTGTTACATATGTGCAAGTTTAACTCATGAGTTCGGGTTAGTTTACGCGTGGTCAATTCATCATATTGGGTTATTCCATGAAGTCACTACATAGAGCCTACCGAATGATAATGGGTTGATTACATGTTTTGCTAAGAGAGTCGAAAAGAGAGAGATTATGACGTATGAACACAACAGCTCATGCCTCGTACTCTAAAGAAAAGAAAAGTGTACGCTTCAAAGGCGCTTTATCTTCCAAGAAGAGAAATCTTCTTATGACGCCCTGCTCACATCGGCTCGTGCCTCGACTCCAAAGAAAAGAAATGTGTACGCTTTCAAGGTGCATTATCTTCCGAAGAAGAGAAATCTTCTTATGACGTATGAACACATCGCTCATGCCTCGCTCGTTAAAGAAAAGAAATGTGTACGCCACAAGATTATCTTCGAAGAAGAGAAATCTTCTTATTATGACCATTCTCATCAACATGCTTCATACTTTTTCCATGCGCTCACCTCTCGAGTGAACCGGCTACCATCGATTGTTTTCTCATTCCACTTGCTCGATTATAATGAAGATGGCGACATCACGTGCTTATTTTATGGGAGAGAAGTGAATAGAACATTCGGATGATTTTCACTTATTTAATCAAGAATGGCATCTCCGTATGCAATTCTTGAGGGGAGAAGAAGTGTGAATTTTTGCATTGTTGATTGATATTTGAGAATATAAATGGTCATACGGGCTCTAAACTCATGTAAGGACCGAGCTTCTTCTTATCGGGTAATCTTCACATGGAGTTTTTTCTCTAAGAGCCGTTGGTTGACATCTTCACCGGATTGATGAGTTTATCGACAAAGTGCTTCCGGTTAATGCTTCACGATACATCAACATGATGATTCTCGAACAATCTCTGTTTTGTTTGATGTGATTGGTAGTTTGGTGTTACCATCTTGTGTGTTCATTATGTTCGATTGTTGATTTCCTTGATGAACATCTTTCGTTCTTGTTTGATTGGGAGGATTTTAGTTAAGGGATTTGCAAGATGTGTTAATTGGGATGCTTTTGGTGGATGCTTTTTGGTGTGAGTTGAAGATGTTAATTATCTATTCCCAACCGGACAATCTTGAAGAAGGTCGAGTCTCAGCTTTGTTCTACATTTCTTGCTATATGTTAGAAGACCAAAGACGAGTTGCATTTAATGATCTAAAGACTTCTTCTTAATCGGGCATTTATCAAAAGATTGTCGGCCTAGGGAGAGCACTAATTGGGGAATGTGATATGTCAAATTTAATCCCCAATTAGACTTGCTCACATTATTCAAAGATGTTGATTCTCACAAAGACTTCAAGCGATCTTCTCAACAAATTTCAAGTATTTGGGCATTCAAAGAGTTGCCGATTCCAAGTATCAAAACCGAAAAGAGGAAGGAGACAAGCATCTAAACGCGAGTAAACTTGATGTACTTAATACTTCTAAGAAATTGAAGATATCCCGGAAGATAAATGTTATTATCAGAGAGAAATTCAAGGTTTGACTCATGGCGAGTAAACTTGATGAACTTAATTCTTCTAAGTGATTGAAGATATCCCGGAAAACAAATGTCATGACCGCAGAGAAACTCAAGGTTTTACTCATCAAGGCGTTTAGTATTCTTATTCCAACTATGTGGGGAAGCGATGGAAGAGTTAGTTTCAAGATAAAAGAGGTACATAAGTGCGTGATGATCTCGATGTTATCACAATCATCGAGGAGAGAGAATTGTGTACATTGGAGGCGCCAATGTTTCACTGAGGGCTTAATCGCTGATTCGTAGATATAATCACTTATTCGGAGTTGACATCCGCAGATTGTCATCCGCAGATAATCGATGACTTGGCTTGCTTCTTCAATGTTATCGCTATTCCTTCCGGGTATTGGTATACTGGATACTTGAGCTTCATACACGATCATCGTGGAAGAAAATGTGAACATGGGAGGTGTTTCATTCCCCCATGATGTGTATTCGGGAGAGTTCTTGGATATTGGTGTACTTCGGTTCTTGAGCTTCATACACATTCATCGTGACCTAAAGATGTGAACATTGGGAGTTGTTCTTCATTACCCTCATGATGTGTATTCGGGAGAGTTCTTGAGCATTATACAAAGAGACCGACCGCATCAATTCAACTACTTGGGGGAATTGTTCTCTTGACACATTTTGGAATAGATCGCCTGTACGCCGCTTGAAAGGAAATTGAGAAGTGTTATTTATGTGTGGGATGATATGTTGTTGTTCTTTGGATGATATAACCTCGAATCTAAGAATCACGGCTTTGAATCGCTTTCACTAAAGGATTTTCGGTTTGGGGGAAGTCGCCAAAGTCTCACTTTCGGATGGTTCAATTTCTTTCTTCGATTCAAGAGCCCTGAAGCTTTGGTGGTGAATGTTTAAGAGTTGATGACTTCTATCGCTTTTACTGACGCTTTTCGACATCCTTATCTCGGTACTCGTATCATCATCTTCTTTAACTATATCATCTTCTATCTTTGTATATATCTATTAAAAACCAAAACAAAAATATAAAACCAACAAAACAAAATAGAAAATATAAAATCAACAAAACCCATAAAAATCGAAAATTTCAAAATACCAAAATATGTTTTCACATGACATGTCTTCGGTATCGATAACATCTACGGTCTTAAAAATGTCATTCAATAATGGCACGGACCATAGATGAAGTTCGAGCAGAGGTGTAAATATTTCTTTCTAAACATGTCACAAACTATGGCTTACGCTATTTCAGATCAGAACCCGCTTCAAATAATGGCTTGCGCTATTTCAGATCAGAACCCGTGTTTAAAAATGGCTTGCTATCATTTCGATAGCAACCCACTCTTCAAGAAAGGAAAGTGATGCGCTAAACCTATTTTTCTATTATTTCGTGCACTTATCCTAAAACAAAACAAGGAAAGCATGTCGTCAAAAGATCATTGCTTCCTACACAAATGTTTTTCCGTCTACAATTCTTCAGAAAAATCTTTGTTGTGTTTTCAAAATGGTGGTAAATGTGTTGCTTGTAAATCAATCAGAATCAAGTTTTCATAAAATTACAAAAACTCAATCGATGACTTCAGCGCTTTTAAAACTTTTCAAGAAAAAGAGTCATTGGTTGAGGGGAAGAATATTTTTCATATTTACACCATCTAACGAGCTTTCTTAATCATCCTACGTGCTTATCTGAAAAATATAATTGCCTATGTTGAAGGACTAGGTTTCTAGGATGTGACTGTTAGGTTTAGATGATTATAAATTGATGAACATTATTCCCATGCCTTATATGAACTGATTGATATGTTGAATTGACTTGAATTAGTCGATTGTTGTTTGGGTGATGTCGACCACCATATATCTGTATGTGTGTTCACTAACGTATGCAGGTATATTGGTATTTAAGAATGTTCCCGATCCGGATCCCACAATGAAGATGATTGGGTGCCAAAAGGAAAGGGTAACTATATCTTGGGTTGACAAATGAAGAAACGGAGCTTAATTGGACTTCAATGGAGAGTTGGCATAAATGCAACGTAAGAGGTGTCACTGCATCAGCAGATGGTTTCTTCTAATTGATTGAAGAAACAGAGCTTAATTTGACCTCGCTTGGCATTCAAAATGCAACGTATGAAGAAGTCTCACCGCATCGCAGACGGTTTTTCTTCCAAGCCCTACAACAACAATGTAAGCTTCTCAACCACCTAACGATCTTTGTGCGTGATAATCGTGATGATACCATTTTTCTAAAAACTTTGAAAATATTGTTTTTGAAAATGGAAAATATTGTTTTGAAAATATATTGACTAAATTTTGAAAATCACCGGACTTCATTTTATCAAAACTTTAGTCACTCAATTATCGACTTCGGTCATCGATTGAGGGGGAGAGTGATTTAATTTAAAATATTTTCATACAATATATCTTCAAAAGAGTCCGTTTTGTACAACAAAAAGTGGTGATCTAAAGATTTAATGTTATGTCATGGTATGATTTTCTTTAAAACTCAAAGATATGTCAAAATGAAATTTTTTCTGTTCTTGTTTGATTGTGAAATTATTTTATTTTACTTAAAGATCGTTTAAAAAACTATCATACCTGACACTAACAATCTTTAATGTCTATAGTTGGTCCATCTCAGTCAATTTCAAAAATTAAATCTTGCCACGTCTTTCCCCTAAAATTTTCTAAATAATTAAAATCATTCGGGATCACAAATCTCAAATGGTTTGATATTTGTGATCAAGGAGAGATCGTAATTTAAATCTCAACTGCTTTAAATGGAATCGGTTTTAGTCCTTCAAAGCACTCCGCCTCCATGTGCCAAACGATTTCAAATACACAATGCACATGTTGAGGAGGAGGATTTATCCAAAACATGATGAGTATTTAAACTTGGCTACATTTTCTCCCATGTTTCTAAACCTAATTAAATCACTTGGGATCCAAAATCTCAAAGGGTTTAATATTTTTGATCTGGGAGAATTTGTGATTTAATAATGAAATTTGATAAAAGATGATCGCTTTGATTTAATTGTGCAGTCGCCTTCTCATATGTGCTAAAAGCTTTGAATCAAGCACATATTGAGGGGAGGCATAACCATCGAGGTACAAAAGTTTTTAAAGAGATTTATAAAGCACCTTGATTGAGTTGTCAAATGGTTTTCTTAATGGCTTTTGTGATCTTGTATGTGCTTCAAAAGAACTCTTGCCTCTATGTGATAAAATGATTTCAAATATCCTACGCACATATTGAGGGGGAGAATTTACCAAAAGAAATTCAAATGGCTCTTTCTACGGAAATTAGGATCATGAAATTGTTTCAAAGAAATTATTTCAAAGAACTCTTGCCTCCATGTGCTAAACAATTTAAAAATCATATACACATGTTGAGGGGGAGCATTTTCTAAATGATCAAAACTATTAAGGTACAAAATGCTTTGATCTCGTATCACAAGTACCTTGATTGTTTTTCCAAATGATTTTTCAATTGGTTTTAAGAAAGAATGAACTGTACCAAAAGACCGACCAATTTACTTTATGCATGGTGTTATAAGGATGGTTAGGTTAGGTATTAGTTCCCACGATCCGCCAGTAATCCTGAGGGATCTACCCAGGACAATCCACTAGATAGTGTAGAGTCCTTAGGTATGATGAAAAAAGGAGAAAAATGAGAAATTGGGAAGAGTGCGGACCGAGATGAGCTAGTAATGGAATAAACCCAACAAGGTTCTAGTAATGAAGTCTCGGTAAGCATTGAAGGGTTGAAGAATGAAAAGAAATGAAATATGAAAAGGGTGAAAAGAAATAGCCTCCAATAATTCAACCTTAGCGTAAACCGGGTTCAATACATATGCTACCGGTGTTTCCTAAGGTAACACCGGTATTGAAGACAAGACATCATGGACCCAAAGGATGCACCGCACTAAACTTCCCAAGCTACTCAAGTTCCTCTTAAAAGGGCTTGTTTCATTCTCACGGGAACCGACATTATCTATCGACTTTCTTAGAGACTGTTGATATTGAAGAAGGAGACCCACTCCTAGTCTCCCAGTATAGGAACCAAATGTGCACAATTGATTCTAGAGCCAAGAGATCATCCACAATATCTCATTAGGACACAAAATTAACGAAGACTTGCTTTTTCACACAATGTGGAAAGTAAATATATATTAAGAGTCCTACGCATTATCCTTGTGGTATTGCCAGAACATCTGAGTGATATTTATGTATTCACGATGAATATGGAAATCCTTCTAGAGCCAACATCAAACAAGCTCTTGGTGGGTGACATGTGAGATCTTGCAAAAGATCAATCTTGTGACAACTGGATAGAAACAATGGGGCGATTCAATCTTGAATCAACCTTGGTCCAGGAAATGGATTGACGGATACCTTGAAAAAACCGGTCGTTGTGCTTAAAAGTTCTTTTCTATAGCACATCAACTGTGTATTAATGTTTCAAAATTAAAGGGTATTTATGATTGATAATTGATTTTCCATAAAACCTTTGTTGTATTGCAAAACATTTTCTATCTTAAGCAATACACGACTGCTTTTCAAATCATTTTTCATCAATCGCTGAATCTCAATTACGGGTTAACTCACTCCGTGTTGTCTTCTTTGAGACGTTCGGTTTGAGAACAAATAGAGCAACAAGCGAAACCCTCATCAAGGAGATTCTTAGGAATCCCACCGATCACAAAAGATATTTGTACCGATCAACGGGAACCGCGGGCGTGACCTCAATTCAACGAAGTGATCAAAGACACTTTCGTGTATTTATTGCTAACTGTTGTTTGCGGTACATTTGGACGGTTGCGGTGATCGAATTGAGGAGTCAATCCAAAGCCGCATGCTCACAAAGATCCACACTTAAATTGAAGAAATCATGACCGGTGCATATCTACATAACCTGCTCGATATTTCATACTATGCTTCGCTTGCCGCAAATATCATGAACCAAGAAGGCTTCCGCTACTCGATGGAAAGATGTCATGATTCAAAAATGTGAGCATGTCGGTCCAAAAGTCACAACTACACATGATGGCAACACAATAAAGGGTGATCCGAGATTTATCGTGGCCGATGATCTCAAAGAAAGCTCAAGATCATCAAAGATGTGGATCGCTTAAAGGCCTCCACTAAAAGTACAAATCAATGCGGACTTTGAAGAATCGCTACAAAGCACAAAGATTGCGGACATTGAAGAATTCAAGTCTACGAGCTCAAGAACAAAGTCAAGAATAGAATGCTAGGATTCAAAATGTAAAACATGGGGTGACCTCCCTTAGGAGGAGATTGTTAGGAATTAGAATATTCCTTAGTGAAGAGTCGGTCACCCCAAATGTTATCTAGCATATGTTAGCTCGTAGACTTGTAGTTATTTACGTTATGTAGTAGTTAATTAGTTAGTTTGTAGCGTAGTTTAGTTTAGAGCAACACCGTGGAGGAAGGACGGGTCTTTACCCAATCGTATCCCTCGATCCACAGCCGATGGAAGGTCGTGTATTTGTAGTATAAATACCCTTCCATCCATGGAAGGGTGGTGCTTTTCAATCTAATATTCCATACTTTTGTGTAAACCTCTAGCAAGAACACCCTCTCTCTCTACTAACTCTCTAACTATGGCAAACATGTATTTTGATCATCCAAAACCTCCCGAATCATCAACAAAAAAATATTACGATCCTACATAATATCAAGGGTTATATGTGCTCGGCTAAGGTCTAATCTAGTTAGGTTAAGAAAACATGTCAAAATTTTAAAATGGCATAGTTTTCAAAAAAAATAGAAAACGAGGGAAAAATAAAGTTCAAGAGACAATTCTACTCCCGTCCCCACTTGAATTGTACAAAGTCCCTTTGTACTAAGCGTTAAATAAAGGTGAAGAGAAAAGTAGAATTAGAGCGAGAACTTCACGAAATTTGCTCCAAAAGAAAGAAGGCTCACGAAAAAGAGTCGTGCCTTCGCATAAGCATCCATGAGCAAACTTCAATCCTCAAATCACACTACCGACAAGCATAATTCTAAAAAAAGAAAAATGAAAAATGAAAAATAAACCTAACTTATTTTCGTAGGAATCACGGTTGCATTTAGCATATGCAACAAGCCTTTTAAACCAATTGGCGTCCCAAGTGGACGAGTTAAGTCTCGTGAGGGTTTACAAGGAACACACCCACAAAGTTCATTTAAAATACTAATACAAGGTTATTGTGGTTAAAATGAAAGAAGTAATGTAGAGGATAGTTACGTCGTAACTCCGGCGAGTTACGCTGTAACTAGGCAAAAACCCGCATACTGCCGCAAAAGTGTAGCTACGGCGTAACCATCGAGATAGGATTACGCGTGATCGGTAATGCATCGAAGTTACGCTACAAGGGGCCGTTCACGGGCGTAACCATGAGAATGAGTTACCAGTAACTCGTCGATCAAGATGTCGCTGCACAACTTTTCTTCGTTTCCGCAAAAATGGTTAAAACACAAAACCCAACAGAAATGGAAATAAAACAAAAGAAAGGGATAATTCGGGTTGTCTCCCAAAAGATAACTTTTCTTTATTTACGAGTCTTTAAGTTAGACTCAGAGCCTTGGGGCTTTATGGTGGCCTTAGGACTTGGCCAACTTCCTCCATGTCCTTCATCAAGTTATGTCTAACCCAAGCGACATTTGTGGCAGTGCGGAGGTACTCTTTAGTCTCGATCTTCCTAATTTTGCAAAAAATTTCCTCCGGTCCTAAATGGTATCGAGTGAACTCATACTTTTCAGCAATAATTGGGGTGGCCTCTTATATGGAATCCCAAGGATTTTGCACCTCCCTTGCTTATATGCTTCATTGTCGGGGTCAATAAATTCCTCTTTTCCTTGCAACTCAAGGTAATCTAAAATCCCTTCTATGTCATCGTCATCAGACTCGGTGCCTTTAAACCATTCCTCGTCGAGCAAATCTTCTACCAGTACACGTTTTCATTCTTCCTTCTCATTTCTTACCGACTCTTTGGTATCTTCGATTTTTATGTCACTAAAGTTGTTAGGAATCTCGTTGTTCGGATTGTCTTTACTCATATATTCTTTCCAGATCTTTTCCTTCGTCAACGTATCAACTTTTCCATATTTGATCTTGACCCAACTATCAAATCCCAAGTTGTCTAACCAAGGCAGTTTTGTTCTTTCCGTATCGTTGGTTGAGGTCCAAAAGAATTCATCCTCCCCAATTCTCATTAGACTGCTTCCCCCATTACATTTATCGTCATAAGGGTTGCATGATGCCTAGAAAACTTCCCCAAGAGATTTTATCTTTTCACACCAATGACTTCGGGCTTCTTTGTCATCGGTGGCTTAAAGGATTTTCCACGCAGATGTCATCATTAACCAATTTTTCTCGATGATGATCCTCATAGTCAATCTTGAGCTTTTTAAGAAGATTCGGTTAATTTTAGCATTCCCGAATTGTATCGCTGCACCAATGATCAAATATCAAATCTCCGAACTTGACATCATGTCTTTCAAGCTCGTGAGGCACGCCCATTCTTCTTCTTTAAAGCTACCACCACCGCTGCAATACTCATGGAAAGGGTCGCACGAGGCCATGCTCGTGTGGATTCATCGTCGCTTATGATTATCGGAGTGCACGAGTGAGTGATAGGCGGCTCCTCTTCTTCCTCGAATGAGAGCTTTTCCGATCTTTCTTCATCAGTATATGCAGCCCATATGAATTTGTTATTTTTGACCCTATCCTTATCGGTTCCTCTATCGCAAATTTCATTTCTAGGGTCGCATAAGCCCATAGATCATACCGGTCCCCTTAGCTACGGGTATCTTCTTGCACCGTGATATTTCTTTTAAATGGGATGAGGCATAAATTAATGTCGTGGGCCATCCGTTAATTACCCGTGTTCGATTCGTCCACTTCTAGAAATTTGTTTGCCCATGTATCCCAGTTACGCCGTAACTATGATGTTTGGTTATGGTGTAACTCGCTTGAGTCATCCTTATCGACATCTTTCATAATCCCACGATCGCTGTCAAAAACATAGTTACGCCGTAACTCTTCAAACATGTTACGGCATAACTCCAATCTGTCGCGGGAATTTTCACTAGAATCCAAATATTTGGTGTGAGAATTAGCTTGTATCTTCGAGTCATTATCAGCAAAAATGACCTTACATTCCATTGTGGGTTTTGTTCCTTCAGGTTTAGTGTTATTCTTCCTGACCTTCTCACTAAGTTTTTCCACCATGGTTTCAAGGTTTTTTAGGGTTGTGACGTGATTGGAAAGACTTCTGTCAGTGTTTTCGTGGAATTCTTTTAGCCATTCATCTTGTTCCTTTTGTCTTTGGGCTGAACTTTCCAGGAATTTGTTTATTGTCTCTTCAAGGTTGGGCTTTCTTTCTCCATAAGGCCCACGATAGTAGTTTCCAGCAGATCCTCCATGAAAACCATTACTATTACGATTATCTCCGTAAAACGGTTGATTTTCTCCATATTTAGCTTCTTCGATTATATTTTCATTGTTGTTGTGAGGACAATTCTTGGTGAGATGTCCTCCCCCACAGCTTTCACAACCCACTTGGATGGCATGAACGGTTTCTCTGACTTTTAGCATATCTCGACTTAGATTTTCAATTTTTCTAGCGATGGCGCAATTCACCAAAACTTCGCCTTGGTTTCTTTTGCTTCCTCCATTGTGCCATTTTGGGAGTGATCGACCATTTTTGAATGGCTTCAATTGTAAAGTAGAGTCATGTTCGGGATCGTTCCTTGATAGTCCAAGATCCGCCTTGTAGTCACATTGATTCCTTTGTGAAGATGTTGACCTTTGCCGGTTTTTCGGATCATGTAGGACATTTGTAAAGGAGATCGTTGTATCTATCCTGTGCTTGATACAACGTTTCATCGCCATCTAGTTTGAAATTATGGATCTCCAAGAGTCGGTTAGAAATCTTCGACGGAGGGAAATACCTCCGATGAAGTGCTTCTTTAGTAGAGCCCAAGTATTAATCGCCCGCCAGAAATCTTCGATCCATCTTCCGCAAATTTCAAGAAGAGTCATGGGGAACACCCTTAGCATAACAATCATGAGACACTCCCGCAATGTTGAAAAGGCTTACGATGTATAAGACATTTTCAACTTGCTCATACGCATCTTCGTCCCCTGCTTTCACGAAAAGGGTTAGCACTGAAGCTCCTCATGAATTGGTCTTTAATTTCGAAACGGACATCAGCTCCAATTGCCGGTCTTACGAGCCCCGACCCTTGTTCTTCTCTTGTCAATGCCAAATATTCCTCAAGAGTGAGGTCATTAATGTTAACAACTTACATGGTACCTGAAACTTGAAAAGAGATCGTGAGAATTTGAGAAAATTTCTAAAATAAAATTGAAATACTTAATAAAAATCCTAATATAACTCCCCGGCACCGGCGCCAAAAACTTGATGCAGGTTTTCCTGACCATGTTATAATATTTATAATGTCTCGTTATACCTATGGTCTACCCTAATGCACTAACGGGCAGTGTACCCGGTCGTGTGTAGTGTAGTATTCGGTAAAACCGAGGTCGTCCCAAGGGCTATGTGTGTGGATTAATACTAAGTCTAGGTGTCACAAATTTTAATATGATTATGAAAAGGAATTAACTAATAAAAGCAAATAAAGGCAAGGGATGTGATCAATAGAGGAGAGTGGTGCTAACCTAGTTATTCATCCTAACTAGTAGTGCTTACGTCCAATTACTTCCAATTACTTCACGTGGGGTCAAAGTCGAGAGGACAACATTTGGTCGATTCGCCACAACCTATCGACAAAGAGCCACCACTGGAGAAGTCGGTGTCCCTCATAAGTCCAGTTGTTCCTGGTCCCCTAAGCCAAGTCATTAAGTTCCGCTACATGCTAGACTTATAATAGTGAGTGCCCAAGGCGCAAGCATCTTAGACACTCACCCCTAATTCTTAAGTTCATCCAAACAGAGGGTGATCGGTTGGTTAAATCGCACAAGTAGAAAGGGTCGATCGGTTGGTCATATCTTACCCTTCCCGTCTCATTCAACTCATTTAGGGTCAGTTGGTCATATCTCCTAAGCGGCTAGCCTCACCGCCATTCAAAACTACCAAACAAGGGTAGCTACCAATAAACTATGCATGCATACACTTAGAAATAATTATACGGAAGCAATGTAAACGCAAAACAAAACAATTAAGAATCATAACTAGGCCAGCACCAAGAGGTGCTTAGCCTCATATTAACCATACAAATCGGTTCAATGTTTAATGTTACGAAATACATGAAACGTAAAGTAAAGAAAAGATAAAAAGCTAATGCTTATCGTTGGGGAGTGATTTCTCCTGAGATAGCTCAGATGCTCCTCTAGATCTGCCTTTGGCTTCTTCTCACGCTCTCGATTGTTGTGTGTGAAATGGGATGCTTTGAAATGTCGGAAACCGTGGGGTATTTATAGGCGGATCTTGGTTACAGTAACTATTAAAACAGCTACCAGAATCATCTAATTCTTCAGAATTGCACTAGAAATGCTGGTTACGTACGTAACCTTAGAAGGGTTACGCCGTATCTTCAATAAATCTTGGTTACTGTAGTTGATGTATGAGTTACGGCGTAATTATCGCCAGCGGAACCTCATTTGACCTAATATGGTTACGTCATAATCTTTGGGAGAGTTACTGTAATCTTCCGATAAGTTGGTTTTCTAAGCCACGCTTTGAGTTACTGCATAATGTGAGAGAGTTACGCCGTAACTTCTTCAAAGCGAGCATACTATGATAAATCTTCAATAAACTCTCCAATTCCGCGTCTCTTTAGCTCCAATGCTCGTAATTTACCTGAAAGTAGAATATAATGGAAAACAAGCGTAAATCCATATAAATGATATAAATTACAAGCATTATCGGAGGAAATTGACACTTAATATTCAGGATAATTTGATGTTATCAGGTATATTTGCCCGAATGTGTTCCTAGTTAACCGGTGATTCTTGCATATAAATTTAAAACCTCGTGCGAACGCATCAGGTACATTCATTTAAGCAAAAGTGAATTAAGGAGCACTCGGGTTATCTCACATAATAATATGCATTTTCACTTCTTTGTTTATTTTTCTCTTTTTAGGAGTCGAGATAACCGCAACTCCAAATGGTTTGCATATAGGCACACACTAGGCACCAATGTTTTCAAAAAGAAAAATTTGAGCTGCCTGAGATCATCAGTACCACGGATCCCAGCATTTACGCTAGACGGTTCCTTAAAGGAACGGATCCGTGGGAACCGTGGGACAGAAGCATAAATTTTTCTTGTATTTTTCTCACTCTGGCCAAAAACCTTCATACTTTCATCATTTTAGCTCTCCCAATAATGAGTATGTTACTTAATGCTTGTGTTCTCATGATCACATGCCTTAAATTCATATCTAATCATTAGATTTTAGTCCACACTTTGGTCTTAGCATTCATTGCAATGCACTATTTTCTCTATAAATAAGGTTCCAAAATGCTTGCATATCCATCACTCTAAACCTCACAAACAATCATCATCATGTCATCCAAAAGATCTTCCAACATTGATGAACCACCTAGTAAAAACAATCCCTTCCAAGAAATTCAAAACTTCATCCTACCACCTTCCGTAGTGCCACCAACAAAATCTAGAAGAACCGCACGGATTAGCATCCGGCCTTGTTGTTTAGCTAACCATTGTCAAAAAGTCCATCACCAACTACTCACTCACCACCAAATGATTCCATAGTAGCACCTCCATCATCTCCAACAAGCACATCACCACCATCACCTATCGATTCTCCACCTAAAATCACCCTATCGGAACTCCTTAAGACTCCGAAAACAAAACCACTACCCGTATCTAGTCTACTACCCGCTCCATTACTACCATCCAAATCTACCCAACTAGCTTCCAATTTAAACCCAAAATAACTAGTCTTTTTAACACCACCAACATCACCAAACACACTTTACAGTGATCTTGCAACTTTACCACCTTTAGCTCCCATTATCTTACAAGAACACTCGGTTCTTTTCCACCACCACTCACCAACATCCCAGATTTTGATCCATATTTTCCACCATTTCCACCACATATTCCACCCTTCACAAATCAAACTTACCAAACCATCCACACACACTACCCTCACCATTTACATTGTGAACATTGTCAATCCACTAGGGAACTTGCAATGGAAATAAGGGACGAGATGCGATTCATTCTCAACCACATCCTTGATCGCATCAACATCATCACACACCAAAACTTCCATCATTAACCTTATGCAAGCATGGAAGTAATAATATTACTATTTTCTCTATTTTTTTCTTTTGAGTCATTTTAAAAGAACAAACCTTGTTCTTAGTCTTTTACATTTTGTAAGTGGCCTATATACAACTACAGTTTGTTATTTTATTACAATGCTTTGTTTACATACCTTGGCTCTCCATCTTGTTTCTCATCCCACACAAGATTATATTACATGTTACTAACCTTTTCTTTGTAGGTATTATATTTTCTCACTTGACGCCCATTTCTAGGGGGAGTTAGTGTTTCATGGATTATATATATTTTCCACACTTTATTTTTTCGTTAGGTTTGCTTTTTGTTTCGCCAAAAAGTGGGAGAAGAAGTAAAACTTACATATGCTTTCAAAACATACCTCTAATCTTAAGTTTTACTCATCATAATATTATGTTTTGTCATCAACAAAAAAGGAGAGATTGTTAATACAAATAAACCGTAAAAACGTGTATTCATATTTAGCGATCTCTTTGTGTTTTGTTGATAACAAATATAAAGTTATCATAAGTAAAATTCTAAGGATACATGTTATTTTTGCAAAGCACTTACATATAGTCATTTAACATAATTTCTTGTAATAATTCATTTGTTGTAATAGTTTATTAAGATGAGTAATATCCAAGACCCATGACCCAATGTCTAGATACATTGTATCTATTTGGATACCCATGACCCAAAGTCCATGACCCATGACCCATAACCCAAATAGGGAGGAGCGTCTCATGGATCCACGAGATTACATCGACGGATCCTCGGGTGGGGATCCGTGGGATCCGGGGAACATTAGAGGTTTTTGCCTATAAATAGTGAGCCATTTCTTCATTGTAACTCACCCCTCTTCTTACAAACTCTCTCATATATTACTTCTCTCTTCTAATCTCAGATCTCTTGATCTATCTAGTAGTTCTTCTTTCTTTTGTTGTGATTCTCATATAGGTCATTCTCAAAGGCGAGATCACGAGATACTACAAGTCATCCAAGCAAGGGGTCCTTGATTGATTTGTTCCTCCACAAGAATTCTATAGCAAGATCTTGTATCTTATATTTCACATAGTTGTTGTGTTATAGTTGTGTTGGTTTGGTCCTCCGTGTTAAGGACTCGGTATTTAGCTTTGTACCAGAAAAAGTGTAAGCGATGTTGTGAGGCTTCTCCGCCGTGCTGAAGGAGATTGTTGACATAGTGCTTGAACTCTCAAGTAGGTGACTCGAGGAGTGGAGTAGGGCAAGGAATGTGTCCTTGTAGCCGAACCACTATAAATCGGGTGTGTCATTTCTATCCTTTACTTTACTTGCTTTCATTACTTACATTACTTATTGCTTTATACTTTATATCCATCCATACGAATTCACACAAGATTTAATCTAAAGTTTTTTAAACTAACTTAAAATCGGCAAAACTATTCAACCCCCTTCTAGTTTTCCACAGGGGGGTATCTTCATGTGAAGAGTAATGGGAACCGGTTCCAAAACCGGTCTCTAACTATTATATCAAGACCGGTTTTCAAGAGAAAACACATTTGTATTTGATTTATTGTTCCAAAAATATTCAGATGGAGACTGGTTTTCTATCAAAAACATGTCTTTAAGATATTTTATAGACAGGTTTTGAGCTCAAAAACCAGTCTCTATCTTAATTTTTTTGCAATAAAAATTTGGGATGTTTGTAATGCTTATTAAGACGGCTTATAAATGGACCAACCTAGGATTGCTTTCTAAAACATCAGCTTATAAAGGGAGTATATTGTGATGGCTTATTTAATATTATAGAAGTTGTTTGGAATCCCAAACATGCCCTATAAGCAACTTTAACAACCCATCCTAGACACTCCCTTTATAAGTAGAGATTTTATTAAGGAATCCCAAAGCGACCACTTTAAAGCGGCCCAGAAGCAACCAACAAATTTCGTAGCGGTTGGAATACGCAATACAATAAGCACCATTATAATTAATAATCCCAAACAGCAACGTATAGGAATAAGCCAGCCAGTTACATCTGATTAGGCAAGACAACACCTTTATAATAACTAATAAGCAATCTCAAACATAACTGTAACGATGGAAAATACACCCACCCATACCTTTCACATATATTCCTGGATTCTTAGTAAACTCATTGTCTTCACAGACCAAATTATTCAACCAAATCTAGAATTATAACCAAACATAAAAACAGCTAATAGACAACTTCCATAACTTTATGAAAAGTGATGAAACTGATCTAAACTTTCATCTTCAACAAAATACTTTCTTGAGCTACACATTAGCTTTTGCACAAGTAATAATGCTTTCTGACCGGCTTCAAAGTTCTTGAGAAGTCCTTTGTCATGCCTTTACTCAGTAGTACTTGGAGCTTTGGTTCAGTGCATGTATATCTAGTCTTGCCTCCATTGCAGATTGTTATCATGACACGAACTACATAACCAAATATTTCTTCACTAACACAAATTATGTTAATCTAATAAAATAAAAAATAGGGTGTGATAAATGATATGATATACGGACCATGATGTTGAGTGTATATTTGAAGGATCTTAAATATTATGTTGTTTGATGATTCGGGTGGTCTAGGACAATGATTAAACAAGAAAGCCATTTTAGATAGATGAAGAGAGTTGAGAGGGAATTCTAGAAAGAGAGTTGCTTATCAAAAGTGAAAGATTAGATTAGAACTTCCAACCCTCTACCTTGGAGGTAGAGGGTATTTATAGGTTACAATCTAAACGACCTCCTATCGGCTGTGGATCGGGGATACGGTGGGTAAAGACCGTCCTTCCTCCACGGTGTTACACTAGACTAAGCTACGCTACAAATTAACTAATAAACTACTAAATAACGTAAATAACTATATGTCTACGAGCTAACTTATGCTAGATAATAGTTGGGGTGACCGACTCTTTTACTATGGAATTTTCTAATTCCTAACAATCTCCCCCTAAGGGAGGTCACCCCATGATTTACATTTTGAATCCTAGCATTCTATTTAATCTTCAGTCTTGAGCTCGTAGACTTGAATTCTTCAATTTCCGTAAACTTTGTGCATTAGTAGCGATTCTTCAAAGTCTGCATTGATTTGTACTTTTAGTGGAGGCCTTTAACTGATCCACATCTTTGATGATCTTCGAGCTTTCATTGAGATCATCAGCCACAGTAAATCTCTGGATCACCCTTTATTGTGTTGCCATCATGTGAAGTTGTGACTTTTGGACCGACATGCTCACACTTTTGAATCATGACATCTTTCCATCAGAGTAGCGGAAGCCTTATCGTTCATGATATTTGCGGCAGTAGCGTAAGCATAGTATAAAAATATCGTAACCGTGTTATGTTGATATGCACCACCATGATTTCTTCAATTAAGTGTGGTTCTTTGTGAACATGCGGCTTTGGATTGACTCCTCAATTCGATCACCGCAATCGCTTGGTGTACCGCATCATTACGCTTAGCAATAAAGCGCATGAAAGTGTCTTTGAACACTTTCGTTGAATTGAGGTACACGCCCACGGTTCCCGTTGATCGACACAAGCACGCCTGTGATCGGTAGGATTCCTAAGAATCTCCTTGACAGGTTTCGCATTGTTCTAGCCGTTTCAAACCGAACGTCTCAAAGAAGACAACACGGAGTGAGTGAACCAACAAATTGAGATTCACCGATTGATGAAAATGATTTGAAAAACAATCGCAGATTACTTGAAGAAAGAGTTTTGCAATACGACGAAGGTTTTATGAGAAAGATCAATTTTCAAACAAAATACTTTTGTATTAGAGAATGAGTACACATTCGACGTGCTAGCGAAAAGAAGAGATTCGACATCAAACGGTTTTCTAAAAGTATTTTTCAATCGAGATACTTTTTGAATTTGAAATGAATACACATTCGACGTGCTAGAGAAAAGAAGGTTTGCACATCGAACGGTTTTTCCAAAAGTATTCGTCAATTCCATTCTGGACCAAGGTTGATTCAAGAATGAATCTCCCATCGTTTCTATCCAGCTTGTCACAAGCTTGATCTTTGCAAGATTTCACATGTCACCCACCAAGAGCTTGTTTGATGTTGGCTCTAGAAGGATTTCCATCTTCATTGTGAATATTTTACATATCACTCGGATGTTCGGCAATACCACAAGGATAATCGAGGACTCTTAATATATACTTACTTTCCACATTGTGTGAAAAGCAAGTCTTCAAGAATTTAGTGTCCTAACGAGATATCGTGGATGATCTCTTGGCTCTAGACTCAATTGTGCAATTTTTGGTTCCCGTGTGGAGACTAGGGAGAGGTCTCCTTCTTCAATATCAACAATCTCTAAGAAAGTCGATAGATTATGTAGGTTCCCGTGAGAATGAAACAAGCCCTTTTAAGAGGAACTTGAGTGGTTTGGGAAGTTTAGTGCGGTGCATCGGGTCCATGATGTCTTGTCTTCAATACCGGTGTTACCTTAGTAACCACCAAGAGTATATGAATTGAACCCGGTTTACGCCCTAAGGTTGAATTGATGGAGGGCTATTTCTTTTCACCCTTTTATCATTCATTTCTTTTCATTCTTCAACCCTTCGGCTTACCGAGACTTCATAACTAGAACCTTGTTGGGTTTATTCCAAGATTAGCTCGGCCTCGATGCACTCTTCCCATTCCTCACTTTTCTCCTTTTTCAATATACCTAAGGACTCTACACTATCTAGTAGATTGTCCCTCGGTAGATCCCTCCGTTCTCGGCGGATCGTGGGAACGAATACCTAACCTAACCATCCTTATAACTCCATGCATAAAGTAAATTGGTCGGTCTTTTGGTATTGTTCTTTCCTTCATGAAACCAATTGAAAAATCATTTGGAAAAACAATCAAGGTACTTGTGATACGAGATCAAAGAATTTTGTACCTTAATAGTTTTGATCATTTAGAAAACCTCCCCCTCAACATGTGCGTGTGATTTAGAAATTGTTTGGCACATGGAGGCAAGAGGACTTTGAAATATTTTCTTTGATCACAATTTTCATACGAAAAAGCCATTTGATTTTCTTGGTAAAATTCTCCCCCTCAATATGTGCATAGGATATTTTAAAACATTTTATCACATAGAGGCAAGAGTTCTTTTGAAGCACATCCACAATCACAAAATCCATTTAAGAAAACCATTTGCAAACTCAATCAAGGTATTTTATAAATAACTTTAAAAAGCTTTAGTACCTCGATAGTTATGCTCCTCCTCAATATGTGCTCGAGATTCAAAGCGTTTAGCACATATGAGAGAGCAACTACACAATTAAATCAAACGATCACCTTTATCAAATTTCATTATTAAATCACAAATTCTCCCACGATCAAAATATCAAACCCTTTGAGATTTTGGATCCCAGTGATTTAATTAGGTTTAGAAAACATGGGAGAAAATGTGGCCTTGTTTAAATACTCATCCGGTTTTTGGATAAATCCTCCTCCTCAACATGTGCATTATGTATATTGAAATCGTTTGACACATGGAGGCGGAGTGCCTTTAAAGGACTAAAACCAATTCCATTTAAAAGCATTTGAGATTTTAATCACGATCTCTACCCCGATCAAAATTTCAAACCTTTTGAGATTTGTGATCCTAATTGATTTAAATCATTTAAAACATTTTGGGAAAGACGTGGCTTGATTTAACTTTGAAAATGACAGATAAGGACCATTTAAGACATTAAAGATTGTTAGTGTCGTATGATAGTTTTTAAGAGATCTTTTAAGTAAAACAAAACAATTTCACAATCAAACAAGAATGAAAAATTTCATTTTGAAAGACCTTGATTCTAAAGAAAAATTCATACCATGACATAACATTAAATCTTTAGATCACCACTTATATTGTACAATCCGGACTTTTATGAAGAAATATTGTTTGAAAATAATTTATTTTAAATCACTCTCCCCCTTAATCGATGACCATAGTCGTTGATTGAGTGACTTAGGTTTTGATAAAAATGAAGTCCGGTGATTTTCAAAATTAAGTCCAATATATTTTCAAAACCAATATTTTCCATTTTCAAATCAATTTAATCAAATTATTCAAAATTGTTTAAAAATGGTATCCTGCACAAAGATACGTTAGGTGGTTGAGAAGCTTCGTTGTTGTTCTTTGTAGGGTTTGAAGAAAAACCTTCCGCAGATGCAGTGAGACTTCTTCTTACGCTGCATTTGAATGCCAACCGAGGTCAAATTAAGCTCGCTTCTTCAATCACTTAGAAGAAAACCATCTGCTGATGCAAGGAGACCTCTTACGCTGCATTTATGCCAACTCTCCATAGAAGTTCAATTAAGCTCCGCTTCTTCATTTGTCAACCCAAGATATAGTTACCCTTCTTCGGCATCCAATCATCATCAATTGTGGGATCCGGATCGGGAACATTCTTTTATACCAATATACCGCATACGTTAGTGAACACACATACAAATATATGGTGGTCGACATCACCCAAACAACAATCGACTAATTAAAGTCAATTCAACATAACAATCGGATCATATAGGGCATGGGGTTTATGTGTTAATCAAACTCTAATCATCTAAACCAAACAATCATATCCTAAATTCCTAGTCCTTCGACACGTGCAAATATCATTTTAATTAAGCACGAGGATAATTAAGAAAGCTCGTTAGATGATATAGATTTGAAAACATTCTCCCCTCAATCAATGACTTATTTTCCGAAAGATTAAAAGCGTCAAGTCATTGATTGAGTTTTCAATTTTACTAAAACTCAAACTGATTGATTTTCAAGCAACTCATTTTCCACCATTTATGAAAAAACAACAAATATTTTTCTAAAGAATTTTAGACGGAAAAACATTTGTGTAGGAACAGCAGTCCTTCGACATACTTTCCTCAATTTGTTTTAGGATAAGTGCACGAAATATTTGAAAAATTGTTTAGCGCAACACTTTCCTTCCTTTAAAGAGCGGGTTGCTATAAGAAATAATAGCAAGCCATACTTTTAAGCACGGGTTACAGTCTGAAATAATTGCAAGCCATTTTTGAAGCCGGGTTACATCTGAAATAATCGTAAGCCATTTTTGAAGCCCGGTTACTGATCAAATAATCAGTAAGCCATTTGATTTGTGACATGTTTTGAAAAGAATATTTACACCTCCTCGCTCGAACTTCATCTATGGTCCGTGCCATTATTGAATGACATTTCTAAGACCGTAGATGTTATCGATACCGAAAGACATGTCTTGAGAAAACATATTTTGGTATTTTTCAAATTTTTGATTTTTATGGGTTTTGTTGATTTTATATTTTTCTATTTTGATTTTGTTGGTTTTATATTTTGTATTTTGTTTTGATAAATATATACAAGGATAGAATAGATGATATAGTTAAAGAAGATGATGATACGAGTACCGAGATAAGGATATCGAATGCCCGTTGTAAAAGATAGAAGTCATCATCTCTAAACATTCACCACCAAAGCTTTTGAGGCACCTGAATTGAGAGAATTGAACCATCGAAAGTGAGTCTCTGCGCTTCCCCCAAACCGAAAATCCTTATGTTGAGCGATTCAAGCTCTATTTCAAGCTTGCTTTAGCCAGCACAAAAGCACACCATTATCATAAACCCACTGCTCCTTTTAAGAATGATAATCGAGGATCTCCATTCGGGTTATATCATCAAGAAGAAGAACGAAACGCTTTCATCCCACTTTTAAATTTCTTCTCAAATTTCATTACCATCAAGTCTCAAGCAATCCATTCCAAAAGGTGTCAAGAGACCACTTCCCCACGTAGTTGAATTGATGCGCCGGTTTCTTTGTATAACGCCAAGAACTCTCCCAACACACATCATGAGGGAATGAAAACACCTTCCCATGTTCACATTTTTCTTCCCGGATGATCGTGTATGAAGCTCAAGAACCAAGTACACCAATACCCAAGAGCTCTCCGAATACACATCATGAGGGAATGAAAACACCTCCCCATGTTCACATTTTTCTTCCCGATGATCGTGTATGAAGCTCAAGAATCCAAGTATGCCACTACACAAGGAAGGAATAATCGATAACATTGAAGAAGCGTGCCAAGTCACTGATTATCTCTGCGGTGACAATCTCTGCGGATGTCAACACCGAATAAGTGATTATATCTCCGAATCATCGACTAAGCACTCAAGTGAAACAAATTGAGCATCCCCAATGTACACAATCTCTCTCCCAATGAATCACACACTTGTGTACCTCTTTTATCTTCGAAACTTTCTTTTACATCACTTCCCCCGTCGTTGGAATAATAACACTAAAAGCCTTGATGAGTAAAACCTTGAGTTTCTCTCGGTCATGACATTTGTTTTCCCGGATATCTTCAATCACTTAGAAGTATTAAGCTCATCAAGTTTACTCATCATGAGTCAAACCTTGAGTTTCTCTCATGTAATAACATTTGTCTTCCGGGTATCTTCAATTACTTAGAAGTATTAAGTTCATCAAGTTTACTCGCGTTAGATGCTTGTCTCCTCCCCTTGCTTGGTTTTGATACTTGTAATCAACAACATCTTATCACCCAAATACTTGAAGTCTTTTGAGAAGAACATCATTAGCTCGATGTATCTGTGAGAATCAACTTCTTTGCAGAATGTGAGCAAGTCTAATTGAGGATTAAATTTGGCATTTCAAACTCCCCAATTAGTGCTCTCCCTAAACCCGACAACTGTTTGATAAATGCCTGAATAAGAAGAAGTCTTTGGATAATCAAATGCAACTTGTCTTTAGTCTTCTAACATGCAACAGAAAATGTAGAATGATCAAGACTCGACCTCTTCGAGATTGTTCGGTTGGAATAGATAGTTAACATCTTCAACTCACACCAATAAGCATCCCACCAAAAGCATCCCAATTAACTTACATCTTGCAAATCCCCTTAACTAAAATCCCTCCCAATCAAACAAGAATGAAAGATGTTCATCAATGAAATCAACAATCGCCATACGAACACACAAGATGGTAACACCAAACTCCCAATCACATCAAACAAGAACAGAAGGTTGTTCGGAATCATCATGTTGATGTGCACGTGAAGCATTAACCGGAAGCACTTTGTCAATAAACTCATATCAGCCCAAGTGAAGATGTCAACCAACGACTCTTACTAGAACACTCCATGTGAAGATGACCCGATAAGAAGAAGCTCGGTTCTTACATGAGTTTGGAGCCGTTTGACCATTTATTCTCATAAATCAATCAACCATGCATTAAATTCACACTTCTTCTCCCCCTCAAGAATTGCATACGGAGATGCCATTCTTGATTAAATAAGTGAAAATCATCCAATGTTCTATTCACACTTCTCTCCCGCAAAATCAAGACATGATGTCGCCATCTTCATTATAATCGAGCAAGTGGAATGAGAAAACAATCGGTGGTAGCCGGTTCACTTGATGATCAAGCGCATGGAAAAGTATGAAGCATGTTGATGAAAATGGTCATAATAGAGAAGATTTCTCTTCTTGAAGATAAAGCGCACTGACACGTACACTTTTCTTTTCTTTGAGGAACGAGGCTTGAACTATTGTGTCCAAACGTCATAAATCTCTCTCTTTTCATCTACTCTTGGCAAACTTGTAATCAACCCCATTATCATTCAGTAGGCTCTTTGTTGTGACAGCTGATGGAGACAACCCAATATGATGAATTTGACCCTCAAGTAAACTAACCCAACTCGTGACTTATACTTGCACAAATGTAACAAAGAAGCGGTGCCGATTTCCATTAGCATCTCTAGTACTCTATGTACTCTATACTCTTCAACCAACCAACCATCAAGTATAAGACGTACATTACCTCTTGAAAATCCACAATTGAATGTGACATCGAGCACTACAACGTAACTCCTTAAAGTGATAGTTATTTTTGTGGCAAATGAGCACAATTCCCCACGTGGTAAAGAGAAGGAAAATACTCCCAAAATAACTAGATTTCCAAGTCTTCGTTTTTGGAAAAAGCTCGAACAAGGATCTCAAGAATCTTCATCCAACCATCCCCGATACCTTGGATACTAAGTAAACTCGCCCGTGATATTTCACTTCAACCTCAAATAAATAATACTGAATTAACGCCGTTGTCACATTTTCTGGTTAACTGCTCAATTCTAGCCTCCTTTGACGTTTTAAGTAAACTCTGATAATGGAATTCATCCCGACCATGGTTTAAAGCACATAACCCCGTAAAACCATGTAATAACCAAACTGCCATGACGAATATCCAAGCACACACTCAATTTATGAAGTACACCATTTTATCCCTTCTTTGAAGTAGAAACCGTAGCACCAACATCAAATAAGATCCCGATATACACTTTCCATTTCTCCAGAATGGTTCCATCAAGACGGGATTTTACAACTCGTGGTTTAAACCGAAAATAGTTTCTTTCATGGATTTTACAAAACCAAGAGTAAACCGTAAGATAGATCCGGAAATGCACCTTACTATTATCGGGATGTTTCCATTGTCACGGATTTTACAAGTCTCGACTTGAACCGAGAAATAGGTTCTTTCATGGGATTTTACAAAATCAAGACAAAACCGTAAACAATGTCGACTTGAATGTGTTATGACAACTTTGGTTTCGTGAATAAGCTTTTTAGGGAACATGCAGCGGTTCATCACCGTTCATTCTCCAACATCAACAACATCATCAACAATTATTTACCCAAATGTAGACAACTTCACAAACCACACTAAGTCGAATAGTAAAAACTACTTCCCCCTGAGGTTTCCGTAAACCATCAAAGTACACGTTCTCCCCCATGATGGTTTCGAACTTTCGGAAGCATCATAAACTTGTACAATCATTTGCACGAAAAGTTCTTGTCATAAGCAAGCATCTTGAAAGATCACGACTAACGTTGAAGATACTTGAAAGATTTTGCTTAGACTGTGAAGTATCATTAACATTTTGTAGAGAAGAATATTCCATGAGAATTGCTGATCACATCTCAACCAATCAATCTATTGGTAAACACATCATTCACGTATTCTGACGGCAATTGTAGTGACCACATGGAGAAGGAAACCCGATATATCAAACTTGATCAAGACGTAACATTCCCCGGATTTGTTACTTAAGCTTGCACTAATCCTTGTGAAGAAGAACCGGTGTACCCAAATGTACAAAACCTCTTGACATATCCTCAACTGCGTGAGACACCGAAGTGATAGCTACGTTGTGGGTTAATCGAGAAAGAATCACAACCGTAACTAAATAGCTAAGTCTTTATCACACACTATAACTGCCCAAACAAGTCATCTTCGCGGAAGGGTAGAAAGAAAGAAGACGAAATAAGTTATCGCACCCGGAAACACCTCACATCCAATCCAAATAAGAAATATCGTTCAAACAACCCCGTAGTCAACCTTGTTCAAGTATCAAATCAACCTTGACAATATATTACGTGAATATGTATACCCCATAGTATCAAACCACATAGCACAATAAGTCTCATCATCAAAAAGAATAACATATCATTTCATCATTCAACTCCAAGTGATATATTATTTGACTCCAAACTGATCATCAATCATAACTCCAAAATCACGGTGTCTATCTTCCTTGGGCCCAATTTAGCAATTATGCTCAACCAATCCATCATCATCGTTAGCCCATTTGAACAAATAGCAATAAAACCGTTCAAGCCCAAGAGAAGAGTAAGTCCGATCCAACTTTAATCACAAGATGTCCTTACACGGTGTTGCCATGTGAGATTGATATCAAAATATGTTCAGCCCAAATAATCTCTTAAAAAGAAGGTGCATCCCAATTCAAAAGAATTCAAATGACTAAAATAAAATTTTCATTAAAGCTCCCATATCACACAAATACTCCAACATGTTCGGCACAATGAATACAATTCCCACAATAACTAATAAGCCCATCTCATCTGCAAATCCCGTTAAAAACATGTTCGTCCCATGACAAAACACTCGGCCCAAACAATATACGGTTTAGTACTTTGAACGATGAAACCTAAATATGAGGAGTATTAAAGCTTACCCTAACACACAGCAACCCTAATCTCTCTTATCATATGAACGCCTCTCACATTAACATATCACTCATCTCCAATCAAACCCTAATCACAATACTCAAAACCACCGCCCCCATTATCACAAACAAAAACTCACAGATATCAAATCAAATCCACATCTCAGAAAACTTTAATCACCCAACATAAGCAATCCGTTCACATCAAACACGTTTATCCAAAGTATGTCATATTCCTTTATCAAGATGATCCTATAACAACTCATGTCGACCTAGCCACAGAGATGGCTTAAGGTTTGTGGTATCGAGACACTTTGATTCGCCACAGGGATGGCTTGAAGCTAAGAGACGGCCTCAATAACCACTACGAATCTCAGGTAGGTTAAAGATTAGAGCTTTGTTTATGTTGCAGTTTTAAAACCGATTAGAAAGATAGATGATAGCAAAATAGTTATTGTCTATCTTTCAATTATTTCGGATATTAAAAGGATTAAACTCCTCACAAGATCAATGAGGTGATGTTCCTATGTGAATAGATCGAATGGTATCTATGAGTTTGAAGAACCACTCATAAGGAACAAGGCTGAGATCTATAACTTAGTTTTTGATCCGAGTTTAGATTAATCTTTGGATCAATGATGGTTACTTATTTTCGTGACATACACCTTCAATGGTTATGATAACAAAATCAGAAACTGAGATCCATTTGCATGTTGGCTTACAAGTATTGATCAATGATGATTAACTTTGTGGTTGTATGGATCTGAAAAAGGTCTTGGAGAAAGCGTTAGCCCACAAAAAAAACTGAGATCATATCATTATAACAATTAATTGAGTCTTGTTAATAGATATAGATTTGTCTTTATCTTGATCTGTTGTCTTGGATCTATGATGTTGTGGTTTCGTGTGCTAGACCCATGGTAGTCTTGATTTGGCAACGAATAAACATGAGACACATCTGAGGTTGGTTCTGATTTATTTATGTTTAACGAGTCTTTGAGGTTTGATAATGGTTTGAGTCAGGTATAAGGTTATGGTATGTCTTCTCATTCTTCATATCAGTCATGTCAACTCGCATATAAACCATGACATAATAGCTTCAAAACTTACCAACTCGCATCCATTACCAACTCGCTTCATGACCAACCCGCTGTGATGCGAGTAACAATCCGCAAAGGTTGGTCAATATGCAACCCCCTTTAAACAACTCGCACTCAATAATGCGAGTAGGCAACTCGTTAAGTCAAGCAACATGCATACATGAGAGTTAACAACTCGCATGATTTTCTATAACTGGACAGCATGACAGTAACTCGTTATGACATTATTAAGCAACTCGCTAAAGAGCAAGTGCAACACGCATCATACCAACTCGCATTGTCCAAAAGACAACTCGCATTCAATAATGCGAGTCCACAACTCGCATAAGGTTCATGAATCTGGAATATTTTCAGTCAACACGCATGTAAGTTAACCCAACTCGCATATACGAAGAACAGGTAACTCGCATCAGGAAATAACCACAACTCGCTTGTATGAAAGCCAAAGAAGACCATCAAAAATGTGACCAAGGATGATAGCACAACTTGCATATATGAAAACCAGTAATCACAACTCGCTTATAAAACTGAAACCATGTAGAGAATCACATAAAAACAGCTTATAGCAATATGCTCACAAATGTCATGTACAACTAGAAGCGTGAACCATTTGTTGATGACCACCATAAAACAAGTTCTCACAAACAAAGAACAATTGAATTTGTGACCCATAAAACAAGTTTAAGCAACACGAAACTACCAATCAACAACAAAACCATGTTATCACAACTCTTATGACACAAACCACATCAAAAAGCAACCAAACCCATACAAAACCCGCATGATAACCCGCATACAACCATGAGTCGAACCATGAATCAAAACAAACAACAAAACCTAGGCTCTGATGCCAATTGAAGGATCTTAAATATTATGTTGTTTGATGATTCGGGTGGTCTAGGACAATGATTAAACAAGAAAGCCATTTTAGATAGATGAAGAGAGTTGAGAGGGAATTCTAGAAAGAGTGTTGCTTATCAAAAGTGAAAGATTAGATTAGAACTTCCAACCCTCTACCTTGGAGGTAGAGGGTATTTATAGGTTACAATCTAAACGACTCCCATCGCCTTGTGGATCGTGGATACGATGGGTAAAGACCGTCCTTCCTCCACGGTGTTACACTAGACTAAGCTACGCTACAAATTAACTAATAAACTACTAAATAACGTAAATAACTATATGTCTACGAGCTAACTTATGCTAGATAATAGTTGGGGTGACCGACTCTTTTACTATGGAATTTTCTAATTCCTAACAATATTTATCAATGGTCTTGCCATTTCCTTAATAAGCAATCCCATACAACCTGTACAAACAACCTCAAACAGCCCCTACAGTTATAAACAATAATTTGACAGTGTACAGGTGTTGTAGGAGCTAGGAAGGTAGATTCAGTTATAAGATCGAGAGCTCAAGGTGGCACTATATGTTCCTTCTAAAGACACCTGCAATTATCTTGCACAAGTGCCTGAGTCAAGAACAAGGATTACTAGATATTACTTGCATCACCATAAAAGATAAGTAAGAGACAAATAAATCATTAACCTAGAAAAATGATATCCGCACAAGATGTCATGGCTATGTTCAAGGTTTCTGGTCCATCATTAGTACCCAAGTCAATATCAGCATTCTCCTCAGCATAAACATAAAACATCTGTATGTGTAAAATCACTAGTCCAAGAAAAAGAAAGAATGAAAGAAAGAAATGTTAAAAGGTAATACTAGTAAAAACTAAAATTAGAACAACAATATGATAAAAAAAAATAAGACCCTGTTAAAAGTATCTATAATGAAAGTATCTTACATTGCGAAGTTATCGCCATTAGCAAAAGAAAGCGTAAGAACTCACCATTTGTCTAAAATTTTAGTACCTTAATATATAAACTCAAAAACTAATCCATATCAAACTGTTCTACTTGTCCTTCATGAGACATGAGAGTATAATTTCAAGAGTGAAGTAAAAAACTAGAGAAACATTACGAGTCTTCTCATTCAACAAAAAAACACTTTGGGTTGTTTAGACTTTGCAAATACACTTTCAAACTGATTAAAACAATTTTAGTACATAGATAACCAGTTGATAATCGTAAATTTACTCAATCATTAGTTCTGTTATAAAAGCTCATCAGCTAAATATCAAAACATAATTATCTTGATTTCATATAATCATAGTATGAGAGGAAGGCATTAGTTAACACAACTAGTTGATGTTGATTATCACAACTTGACTTAGAAAGTAGATACCAAAACCCCTTTTAGCCAGGAAATTCAATATATACATTCAACAACTCCTAAAAATTGAGATAACATATAAACATGTCAATAAAACTTGACGCTAGAGAAAAATTAACTGAAACAATACCTTAAAATACTAGAAGAAAGGTGTCCATACAAGTTGTGGTAGATAAAGTTTGGAGTCCGTGATTTCAATATTTTATAAAAATATATGATTCCAAATTTTGGAGTATGTGATTTCAATTTAGTGAAAGTGATAAAAGAGGGGAAAAACGCCTAAAATTTTGGTATATACAAACATGGTAGGGGAATTCACCGGTCTTTGTATTTAACATTTTGAATCCCCATTTAATTTTTGTTTAAAAGACCGGCATTTTTCGTAACCAGTCTTTGTTTAGAGATCTCTTTTACCTTTTGTGTAGTAGCGAGATACTTGTTAAACTATGGATATGGATCAAAGTCATTCCATATTGTTTAACATATTTTGTTTCTCGTTTTAGATATTAATCAAGATTACCTAACGTAAACAAGCATCATCTTAACTTATATATAGCATAGCCATGCAAAAATCTGATTAATTCAGCGAGGGGTCCAGTAGTATTATAGTCCAAAAAACAAGTGGATGAACAAATTCTATTTTCACTGCACGTGTCATTCATGTGCTTCACATCACTTCTAAAAATAGCCTTTATAACTACCTTATTCATGATAGCGTTTAACTATAACCAAGAAGAGATATCTACACATGCAAGACCTACTTACATCTCAAGTCTGAGGACGAGTAATACAACCACTTTCGAGATTTCAGTTAATGATGTCGATCCATAAAGTGAATTCTTGTAGGTTTGGGGAACTCCAATATCCATAACACGTAGATAACATGTGAGTTTGGCGGATACATCCTTTAATATTCATAAAAAATGAATATTACCAATCTCTCACATTTGTCTTAATTCAACAATATTACCGTATCGTTGAGCGACAGTGGACAATTTTAGAGTATAAATTACTAAAGAATTAAACATGCAAATATAGGACACAATTAATATATGAATGAAAAACTTACTTACCATGTATATTAATTCATCAAAATAAAAACTGTTTAAACATCTCATAATCCAAATACAAATGCATTTTCGGTCCCTTATGGTATGGCCAAATTGCAGGTTTGGTCCTTAAAACTTTAAAAGTGCAATAATAGTCCACATTTTGAAATTTGAATTGCATTTTTTGTCCCTGGATAAAATGAAATGACTAAAATACTTTTTGTCTTATTCAGAGAAGATAAGGGTAATTTGGTCATTTCACACCGATCAAGGACCAAAAATGTAAACCAAACTTCAAAATAGGGACTATCATTGCACTTTCAAAGTTTTAAGGACTAAACCTGCAATTTGGCCATATCACAAGGACCAAAATGCAATTAAGTCTACTAAAAATAATAGATTTATGTGAGACTACTAGTCGGACGAAGTCCAATACTCCTAGCATGATGAATATGCTTGGTCAAATGTATTGCCTTAGTAAACGGGTTGCCTATGTTGTCATCGTGTGAACTTTGAGAAGTCTAATGTCACCTTCATATATTACTTCTCGAAGGTAATAAAATTTCCTTCGAGAATGTTAGGCGCCTTTCTGAACTCCATGTTCATTGGCGAGGATTATTCTGACAGTATTGTCGTAGTACATCTCCATAGATTCTTTATTAGTGGGTACAACTCCGAGCCCATCAATAAACTTCCTTATCCAAACAACTTTCATTGCAGCTTCTAAAGCAGCTATGTATCCAGCATCAGTGTAGTAGGTAACTCTAAGCTCGCCATCGAGATTGCCTCCGTAAACAAGAAACATGTCCCTAGTATTCCTAAGATACTTGAGAATGTTCTTCACAGCAGTCCAGTGACTTTCACCTAGATTGACTTGAAATCGACTTGTTAGGTGTAGAGTGACACTTCCACGCTTGGAATTCTCCATATGAAATATCTTTAAGATTTTCTGAATGTATGCACTTTGACAAAGTCTAATTAACCACTTAGATCTATCTTTACAGATCTTGATTCCAAGGATATATGCAGCTTCTCCAAAATCTTTCACGGCAGAACACTTTCCAAAATAGGCTTTTACAGCTTGTAACATTAGAATGTTATTTCCAATGATCAGTATGTCATCGACATATAAGATTATGATGCAACATTACTCCCAGTATCCTTTTGGTATACACATGGCTCATCAAGTTTTTGAGTGAAACCATATTTCGGATCTCCTCATCAAACATTTTATTCCGATAACATCAAATAGTCCGACTTTTAAGTGTCAGTTTCCCCCGATAATGCTCATATTTTACGTCATTTATATGGATTTACGCTTGTATTCCTTTATATTTCACTTTCAGGTAAATTATGAGCATTGGAGCTTACGAGAAGCAGATTTGGAGATATTCTAACGATTTATGATAGTATGGCAACTGTGAAGAAGCGCATAACTCATTCTCTCACATTACGCTGTAGCTAGTATTTTGACTCGAATTGCCTACTTAATAGCAATTACGGCGTAACTCCCAACTAAGGTTACGCCGTAATCATCTAGGTCAAGAAATATTTCGCGCCTCCATCAACTACGCCGTAACTCCTCAACAAGCATTACACCGTAGTCCAATTAAAAGAGTTCTGTATTGAAGATACGGCGTAACCTTTCCCAAGTGTTACACCGTAACCTATTTAACGAGAGTACATTTGGAGGATTATTGAAGTTACGGCGTAACTCTCAACTTAAGTTACATCGTAACTAGGATCGTGCCTATAAATACAACCCCTAATTTCTGCATTTCAGATCATTCACTCACAACTCAAAGTCAGAGAACGTGAAGCGGGTTTCAAAGGCACATCATTCGGAGCATATGGAGCCTTCTCCAAAGGAGGAACCACTCCATATCGATAAGCATTAGCGATCATTTCTATCTTTTACTTTTAATTCATGTCTTTCATTATGTTAAACATCAAATTCATTGTTTCTTTTAATATGATCGGCTAAGCACCTTTGGTGCTAGCCTAGTTATGATTCCTTGAATGTATTGTTTATGTTTTCATGCTTCCGTATAATTGTTTCTAGTGTATGCATGCATAGTTCATTGGTAGTTACCCTAGCTTCGGTAGTTTTGAAATGCGGTCGTATCTAGTTGCTTAGGAGAATTGACCAACTGACCCTAAGTAGTTAGGTAGAGTTGGGAAGGGTAAGAATTGACCAACCGACGACCCTTCCTCGCTTGTGAGAATCGACCAAATGATCACCGGTCGTCCGGATGAACTTAAGAGTTAGGGATGAGTGTCTAAGATGCTAGCGCCCGCACTCATTATTTCGAATCTTGCATGTAGGGTACTTAATGACTTGGCTTAGGGGACTATAAACCACTCGACTCCCAAGGGGTAAACCTTTGACGTCGGGTATGAGCCTTTGTTGATAGGTTAGGACGAATTGACCAAATGATGTACTAGCGACTTAAACCCCCACTTGAATCAATTGGAGGTAATAAAACATAAACATTACCTCATAGGATGAGTAATTAGGTTAGCACACTTTCCCTTTATTGATCACAAGCTCTATTTATTTTACGCATTTATTTCTTGCTTCTTAGTTAATTAATCATTTCTTCTACAATCCAGTTAAAACAAGTGACACCTAGACTTAATAGGATCCGCTCACATAGCTCTTGGGACGACCTCGGTTTTACCGATTACTACACTACACACGACCGGGTACACTGCCCGTGAGTGCATAAGGTAGACCATAGGTAAACGAGACAATTATAAATATTAAAACCTGGTCAGAAATCCTGCATCAAGTTTTTGGCGCCGCTGTCGGGGAGCTATATTAGGATTTTTGTTAAGTCTTTTATTTTTGTTTTTGTTCATTTTAAATTTTTGTTTTCTCACGATTTTCTTTAAGTTTCAGGTACCATGGCAGTTGTGGACATTGATAACCTCACTCTCGAGGAATATTTGGCTATGACTAGGGATGAACAAGGGTCGGGGATCGTTAGGCCGGCTATTGGAGCTGAAGTCCGTTTTGAGATCAAAGAACAGTTTATGAGGGAGCTACGTGCTAACCCTTTCTCCGGAAATAGAGACGAAGATGCTTACGAGCATGTTGAAAATGTCTTGTACATCGCAAGCCTTTTCAACACACCTGGTGTTTCTCATGACGCGGTTATGCTCCGAGTATTCCCTATAACACTTACTGGGGCTGCAAGAAGATGGATTGATAGATTGCCCATCGGGGCAGTTGATACATGGGCTCTCCTAAAGAAACATTTCATTCAAAGATATTGTCCTCATTTGAAAATATCAAATCAACTCATGGAGATCCATAATTTTAAGCAAGAAGGCGATGAGACGTTGTATCAAGCTTGGGATAGATACAATGATCTTCTTTACAAGTGTCCCACTCATGACCTAAACAACCAGCAAAAGGTCAATATTTTCTACAAAGGTATCAACATTGCTACAAGACAAATGTTGGACTATCAGGGACCGATTCCAGGGATGACCCCTACTCTTGCCATTGAAGCCATTCAAAAAATGGCCGATCATTCTCAAAAGTGGCACGATGGAGGAAGCTATAGAAGTTTAGGCGGAAGTCTTGATGGTATTGCCGCCATTACAAACAAGCTTGAAAATCTTGGTCGTGACATGCTAAAGCTCAAGGAAAGTGTGCACGCTATCCAAGTGGGATGCGAAAGTTGTGGTGGAGGACATCTCACTAAAAATTGTCCTCTTATTGACGATGACAGTAAAATTGAAGAAGTAAAGTATGGTGAAGCAAATAGAACGTTCCAAGAGTCAAGTAGAAACAGTAACGGATATCGGGGACGATCTCCGACATATTACAATCGTGGGCCTTTTGAGAGACGGTCTAATATCGAAGACACCATTAGCAAATATCTTGAGGTCTCAGCCCAAAGACAAAAGGAACAAGATGAGTAGTTAAAAATTTTCTAGGAGAATACCAATAAAAGCCTCTCTAGCCATGACACATCTTTAAAAAACCTAGAGGCAATGGTAGAGAAACTCAGTGAAGAGATGAAAAGAAATAATACAAAACCTGAAGGAATTAAACCTATGGTGGTGTGTAAGGCCATCTTTTCTGAAGAAGAAGTAAATACACCAACCGATGATTTCCATTATCCTCTTGATAATTCGGAACTTGAGGTCGGATCTGCTGACGATCACCAGTTACGTCGTAACTCTTGTAACGAATTACGGCGTAACCATGAACCAGAGATCAAGCCGAGGTTGGAAACGGAGATACCTAGCCAACTACCAATCAAGGAGGTTTGCACGGATGGCTTTATTCTTCCATGTTCGGTAGGAAATCATGATCTTTCGGCATTAGCCAATCTCGGATCCAGTGTAAACATCATGCCACTCTCAATTTTTCTAAAACTTAGATTAACTAATCTTTGGAAAAAAAGCATGGTAATTGAGATGGCAAACATGACCAAGGCAACTCCTCTTGGAATCACGGGTGGTGTATTAGTCAAAGTCGATAGGTTCATCTTTACGTCCAAATATTGACATGGCAAACATCCCAAGAGAACATTTAATTCTTGGAAGACCTTTCCTTGCTTCCTCACGCGCCCAAATCAAGGTCTTAGAAAAGGAACTTTCTTTGGGATACGGTGATGATAGAGTGGTGTTTAGAATGGATAAAACTTTGTGCCCGGAACCTAATGAAGTAATAAACTCAAGCATGGCGGACGAAGTTTCTAATGAAGAGCTAAAAAATTTTCCTGATAACTTTCCCCCTTCATATTTTGGTCATTTGCAAGATACTGAATCATGTGATGGAGGCGATAGCGATGAGTCTTCCCGGGAGGAAGACGACGAAGTTCGGACATCATCTAGTGTGCCTGATAAAAAAAGGTATTACTATAGTTAAGGGAAAGCTTCATTGTTGCGCCCCTATCACTTCTATGATAGAAGGGGTAAAGTTAACTTTGCCTACGTGTTCCCCACTTCTAAAACGCTGCAATGGGGGTGGCCAGTTCTTTGTGAGGCGAATAAAAATGCGACTGAATTTTGGTGGTGTTTCGAAGATGAGAAATTTATTAAGGAAAACTGGTTCCGGGGGCACCATATCATGGCCAATTGGTTTGAAGATGTAGGTTGGACTATCCATTTCTGTGAACCGGCAATTATGATGTCTGGAGGAACGACTCAAGCATGGCCTACATGCGATCCTCGTCTTAAGGTTTGCAATGGAGGAGAATTCCCCGATCCCGACTGGCTCAAACGTAAGGAATGGGCATGTTTTGATGAAGAAAAAAGAAAGGACGTCGGCTACAAGGGGATTTCATTCGAGAACTGGGTAAAGGTTAAATTTGGGGCCATTAAGTTAAAATGGGATGACGAGTCTAAATTTCGCTATGAATGGGCCAAATCAAATTTTCTGCAAGAATCTCGGTATTGCATGACTCCTTACATCCCTCCTTCTGTTTGGGACCAACCTTCCTCCGGTAAAAGAGCAATTGAGGATGGCAAAGTTCGAAGGCCACCATAAAGCCCCATGGCTTTGAGTCTAACTTAAAGACTCGATAATAAATAAAAGTGCTCTTTCGGAGACAACCCAAATTATCCTTTTTATTTCTTTTTATTTTATTTTGTTGGGTTTTGTGTTTTTAACATTTTGCGAGAATTGGAGATGAATTCACAAGTGATTAAAATGGGGACCTGTTTTGTCCTCAAATGAAGTTACGGCGTAACTCATTCTCATGGTTACGCCGTAACATCTCCTCAATGCCGATTCTCTCCGGTTATAAACCATTACGGCGTAATCTCATTCTATGGCTACGCCATAGCAAATCCTCAGTAGCAGATTTCCCAGGTTTAACCACAATTACGGCGTAACTCCTCTTTAGGGTTACTTCGTAATTCTCCTACAGTCTAAATTTTTCCAGTATTAACACAATAACCTTGTATTAGTTTTAAATGAACTTTGTGGGTATGTTCCTGTAAGCCCTCACGAGACTACACTCGTCCACTTGGGACACCAAGTGGTTTAAAAGGCTTGTTGCATATGCTAAATGCAACCGTGATTCCTCTGAAAGTGAGTTAGATTTCTTTTGTTTTTTTTTTTTGTTTTTTTTTAGAATTATGCTTGTTGGTTAGTGTGATTTCAGGGATTGAAGTTTGCTCGTGGATGCTTAAGCGAAGGCACGATTCTCTTCGTGGGCCTTCTTTCTTTTAGGAGCAAATTTCGGGGAAGTTCTCGCTCTAATTCTACTTTCTCTTCACCTTTATTTAACGTTTAGTACAAAAGGGACTTTGTACATCTCAAGTGGGGGACGGGAGTAGAATTATTACTTGAACTTATTTGCCCTCGTTTTCTAGTTTATTTTGAAAAATTATGCCATTTTAAAATTTTGACATGTTTTTCTTAACCTAACTAGATTAGACCTTAGCCGAGCACATTATAACCCTTGATATTTTATGGTGAGATTAGCCTTATCCGTTTCCACTTATTTACCCAAATCCACCAAATTATGAGTGTCTTGGGTAGCTTGTAAACTTTAGAACTTGGCCTTTGCATCATTTCGAGACCATAGACGAGGTATGTTGAGTTCGCTTAATGTATATGGAATAATCAGTTTGAGAAGGCAATATTTTTAGGATTATCACCCAAATAGCCTATCCTTGTGTGTCTATCGATTAGTCACCTCGACTTTTCGACCCCATGTTAAACCCTTTTGTTGCACTCACCTTTAGTGCAAGATACCCCTAGATACACCCGTTTAAGCCATTCCTTTCATTTTGTTCACCCAATATATATTTTTTCATTACACCCATTCACCTTAGCCTACCGTGTAGTCTTAATTTGTGATCGGGAAGTCATTGTTTGCCTAAGTTCAAGGTTCAAGTAGAGAGGTTCGGAAATCACACTTTCGTCAAAGACTTATATTTGAAGATCAATGAAGACCCCCCAGATTCTCATTATATGTTCATCTCAAGTGGGGGATGTTATGTTTTAGTTATGATGATGTAAAAAAAAAAAAAAAAAAAAAAAATAGTAGTTTATTGTTTATTGTAAAGTGCAATGTTATAAGCACTATGATTGGAGCTCATCAAAGATTAAGCATCGAGGAGGCCACCTCGGTCACATTCGAAGAATTGAGTTGGCAATTATTACGCCAACAGTTGGAGAACAGGTAATGTACCCATCATGACGTCCGCTAATGGCACATCTACTTGTTATATCATGACCCGGTTTCTTCACCTTAAAGCTTGAACTTTGGATGAACGGTAGGCGGTGACAACTTGGTTATAGGTTAAGACTATTTGTTTCATTATTTTTATTTTACACCAATTATTTCACATGTCTTATCCTACCCTTTTAGTCATGAAGCGTGTCTAGGTGATGAAGCGAGCAATATTTGGTGTCTTGACCATGGATTTGGTCATGTATCATTGATTTTCTCCACTTTGCCGTGACACGTTAGTAATGACATATCACCCTTAACCTCATGTTGTGTCCACCCATATTGCCTTCAAGAATTGTTTAATCCTTAACTCTAGTGGTGGAGATTTGTGTAACCGCCAAGCTTATGATAGAATACATGCTATAATTGTGCTTTGAGTGATCACCCCGAAATTGACACTTAGACTAGATGAGAGAATTTGAGTGTTTGTTCCCATTTCGTGAGGTGTTCGGCTATGTTTTATTCTAGCAAGGGATTTTTAAACTCATATCTTCCAGGTAATGGGGGATATCTTTTGAGGAATTTTTCTAATAAGGTCTACTTGAGGGCAAGTAGAGTTCAAGCGGGGGGATATTTGATAACATCAAATAGTCCTTACTTTTAAGTGTCAATTTCCCCCGATAATGCTCGTATTTTATATCATTTATATGGATTTACGCTTGTATTCCTTTATATTTCACTTTCAGGTAAATTATGAGCATTGGAGCTTAAGAGAAGCGGATTTGGAGATTTTCCTAACGGTTTATGATAGTATGCTACTCATGAAGAAGCTACGGTAACTCATTCTCTCACATTACGCCGTAGCTAGTGTTTTATCTCGGATTGCCTACTCAATCGCAATTACGGCGGAACTCCTAAGGTTACGCCGTAATCATCTAGGTCAAGAATTATTTTGTGCCTCCATCAACTACATCGTAACTCCTCAACAAGCATTACGCCGTAGTCCACTTAAAAGAGTTCTGTATTGAAGATACGACGTAACATTTCCTAAGTGTTATGCCGTAACCTATTTAACGAGAGTACATTTGGAGGATTATTGAAGTTACGGCGTAACTCTCAACTCAAGTTACGTCGTAACTAGGATCGTGCCTATAAATACAAGCCCTAATTTCTGCATTTCACATCATTCACTCACAACTCAAAGTCAGAGAACGTGAAGAGGGTTCCAAAGGCAGATCATTCGGAGCATACGGAGCCATCTCCAAGGGAGGAATCACTCCATATCGATAAGCATTAGCGATCATTTCTATCTTTTACTTTTAATTCATGTCTTTCATTATGTTAAACATCGAATTCATTGTTTCTTTTAATATGATCGGCTAAGCACCTTTGGTGCTAGCCTAGTTATGATTCCTTGAAATGTATTGTTTATGTTTTCATGCTTCCGTATAATTGTTTCTAGTGTATGCATGCATAGTTCGTTGGTAGTTACCCTAGCTTCGGTAGTTTTGAAATGCGGTCGTATCTAGTTGCTTAGGAGAATTGACCAACTGACCCTAAGTAGTTAGGTAGAGTTGGGAAGGGTAAGAATTGACCAACTGACGACCCTTCCTCGCTTGTGCGAACTGACCAAATGATCACCGGTCGTCCGGATGAACTTAAGAAGTTAGGGATGAGTGTCTAAGATGCTAGCGCCGGGCACTCATTATTTTGAATCTTGCATGTAGGGTACTTAATGACTTGGCTTAGGCGACTAAAACCACTCGACTCCCAAGGGGTAAACCTTTGACGTCGGGTAGGAGCCTTTGTTGATAGGTTAGGACGAATTGACCAAATGTTGTCCTAGCGACTTAAACCCCCACTTGAATCAATTGGAAGTAATAAAACATGAACATTACACGATAGGATGAGTAATTAGGTTAGCACACTTTCCCTCTATTGATCACAACCTCTATTTATTTTACGCATTTATTTCTTGTTTCTTAGTTAATTAATCATTTCTACCTCAAACCAGTTAAAACAGTGACACCTAGACTTAATTAGAATCCACTCACATAGCTCTTGGGACGACCTCGGTTTTACCGACACTACACTACACACGACCGGGTACACACGCCCGTGAGTGCATAAGGTAGACCATAGGTAAGCGAGACAATTATAAATATTAAAACACGTCGGTCAAAATTTGGGTATCCTATGAAGACACACTTAATAGATCTTGGTTCAAGTTTGTTTGGTGTGTCATGCTTCACGAGTGCCTCACAACCCAAGACTTTTATGTAAGACAAATTAGGGACTTTCCTATGACGTAATTCATATGGTGTCTTTTCAGCCTTTTTAGTTGGAACCATATTGAGAATGCGGGCAGCAGACTCTAGAGTATAATCCCAAAAGGACAGTGGAAGAGGTGTTAGATTCATCATAGATTCATGTCAAGCAAGGTCCGATTTCTCCTTTCGGATACACCATTATGTTGTGGTGTATATGGAGGAGTGAACTGTGAGACAATCCCACACATCTTAACAAGTATATGAAACAAAAGGACGTGTATTTATAAACCATTTAAACTGAGATGTTTTACGAAACCACGCTTCAGGTATTTTTTGGGAGCAACGGCTTGTCGTTAGACGCTTACCATTGTTAGTATGAGTTACTGTGATTATGAGGTTCACAAGTGGGAGCTATTGGTAGTGCTCAAGTCTAATCCATAAAAATACGGTCGGAGATACGTGAGCCTATTGGGGGCCATACGTATACACCGAAGGAATATGTTTATAATATAATTAATATGTTATAGTAGTTATATTAATTATATATAATTCACGAAATGATTTAACGGTCGTTAGTTTAAGCATTAGACGCTCAATTAACTAACGGGCTAACTAATTAACAAGTAATGGACTCGTAAATTTTGGTAAAAGCCCAAACGACTAACAAGCCCAAGTGGGTGTTAGTGTTCGGCCGATCAAAGGGTAAAGAGGAGGTGTTTGTATCTAACTTGGATTCCAAGATATTTAGGCTATATAAGGAACCCCCTAAGTTCATTATTAGCTAATCTTGCAAACCCTAAACTAGAACAAAAACCCTCTCATCCCCACCTTGTGTAACCGATCGTCCCAAACCCCAAACCCTTAAGGTTTTCGGCAATCCAAATCAACCAAAGCAAAACCTTGTTAGTTTTGTGCTTTATTCGTGTTAGGAACTATACATCAAACGGGATCCCTTTGGGACATCATTCAGCTACGTATACCCGTCTATTAATTGGTAATATGATTATGAAATCCCAACATAAATCACATGTGATACATATCAAGCAAGATTCAATACCAATTAATCTATTTTACATCAGCTTTTACGAATGAACTATATTTGTTTGATGTTCAACTATCATGTGTGATACATGGTTATAAAGCTTTGGATGTGTAGTTTAAAATGAAGAAAACGGTAAAACTTTTAGCGTTCTATAAAAATACTTATGCGCATTTAATTACAACATGTTTAATGCTCAAAATTATATATTATTGTTAAATCACATGTGATGTATGAAACTTATAGATAAGTATTAAGTAATTGTACATATACATACTTAGACAAAGTGTGATGGATACACTTTGGACGTGTTGGTGAGCATTAAGGATGTGTTGTCCATATAATACTCCCTCCTACCCACATGTTGGTCGTGGAAAAAAGGAAGATCTTAGCTGGTTGGTAGACTAACTTTTGCAAAGGTGATGTGCATGTAATTTAGGTTTTTGTGAGTATGTTTGTGTTTAAGTGATTTAAGTTTGGGTGATTAAGTTAGTTGTTTTATTACATTATGTTAGTAGTAACGTTGATAGTGAAGTGAAAATCTAATGTAAAACTGAATTAACGATAATAATGTTAGTCATCACTACACTCAGTCTTATCAAATACTAATATTTTACCGGTTATTCGCCTGAAATGATACTCATAATCATGTATACTTTCAAATTCCAATACATCTTCGACCAAGTTTAAGTTTAAGAGTTGGCTTCTACAAGAAAATCAAACATCATCGACATTATTAATTCCAAACTAAATTTACAATCAACCTATATATTAGATTTAATTACACACCACAAAATTCAAAACCTCCAAACACACGCATGCGTCGACAATCTTTTACTAGAAATAATAAATACAAATAGTCAAAACCCCGAAAGTGATCTATTTGCACATTTGCACCACCAACTTTCTCACATAATAGTGCAGCACTTACTTGTATGATCATGGCCGCAAGTTGCGCACATTCCATAGAATTCAGATGGGTACCCATAAACCGGTGCTTGATCAGCTGTCGGGGGGAAGCTTTGTGGTGCTGATGACTCGAGTGTGGTGCGCATTGCGTGAGGAAACAGCTCATTGTCACTATCCACAATATAAGCACTACTACTAAAATCCGGTAAGCGGTGATTGAAACTGAGTCTGAATGAATTTGAATTCAAATCACCTACCAATTCGACGTTGTTTAGTCCTTCGGCCCGAGACAATCGTCTTAGCAAGGTTTCGGCAAAATCTTGAACATTGATATTACTTTGGTTTCCAGGGTTTATTTCATGTGACAAAATGAGAACTTTTTTCTTGGTTCTACGTTCCATGACATCTTTGATTACGTCAGGGTGTTTAGAGGTTGAGATTGTGATTTTTCCACTCATAGGATCAAATTCTACTGGTTCGACACCATCAAGTTGATGCAATACCATTCCCACCTTTCGTACACAACCCTCACAGTTATGGAACCCGAGGATACGAAGAGTGATTGTATCTGGGTTCATTTTCAAAATGATATCGAGTGAATTTTAAAGCATATGGGACTACTATGCGAGTGAATGAATTAGCGATTAATTTGATAAGCGATTCACGCAATATATAGTCGTAGACCTTAATTGTCTAGTCGTTGTTTAATTGCTTTACTTGTATCATTTTTGTGAAATAAATAAGATAAGCTATAAAAAACACTAACAGGTACATATTCTATGAAGGAGTATAAAGAGAATGAAAAGGGAAAGGGTCAAGAAAAAGAAGTGAAGACAGTTAGTGGCATTATATAAATAAAAAGCTCAATTCGATACAAGTTTTTACGCAATGACAGTTAGATAACCCTTGTTTTAATGTTTCATAAGTTTAGAAAATCATGTTTAGAAAAAATTGAGGAATAAAATGCTACAACAATGCAAGTTAAGAATGAGTGATCGAGTATCCGTAGGTTATAAACAAAAAACGTTATCTTTACTGGAATATTTGGTGTGAATCGAAAGGTTAGTCATTCATCAATTAGGAATGCCTCGAATTTTTCTACATGGTAGCCTTCAAATAGCAACCAAGTCCATCCAAGTAAAAGCCAGCACGGCCATAAAACCCCGCAAACGAGCCTAATTCCCAAGGAACAGAGAAAGAAGTTCCAGTCTCCTTACCAAAAGGCCCATGCCTCGTTTTGTTTGTCACAAAACACAACGATGAGATTACTGTATAACCTGCATAACGCCCAGTGGTTACTCCAACTGTTCCAAGTATCCCCGTTATTTCTTCGTTGGCATCAAAGTTGATCTACAAATACCAACAAAGATCATGTTGTTACAAGGATCATTATATGACAAGGAGCTACTATTTATCACAAGAACTCGTGTGTACATAAGTTGGTAGATATGTTTGATTATTTGCTCAACCATCTCTTAAAAAATATATTGTACTATCCTCGGAATAGCTTTTTTCTCTCCCAGATTGTCAAAGCATCTATAACACTGGAAATTTTTAGTCTGTACGTTCATTAAAGGTAATTTACTTGGTAATATTATATGTAGGTTACTCGGATGTATTGGTTAGTTTCTATTTTGGCCCAATTTAACTCTTGACAACTTGATGGTAAAAAGTTTATAAACATGTCAACTGAGTTGAAAATTTTCACCTCTGAAGTTTCACCACCACTTTTACCACCAGCACCACCATGATGTTGAGATGAATCTAACAAACCACCAAATTCCTCAGTTGTAAAACCAATAGAATATATCCAATCTTCATGATCTATCGTTATCTTTCTAAGCTTTTGATTGCTGCCAAGTTGGGATGACCAAGGCCCTCCACCGGTGCTTGATCCCCATAGCCCTATCCGTGTCATCCTTCGACAACCCTACCATCAAATAACAAATATTCTGTCATCAAAAGTGAAATTGTCTTAAGATCAAAACAGACCCTCAACTTAAGTTCATGAAAACAATAACTTACTATTTGAAATTCCAATGAGGTTTGTAGTTGTTCCATGATTAAAGCCATTGTTGGACGTTGTTTTCGGTCCATTTCCAGGCATTGATAAGCAATTCTGGAGAATATTTGCAAGGAATTTGTCTTTATTTGTTTCCTTATACTTGGGAGGATTATTTCGTCTAATTTTCCCTCTTCAAAACGGAGTCTTGCTAAGTGAGACAAAAACCTACGCTCATCATCATAGTTTCCAATCATACCTAGCCTTCCACATAAGACTTCAAATAATACTACACCAAAAGAGTACACATCTGATTCTTTTGTAAGTACACCCGTTGTTACATATTGTGGATCAACATAGCCGAACGTGCCAGCAGCAGTTGTAACTAGAAAAGTGAACTCTTGATTCGTGGGACCTATTTTAGACAAGCCGAAATCAGAAACCTTAGCTTCCCAATTCTCATCTAATAATATGTTAGAGCTCTTTATGTCGCGGTGCAACACCCTGTGCCCCTCTCCCACACCACTATGAAGATAATTAAGTCCACGAGCAGCACCAAGACATATTTGAGGCGTTGCACCCATGTGAGATCAGTAGCGGATACTTATCAAGGCTTCCACGAACCTCATGCTCATAAACAATGATTTTCTCATCATCCTCTTGAGAGAATCCAACAAGAGACCAGGTTATCGTGTTTGTAACTAGAAAGCATGACAATCTCCATTAAGAACTCATGTTGTCCTTGCCCGCCCTTCACATCTAAACGTTTTACAGCGACGGTAGTGGTCGGTTTGCCAGAGCGAGCGGTAGATGAGGAGCTAGGGAGTTGGCCTTTGTAGACCCTCCCAAATCCACCCTGGCCAATGAAACTAGTGTCGGAAAAGTTGTTTGTAGCCAATTTGATGTCTTCGAGTGGGATTTTGAGGTGGTCTAGTTCTTTAATGGAAGCCATAGGATTACAAGATTTTTAAAAGTGATCCTTACAAGATTCAGCAAAAATTTAAACTCCAACCACTCCATTAATTTATGTTTAGTATAAATGAATTTGTGAAGCATTGAAGTACTGCTCTAGATTTTACTTTCAGTCTTGTCATTTTTGACTTTTTGAATACATGCATTTTTTTCAAAAACTCGTTTGACCTGGATAAAAGTTGGAACAGTTCACATGCATGCACCATGGTTGATATTTTCCAGGCTGCCAACTTCTTCGCTTTTTAGATTTACATATTTTCCAGGCTGCCAACTAAAAAGACCTTTGATTGTCATCAAATAATGTTCCAAAGTTGTACATGAATATCTATTAGACCATGCTCTGTTATGACTAAAAACATATATGATGTTCCAAAGGGCCAAGACCAAGACATCAAGAAAAAAAAAATTATATCAAGACATAACATATATGATGTTCCAAAGTCCCTTCGATGTTAAAACCAAATGGTAGCAATCAATAAATAAGGATATTAAAGTGAATGTACTTGAAAAAAGTTTAAATCATCCAAGCCTTTAATGTAAAACCAGATGCTCATTGTTTTCCAAAGTTAATTAACGAAACCCAATTAACATTAGACTTTTGCTACAGAGTTAATACGGGTTGTAGCGGCTACGTCCTCGACCTCCACTATCATTACTACGCCTATGGCCACCACTAGAACTGCTTCCTCCACCACTACGACCACCACCACCTCTATGATGTTGTTGTGGTTGTGGTGGTGGTGTGTGTGGTGGCACACCTGGTTGTTGCCTGTCACAAACAAAAATCAAAATTAGTATGCCGAGTTACACGCGGTCATGAGCAGAACATCGACAATACTCAGATGTCTTAGAAGAAACTTTGATTGACCAAACTTGACTTGCATGGTTTATTAATAAGCAAAATGGATCCTTTTAACATAAAAATAGAACGCTGTTGCAAATTTGTGTTACTTCGTCTCTAACAAACTACGGTAAATTATTTGAGCTATATTGTATTAGTATGCCGAGTTACACGAGCGTAACATCGACAATACTCGGATGTCTTAGAAGAAACTTTGATTGACCAAACTTGACTTGCATGGTTTATTAATAAGCAAAATGGATCCTTTTAACATAAAATAGAACCAAATTTGTGTTACTTCGTCTCTAACAAACTACGGTAAATTATTTGAGCTATATTGTACTAAAAAGAAAAGGGTCATCCGAACCCAAATTTTAAAAACCTAACTTTTAATGCTTTATTGGAAAAGATTGTGTTATTTTATAATAATGATTTAATTACATAAATCGTCCTTGTGGTCGAGCCATGGTTGCGTGTTTTGTCCTTAACTCTCAAAAATCGTCCATGTGGTTGTCCATTTCGAGTTGACCCGCCTTTGACCGATGGGCGTTAGTTTTAGCCATTCACGTGAGGGCAAACGGTCCATTTTCGCTGAAACCACAGGGACGATTCTTGTTACAAGTTTAGGTGTGTTGTTTTTTTGCGCGTTAATTGTCGAGTTATATATCTGAATTAAAACCTACGTTCGTATACCCGATTTAAAACTCGGTTCATAACTCCCAACCAACCTCAACCTCATTTCTACCAATTAAACCAAACCAACCCAACCCTAACTTCCATTCGCTATACAGTGCTACACACGTCCAACCCAACCCAATCACTAAAAATGAAATGATTGATAAGGGAAAGGCTTTGTTTACAGGGGATGATCATTCACCGGAAAAAGGATTGGTCTAAAGTTGTACTCACAGATGAAATCGTTGATGAAGTTGTAGCCAAATATGGTAAACAAATTGAAACACATATAAGCTAAGAACTAAAAGAGGAAATACTTGAATTTGTGAGGAAAAAATCATGCGACAAAATGCCTGAGGATGTACCTAGTAAGTTGTAATGGATTCGGATATTATGTTTATTAAACAAAAAGTGGATGTTTGTGTATGTCCTTGAAGCACATTCGAATCTTGTAACAATTATGTTTGAGCTACAAGAATATATTTTCTCGGTTTTCACAAAAAAAAATAGTGTGGGAGGTGAATTGTTTTCATTTGGTTGGGATGTGTTAGATTCCGATCAAAATGAAGTTTCTGACTTGCTTATACGATTTGAAGTGTTCGGGGGTGATTGAATTTACCAATTTTGACTTTTAAAAGTCATCAAATACCAAAAAAATGAACTTTACAAAAAGCAATACTATAAGTTGGAAAGACATGCCTAACCAAAAAATGAACTTAGACAATTATACACTTTGCAACTTGCAGCTTAATTATACAGTTTGCAGTGTTTAGAGGGTGTTTGGATTTACCCATTTTGACTTTTAAAAGTCGACAGATACCAAAAATAAACTTTACTGAAAGCAATACTATAAGTTGGAAAGACATGGCAAGCCAAAAAATGAACTTGACACTTGCAGTTTGCTTTTAGAGTCTGCATTTTGTCGTTTACATTTTGCAGGTTAAGGTGCGTTTGGAAATGGCTTCATGTATCTTATTAAAGGGGTGTTTGCATTGTCATAACATAACCAATACAACATACCAGTCAAGTTACATATATTATCAAATAATTTTGCAGTCAAGTTACATTTGGTCAATGACTTGCAGGTGGTTCACTTAGTCTATGACTTGTAGGTGGTTCACTTGGTGTATGAATTGCAAGGAGTTCACTTGGTATTTGACTTAAAGGTGGTTCACTTTCTTCTTCATTATTGTAACTAGGTTGAGGAGACCTATAATCATGAACCACTACCTCTAAAGATGCAGCAACACCTAGGCCCACTACACCACCACCTCTACCAATTTTAGTTGTATTATCCCTTCTAACACCTAGACCCACTACACCACATGTAGCAACACCTCTATCAGTTGTGTTTCCCCTTCTGTAAAGATGCATTGGACAGGAATGTCCTTCAAGCCCAAGCCCTATTTTCTCTTTCCATCCAACAGTCAAGGCATATCATTTGACTACCATTTTCTTGAACCATGGTGAATCTTCTTTGATGTGATAAAGAAATGAAGACCGATGGGGTATATATAATGCGATCAAAAGGGTCTAATGGGGATCAATGTGGTTGTTCAACAAGTAGTAGATGGGAGTAATACAACAACAACAACCCAAATCCATGGGGTAGGTATGGGAGGTAAAATGAGCAGATCCTACCCAATAAATCCGGAGTAGAGGCTTAAATGTAGACGGATCCTACACCCCGCCTGGATAAACCGGAGTAGATGGGGGTAATGACATAAATATGTTGAAAATGGAAACATTATGCATTTTACAAAGTGACTATTACAAGTGCACAACTTACATGACATTCTTGTTAATTGCTCATAATCTTAAAAGTTAAGTTACACATATAATTCGAATAGATGTTTCTCATGTTCCTCCTCCAACTCTTGTTCTTGCCTAAGTATGTTCTACCACTTTAGTTCATCCTTGTGATGTATGGATTAATGCTTCTTTGTCTAATCTCATTTGATGTTCTTGTTGATCAATAAGATTTCCACCGGCCTCCAACTCTTGTTCAACCCTTTCTTCCTCTTCTAACAAATTGATTATTTCTTCTTTGTCTAACATTCCACTATCAATCGCACTAACGCCATTTCCGAAATTGTATCCTTGTAGAAAATCTTAACTAAGTTTATCATTGTAACGTTAAGATAATGGAGTGATGGTTTAAGAAAAAAGCTGTTATGACTATCAAGCGGACAATATCCTTTCCATAACCCTCCTGTAAGGACTTTGTGATGTATTGAACGGATATTGTACCTCAAAGATCTTTTGAGAGTTCTTGTAAGATCGCCAAGAGCATTGGAGTACTAAGACTTGATTATTGCAACAACTTGATCAAGTTTCCCATTCTTGAGAAAGTTCTTGATATCCCTAAACACCCTCACAATCCCCCATTAGCATTCACAAACCCACCGCTAACCCATGGCCCACGTAAAATCCTCATCCTCACCACATCCTCAATAACTTTCCTAATATACTCCCGTGTTGACATTACACTCTCCTCCCACCTTCCGGTATTAGCTATTTTACGAGACTTGCCGATTGAACAAAACCCAAGAACACGGTCTAACGAGTTTTTCGGGTGTATTAGTGGTTGTTGCAGACGGAGGACCGGGTTGGTCGGAGATCAAGTCCTCTATATTAAGGGATTGTTCCCATTGATCATTTTGGGGTGAATTCATTTCCTTGTTTAGTTTGGTGTTGGCGAAGAGCCTCAGTGGTGATGGGGGTTTTAATGGTGAAGGGGTGATGGGGGTTTTAATGGTGAAGAAGCTTCGGTGATGGTGGGGATAATAATGGTGAAGGAGCTTGATTGGGGTGGAAATATGGACAACATACCTAAACTTGTAACGAACATCGTCCATGTGGTTTCAAGCAAAATGGACCATTTTACCCTCACGGACGCTTTCACGTGATTGGGGCCCGTCCGGGTCAAAGGACGGGTCAACTCAAAATAAACAACCACATGGACGATTGGTGTAATTATTGAGAGTTAAGGACGAAACCTCCAACTATGGCCTAACCACAAGGACGATTTATGTAATTAACTAATAATAATGTTTTGAGTTAATTGCATTTTTGGTCCATGTGGTATGGCGAAATTGCAGATTTGGTCCCTAAAACTTTGAAAGTGCATTAGACGTCCTCATTTTGAAGTTTTCATCGCATTTTTGGTCCCTGTGGTATGGCTAATTTGCAGATTTAGTCCTTGTGGTATGACAAAATTGCAAATTTGGTCCCTAAAACTTTAATGTTGTTTGTGCCCAAAGGACCAAACATGCAATAGAAACTTCAAAATGGGGACGTTCAGTGCACTTTTAAAGTTTTAGGACCAAAGTTGCAATTTAGCCATACCACAAGGACCAAAATGCAATTTAGCCTAATGTTTTACAATTACTATTAGCACAATATTTAGTTATCAAGTTCAAAAATAGATTAAATAGCGTGTATATGGATCGACCCGCCCAAGCCATATTGACACACTTAGAAGTTGTCCTTTTTGACCCATTAGACAACTTGACCACCCTACCCAACTTGCCATATCTATAGTCCTAATGATCTGTTCTTGCTTCTGTATAAACAGCTATATAGAAACTGAAAGAAATTGAACAAGAAACTTCACATGAAAATTTTCACTTACAGGACGTATCCGATCCTTCCATCAGGCAAAAGCATTGGCATCATTGCCATACCAGCTGTTGAAGGTGCCCTTCCATAGATAAGTGGCTGCAGAAAAGTATGAATCAATTGAAAAAACCAGAATAGAAGTAATCACATATATCCAAAAAATAAAATGCCTCTAAACATATGAGGATGGTGTAAAACCAAACCTGTGGATAGCCTGCCCCTGCATAGCCTGCGGTCAAAGCCCCGTATGGACTCCCTACCAAGCCATACCCAACATGAGGAGGATGGTGTGGAAGTAAAGCAACCTTCTGCGAGTTAGAAGTTCCTCCAGATGTTTTCTGATCTGCTTGTGGCTTAGCAAGAGAGCACTCCAAAGTTTGACCTGTTTGTTAAAAACCAATAATGTCACAGTTTTTCCAAAAAAACAAGTGCTGATTAGACTGCAGAATAACATAAATACCCAAAGCCAGCATTACCATTTAGCTCAGTATTTCTCAGTGTCCTTTAAAGCCTTCATAGCACTTGATCTATCTGCAAAATGAACAAAACCAAACCTACTCCTTTCATGACCCGCTTTTGCAGGAGGGAGAACTACTTTTGTAATCTTCCCATGATGCTCAAATATCTTTTCTAGCTGCTCATTGGAGACATTTTTAGGCAAATTCTTAACATAAACTGCCTTAACCTGCATCAGAAAATGCAAAAAGTGATGAGTTGAGTGACCAAAAATATAACTAGCAAGGTTTAAGACGGTCAGTTACTCAGGTAAATCTAAATGAAGTTCGGGGATCTAGCTTTAAGAAACAGAAATGAAGGTGACCAGATTAAAACTGAATATTGATGATTAGAGCACCTGAGAAGACGCTGAAGATTCGGCATTTTTCGGGTCAGCCCAGCTCACGGTTGGAGCGTTATCATCAAGCTTAAATTTTGGCTTCAACATCTTTTGTCTTGAGTAATCTGCACAGGCATGATTATAATACTCGATGAAAGCAAATCCACGATTACGCCTAGAATTTTGTGGATCCTGTAACATAATAGGGGAAAAAGAAATTAAATACATGATGCTGATTACAAGCATATAATATAATATAACATTCTAGCCAATTAGTAACCAAACCTTTAGCAGCTCTACAGAATTAACGCCAGGTCCAACCCTTTTGACAACCTTTTCCATGTCATCCACTGTCCAACTTTTAGGAACGTTACCCATGAATAATTTATGTTTCGCTTGAGATGTTGAGCACTTGATCTTTCTACCCTGATATAAATAAATATATAACCAAGAATACGAAGTCAAGAAGCTGAATGCAAAATATTTCAGCTTGCTGCAACATTTGTTTTACAGCAACAGCAGATTTAAATTGATTCGAAAAGATAGATGTAGCAACGACCCATTTACTTCAGAATTTGCATTAATTAATAAATATAAATGGACAAAATCATTTTGTACTAAATATATAATTGCATCAATTATATCCACAAAAAAATAGACATATAAAATTGTGTGTAAGTCAGCGAACACAAATACAGACGGTTTCAACCTGCTGCAAAATGAACAGTTTCAACCCAAGCCCATATTGCATTGTTAATTTGTTATCCAACCCACACCACTTTTTCTACCTCTATTTAAAATTGTTGCAATACCTTCAACTCTCTATTGTTAAGCTCCTTAATGGCAGTAGCAGCCAGATCTTGAGTCCTAAAGGTCACAAAAGCATAGCCTTTATTCTCACTTGAGTCTTTACCTTTCATTATCCGTACCTGTTACAGGTTAATTAACATTAAAATACATAAATAGCAACATAATTTTCTATAACATAAAGAGAGACAGAAGGTTACCTCGGTGACTTCTCCAATAGATTCACAAAACTCTTTCAGAACATCTTCAGACGCGTCAAGAGGAATTCCACCAAGATATACCTCGGAACCATAAGGAGGAAGAGCGAGAAGCTCATCATGTTTTTTCTTCGTGTCTTCGTCATCTTCAGCATTTTCCATTTCTTCATCTTTCACTTTTTGTTCATCTTCAACATCATCCTCCTCCTCCTCCTCCTCTTCTTCCTCCTCTTCCTCAACTTCTTCTTCTACTTCTTCCTCTTCTTCCTCCTCCACTTCTTCCTCTACTTCTTCATATTCGACCTCCTCCTCACCTGCCTCATCAACATCTCCATCTAAATCTACCTGCTCTTCTGGTTCAGATGCCTTCTCTATCTTGACGGCCTTTGGCAGTTCCTCAGTCTTGACAGCTGTCGATTTGCCTTTCCGCGTGTCCTTGGCATCTTATATATTTAGGAATAAAAGCTTGAACAGCCACTCGGATATATAGACAGAAGCGAGAAGCCTTTACAGAAGAAAGAAGATAACAATGGGAAGAATGAAACCAATTGAAAGGGGAAAAAGAGTGGCAAAGTGATAGAATTTGTGCCATTAGATATGATTCAAGGAGTTCAAATTTCAATGTAGGGATGATATATAGATTCAAGATTCAAGGGATGGTGATGCTCATCAGTTGCAAAATCAGTGAATGAATGAATTCTCAAGTCTAGATTACAAATGATATCTGGGAATTGTATCTAGCTTTTAGAGTTACCATCAACAATGCAAATAACAAAATAGCCAAGAGAAGGTGGAAGAACAAGTAATAAGGATAAGAAATCAATGATACAAGAAACATGTGCATGCATTAGTCAGAGAAGCAGCAAATAAAGACTCGAAACTATGGTCAAAAGAGAGCTAAATGGGTTAGTTATGAAACAATTTCTAGTTAAGTGGCAACAAACTGTCAAGATCGAGATTTATTTGCCTGATCCGTAATCTGCCTGCAGCAAGTTAATGCACAGGAACTGAGAATATACTCACCAATGAGCAATTCAAATTTGCACAAATAAGGGTAACAATGTGCATCAGAATCAGATTGATACTTAAATATTTTACGCAGCTCAAGTATAGAAAGAGGAAGGCACGTGTCCTATGCAGTACACAGCAGGACTTGCACCGGCAATATTACCTACACTAAGATTGTACCCTTCCACCTTTACACTAGTATTAGCGCTTGGCAACACTAGTAACGTCCTAGTTGAGCAATATGGTTGCTGCAGCCTTCTGAGTTTTAAAGGCTACTCGTCATATAAAAAAGTGGAATAGTGTGATTGGATTATGTTATTTATCACTTCCAGTGTTTTAAAGTACTTAAATACATGGTAAGATCGTTCTCATCCCTTTTGGCGAACTATCTCGTGATTTTGGGCTTACTATGCATTTTTTTTCATAGTTACTGTTGGGACTGTAGTACATGACTATACAGTTCCGGCGTAACAAGCAAAGATGAGCAGATAATATCTCCATATTTAGTACAGGGATTGCAAATTCCTAAAACTAAAAGGGATATTCAGTCACAGACACAGATAATTACAAGCCTTTTCTTCTTTGAACTACCAGTAAAGGTAACTATCAAGTTCTAGGTGAACAAACAATAAAAAGTCGGATGTCAATCTAGCAAAAGTGTTCACCTTCGTCAGTCAAAATCCGAGCCACACAAGGACGACTTGACCATTACAGGACTAACTCGCATGTATTTTAATTAAATTTACAAACAATTCAACGCAAGACCATCAATCTCAACCTTATTCGCCTTTGATATTCCTATAAACCTAACGAACCCTTCCTTATTAGTAATTTTCAATCAAGCTACAGAAACAAAACTCGTAGACAAGTCGAGTCTGGCTACATAAATACGTGTTAATTTAATCCCTAGGTCACAAAATTCTCTCTTACAAGACATAAAATAAATTAATAACCCAAAAACTGATCACAAATGCATAAAATCAACAGAATTTAAATTGCAAAATAGCAAAAAACAACACCTAATTAAAAAATGCAGTCAGTTTTTTATATATAAAAATATAAAGGCTCTAAGTATTAATTTTATCAATAAATAATAGCTCAATCATTAATATAACACAGTCTCAATTCTAATTTATTTATTAGGTGAAATAAATTAGAGGTGTTGTACCTGGATCTGACGGTGGCGGGAAGGGGATGAGAGCGGCGCTGGTGGTGGTGGTTGAAATTTTATAAAATTATTATTGCAGCCTCCTCTAGGTTAAAATTTTCTATAATTTATTACTAGTATTGTTTTTCAAGATATTTTGTTTTTTGAATATAAAAGGGATATTCGCTGGCAAATTTACTATTTCACCCTTATTTTATTGCAACTAGTTTGAAAATATAAATTGCAAAGATTAAAACAAAACAAGTTTAACAATATATTTTTGACATGTTTGGTATGTGTTAATTTAACAACTTGGGTTGTGTTTGATAATGACTTAAAGAGTCTTAGGGCGTGTTTGTTTAGTTTTTTATTAAGCATTGTTAAATTAAAGTTTATGTTTAGATATATGTTTATGCATTTGTAGATGAATAAATGGTTGTTTGTTTTGTGTCTTTGAATAAAGTGTGCGAATTAGCTAAACTATTGTTATACCTTTTATTTGAAATAAAGTTAAGAGTGAAAGGGTAAATATGTAAAATTAGGATAAAAAGATGGATTTAATTTGTGGCCCATCTCCACGCTTTTCTAAAATGTCACATGTTTCTTTTAAGCACTAAACAAACATCCATTTGATGACTTAATTAACTTACATAATTTTCAATTAAGACATATTAAGTTGTTATCAAACACTGGGCTTAATTGTAAAATAGGTAATTTAATTAAGTCAAGTAATCGAGTGTTTGTTTGGTCTTAATTTAAATGGATGACGTTCAGAAAAGCGGCGAGAATGAGTGTCTATATTAATTCATCACTTTTATCATACTTTTACATATTTACCTTCCACTTTTTAACCACTAATAATCACTTATTTTAAATAAAATGGTATAATAATAATTTTTATACACAGAAGTTAACTTTTACATTCATTAAATTTTAAATCATTAAAAGCATTACAGAACTAAGATTAATCATTATTTGTTCCATAGAAATTTAAAGAATAAATCAATTCTCCAGAATCTGAACTAATAACCGATATCTAAAAGACTGAATGAACATTCTGTAATCATTTAGAAAACATTAATCAATTCATCTAGACAAGATCTAAGTCCTAATGTTCATATTAGAATCTTTAGTATTCATCAAATGCTAAACAAAGTTAATTAACATATGTAAACTTCTAAGAACCTATAAATAACTCATTCATGTAATACATAATGTAACCACAGAAATGTAAGTCAATGTCTTATTCAAAACTTTGAATTTGCAAATAAACAAAGTCCATAGTCGATCTAATTCCATAGGTATTTAAGACTATAGTCTATGATCTCATAGATACAACTGATTTAAAGACTATGAAATATCTATTCACACTAAGATAAGCTAATTCAAAGCTGCTTATTACATGCAATTAACATCATCAATTATTTCATAAAATCACAAGTTATTAACAAGAAAACAACTTTAAATCAAACTGATTAGTATACAATAAGTGATACGAAATTCTAGATTAGAATCAACGTATTCTAAGATCAGACATATATGTCCTATTCAACAAGTAAGTCATGTCAGTAATTATTACGATTCAAAGGTATATAATCTAGAATACATGATACACTGTAACCTAACTTTAAATTACAACCTTGCCAGTTAAAATCTAACAATGATAGCTATTACTCATAAGACATAGATGTAGATATCAAATCAACATGTCTAAATAAATATAACAATAAATAATCTTAAGATACATCTTAGCATCACTATAATCACCATAGTCTTAATATTAAGCTAATCATAAATACTATATCGAAACTTTCATCTACATAGAATCATACATCTGCTTCAAGTAACAATTTCTTAATTCGAATCTAATATTACACTAGCTAATCAAACTATACAAAATCATGACATAATACTCAAAACAAACATATTTAGTCTTAGTTTTCCTAATTAGACAATAACCTTATCTAACAAACATAACATATGTCTAAAAGTTCTTAATGCTAAATATCATACAATTACACAACTATTAACACAATCATACTAACATAACCTTAAAATACACAATTACTTAAATACAACATAACAATTACTTCTAAACCTAAAAGCGATTACTAAAACATACAAAACTTGTCATTACCTGAACCATTTTCCATATTCATACTGCATTCAATACAACACAATAAACACTAGCTTAAAGCCTTAAAAATAACATTACAATTACATTATATTCATACCATATTATCAACTTACACAACGATATAAACTATCAAACTTAGATAAATTACCATATTAAATATACACTAATTTTCATTACCAATCCTATATTCACACATCTAGATAACTAAATAAAACTATATCCTTTACTTAATTAACTTAATCAATTCAACATCTAATATACTATTAACAATTTCTCAAATTAACAATACTAAACATTTAATACATAACATTATCATATTATCCAAAATGCTTATTACTCATAAGATATTGAATTTCTCAATTAAGTTCATTAACCTAACATTCTATTTAACTAACCTATATCTATAATACTTTCACATTTAATAACATAATCATTTTCTAATTATACTTACAGCAATTTATACTATCCTATTATATAGAGTTACTAAAATAGCAATTATGTATTTACTAAATTCATAATTCAATTTTATTACCCTAATTTTAATTATCACATGTTGAGTTTCTATTATTGTTAGTTTCGATTTAGTGTCTACTGAATTTAGTTTATTCTCTAATAGCATTTATTATAGTGACTTTATAGTGCAATTTAAAAATTTGTATTCTACTTCTGTTTAGTTCTTTTGACATATGCTGTTGATGCTATGTTTCTATTGCGTGCACTGCAATTTGAATTCTTCGAGATAGTATTACTTAGACATCTGAGCTCATCTAATCTTCCAAATAGTGTCAACAAGACAATCCAAATCTTCTAAATGAATCACTGTCATTATGACAAATAGTAAGTCCAAACGAATCTACCAATGATATCATTGTAGACCTTTTATTATGGGTCAAATCTAGCTTCCAAGACTATCAGAAAAATTGACAGCAAGCTATTAGACTTGAATCTATGCTGAATTTTGAATGTGCTTCCACTTGCTTCAAATTATACAACTTTAGCTCACACCCGTCGTGATCAAGCCGAGTCAAGTATCTATACAAGCTCAGGCCCATTAATTTCAGAGAATGTTGTCAGTGTTGAGCTCTGCTATACAGAGTAACTATGCTACAACTGACCTGATCAAAGACGTGAGTTTTGTCACTGGCATTCCTTGAGATACTACTTTTAGTCCTTGATCTTGCTTGTTATACCCTGTATACAGGACCGGTACGGAGGATTGCCTTTATGACCTTCGCCAATATCCACCTAATGTAATGGGAAGTTAGTTGTGGTTGATTGATGCATTAATGGAATTTTAGCTTGTTTTGAGTCGCTTGAATTTAAATTATACTAGATTTTGCACGACAATACTCGGATGTCTTAGAAGAAACTTTGATTGACCAAACTTGACTTGCATGGTTTATTAATAAGCAAAATGGATCCTTTTAACATAAAAATAGAACGCTGTTGCAAATTTGTGTTACTTCGTCTCTAACAAACTACGGTAAATTATTTGAGCTATATTGTATTAGTATGCCGAGTTACACGCGGTCATGAGCAGAACATCGACAATACTCAGATGTCTTAGAAGAAACTTTGATTGACCAAACTTGACTTGCATGGTTTATTAATAAGCAAAATGGATCCTTTTAACATAAAAATAGAACGCTGTTGCAAATTTGTGTTACTTCGTCTCTAACAAACTACGGTAAATTATTTGAGCTATATTGTACTAAAAAGAAAAAGGGTCATCCGAAGTGTACCCAAATTTTTAAAAACCTAACTTTTAATGCTTTATTGGAAAAGATTGTGTTATTTTTATAATAATGATTTAATTACATAAATCGTCCTTGTGGTCAGGCCATGGTTGCAGGTTTTGTCCTTAACTCTCAAAAATCGTCCATGTGGTTGTCCATTTCGAGTTGACCCGCCCTTTGACCGGATGGGCGTTAGTTTTAGCCATTCACGTGAGGGGCAAAACAGTCCATTTTCGCTGCGAAACCACAGGGACGATTCTTGTTACAAGTTTAGGTGTGTTGTTTTTTGGCGCGTTAATTGTCGAGTTATATATACGAATTAAAACCTACGTTCGTATACCGATTTAAAACTCGGTTCATAACTCCCAACCAACCTCGACCTCATTTCTACCAATTAAACCAAACCAACCCAACCCTAACTTCCATTCGCTTATCTGATTACTACACGTCCAACCCAACCCAATCACTAAAATGAAATGATTGATAAGGGAAAGGCTTTGTTTAGGGGATGATCATTCACGGAAAAGGATTGGTCTAAAGTTGTACTCACGGATGAAATCGTTGATGAAGTTGTAGCCAAATATGGTAAACAAATTGAAACACATATAAGCTAAGAACTAAAAGAGGAAATACTTGAATTTGTGAGGAAAAAATCATGCGACAAAATGCCTGAGGATGTACCTAGTAAGTTGTAATGGATTCGGATATTATGTTTATTAAACAAAAAGTGGATGTTTGTGTATGTCCTTGAAGCACATTCTGAATCTTGTAACAATTATGTTTGGAGCTACAGTAATATATTTTTCTCGGTTTTCACAAAAAAAAATAGTGTGGGAGGTGAATTGTTTTCATTTGGTTGGGATGTGTTAGATTCCGATCAAAAATGAAGTTTGCAGCTTGCTTATACAGTTTGAAGTGTTCAGGGGTGATTGAATTTACCAATTTTGACTTTTAAAAGTCATCAAATACCAAAAAAATGAACTTTACAAAAAGCAATACTATAAGTTGGAAAGACATGCCTAACCAAAAAATGAGCTTAGGCAGTTTGCGAGGTTATACACTTTGCAACTTGCGACAATTATCGATTTGCGGTGTTTAGAGGTGTTTGGATTTACCCATTTTGACTTTTAAAAGTCCGATGATACCAAAAATGAACTTTCTGAAAGCAATACTATAAGTTGGAAAGACATGGCAAGCGAAAAATGAACTTGACACTTGCGTTTGCTTTTAGAGTCTGCATTTTGTCGTTTACATTTGCGAGTTAAGGTGCGTTTGGAAATGGCTTCATGTATCTTATTAAAGGGTGTTTGCATTGTCATAACATAACCAATACAACATACCGGTCAAGTTACATATATTATCAAATAATTTTGCGATCGAGTTACATTTGGTCAATGACTTGCGGTGGTTCACTTAGTCTATGACTTGTAGGTGGTTCACTTGGTGTATGAATTGCAAGGAGTTCACTTGGTATTTGACTTAAAGGTGGTTCACTTTCTTCTTCATTATTGTAACTAGGTTGAGGAGACCTATAATCATGAACCACTACCTCTAAAGATGCAGCAACACCTAGGCCCACTACACCACCACCTCTACCAATTTTAGTTGTATTATCCCTTCTAACACCTAGACCCACTACACATGTAGCAACACCTCTATCAGGTTGTGTTTCCCTTACGTAAAGATGCATTGGACGGAATGTCCTTGAAGCCCAAGCCCTATTTTCTCTTTCCATCCAAAAGTCAACATATCATTTGACTACCATTTCTTGAACCATGGTGAATCTTCTTTGATGTGATAAAGAAATGAAGACCGATGGGGTATATATAATGCGATCAAAAGGGTCTAATGGGGATCAATGTGGTTGTTCAACAAGTAGTAGATGGGAGTAATACAACAACAACAACAAAACCCAAATCCGTGCGGTATGGGAGGTAAAATGTAGCAGATCCTACCCACTTGGGGATAAATCCGGAGTAGAGGCTGCTGAAAATGTGAGCGGATCCTACCCTGCCTCAGGATAAATCAAGGGAGTAGATGGGGGTAATGACAACATAAATATGTTGAAAATGGAAACATTATGCATTTTACAAAGTGACTATTACAAGTGCACAACTTACATGACATTCTTGTTAATTGCTCATAATCTTAAAAGTTAAGTTACATATAATTCGAATAGATGTTTCTCATGTTCCTCCTCCAACTCTTGTTCTTGCCTAAGTATGTTCTACCACTTTAGTTCATCCTTGTGATGTATGGATTAATGCTTCTTTGTCTAATCTCATTTGATGTTCTTGTTGATCAATAAGATTTCCACCGGCCTCCAACTCTTGTTCAACCCTTTCTTCCTCTTCAACAAATTGATTATTTCTTCTTTGTCTAACATTCCACTATCAATCGCACTTTGCCATTTCCGAAATTGTATCCTTGTAGAAAATCTTAACTAAGTTTATCATTGTAACGTTAAGATAATGGAGTGATGGTTTAAGAAAAACTGCGACTCAAGCGGTAATATCCTTTCCATAACCCTACCGTAAGGACTTTGTGATGTATTGAACCAGATATTGTACCTCAAAGATCTTTTGAGAGTTCTTGTAAGATCGCCAGAGCATTGAATACTAAGACTTGATTATTGCAACAACTTGATCAAGTTTCCCATTCTTGAGAAAGTTCTTGATATCCCTAAACACCCTCACGATCCCCCATTAGCATTCACAAACCCAGCCTCGCTAACCCATGGCCCACGTGTAAAATCCTCATCCTCACCACATCCTCAATAACTTTCCTAATATACTCCTGTGTTGACATTACACTCCTCCCACCTTCCGGTATTAGCTATTTTACGAACTTGCCGATTGAACAAAACCCAGAAGAACACGGTCTAACGGTTTTGAGTGTATTAGTGGTTGTTGCGAGACGGAAGGCAGGGTTGGTCGGAGATCAAGTCCTCTATATTAAGGATTGTTCCCATTGATCATTTTGGGGTGAATTCATTTCCTTGTTTAGTTTGGTGTTGGCGAAGAGCCTCGGTGGTGATGGGGTTTTAATGGTGAAGGGTGATGGGGGTTTTAATGGTGAAGAAGCTTCGGTGATGGTGGGGGATAATAATGGTGAAGGAGCTTCGATTGGGGTGGAAATATGGACAACATACCTAAACTTGTAACGAACATCGTCCATGTGGTTTCGAAGCAAAAATGGACCATTTTACCCCTCACGTGACGCTCACGTGATTAGGGGCCTGTCCGGGTCAAAGGACGGGTCAACTCAAAATAGACAACCACATGGACGATTGGTGTAATTATTGAGAGTTAAGGACGAAACCTCCAACTATGGCCTAACCACAAGGACGATTTATGTAATTAACTAATAATAATGTTTTGAGTTAATTGCATTTTGGTCCATGTGGTATGGCGAAATGCATTTGGTCCCTAAAACTTTGAAAGTGCATTAGGCGTCCTCATTTGAAGTTTTCATCGCATTTTGGTCACAATGGTATGGCTAATTTGATTTAGTCCTTGTGGTATGACAAAATTGCAAATTTGGTCCCTAAAACTTTAATGTTGTTTGTGCCCAAAGGACCAAACATGCAATGAAAACTTCAAAATGGGGCGTTCAATGCACTTTTAAAGTTTTAGGGACCAAAGTTGCAATTTAGCCATACCACAAGGACCAAAATGCAATTTAGCCTAATGTTTTACAATTACTATTAGCACAATATTTAGTTATCAAGTTCAAAAATAGATTAAATAGCGTGTATATGGATCGACCCGGCCCAAGCCATATTGACACACTTAGAGTTGTCCTTTTGACCCATTAGACAACTTGACCACCCTACCCAACTTGCCATATCTATAGTCCTAATGATCTGTTCTTGCTTCTGTATAAACAGCTATATAGAAACTGAAAGAAATTGAACAAGAAACTTCACATGAAAATTTTCACTTACAGGGCGTATCCGATCCTTCCATCAGGCAAAAGCATTGGCATCATTGCCATACCAGCTGTTGAAGGTGCCCTTCCATAGATAAGTGGCTGCAGAAAAGTATGAATCAATTGAAAAACCAGAATAGAAGTAATCACATATATCCAAAAATAAAATGCCTCTAAACATATGAGGAGGATGGTGTAAAACCAAACCTGTGGATAGCCTGCCCTGCATAGCCTGCGGTCAAAGCCCGTATGGACTCCCTACCAAGCCATACCCAACATGAGGAGGATGGTGTGGAAGTAAAGCAACCTTCTGCGAGTTAGAAGTTCCTCCAGATGTTTTCTGATCTGCTTGTGGCTTAGCAAGAGAGCACTCCAAAGTTTGACCTGTTTGTTAAAACCAATAATGTCACAGTTTTCCAAAAAACAAGTGCTGATTAGACTGCAGAATAACATAAATACCCAAAGCCAGCATTACCATTTAGCTCGTATTTCTCAGTGTCCTTTAAAGCCTTCATAGCACTTGATCTATCTGCAAAATGAACAAAACCAAACCTACTCCTTTCATGACCCGCTTTTGCAGGAGGGAGAACTACTTTTGTAATCTTCCCATGATGCTCAAATATCTTTTCTAGCTGCTCATTGGAGACATTTTTAGGCAAATTCTTAACATAAACTGCCTTAACCTGCATCAGAAAATGCAAAAGTGATGAGTTGAGTGACCAAAAATATAACTAGCAAGGTTTAAGGCGGTCAGTTACTCAGGTAAATCTAAATGAAGTTCGGGGATCTAGCTTTAAGAAACAGAAACGAAGGTGACCAGATTAAAACTGAATATTGATGATTAGAGCACCTGAGAAGACGCTGAAGATTCGGCATTTTTCGGGTCAGCCCAGCTCACGGTTGGAGCGTTATCATCAAGCTTAAATTTTGGCTTCAACATCTTTTGTCTTGAGTAGTCTGCACAGGCATGATTATAATACTCGATGAAAGCAAATCCACGATTCCGCCTAGAATTTTGTGGATCCTGTAACATAATAGGGAAAAAAGAAATTAGATACATGAAGCTGATTACAAGCATATAATATAATATAACATTCTAGCCAATTAGTAACAAACCTTTAGCAGCTCTACAGAATTAACGCCAGGTCCAACCCTTTTGACAACCTTTTCCATGTCATCCACTGTCCAACTTTTAGGAACGTTACCGATGAATAATTTATGTTTCGCTTGAGATGTTGAGCACTTGATCTTTCTACCCTGATATAAATAAATATATAACCAAGAATATGAAGTCAAGAAGCTGAATGCAAAATATTTCAGCTTGCTGCAACATTTGTTTACAGCAACAGCAGATTTAAATTGATTCGAAAAGATAGATGTAGCAACGACCCATTTACTTCAGAATTTGCATTAATTAATAAATATAAATGGACAAAATCATTTTGTACTAAATATATAATTGCATCAATTATATCCACAAAAAATAGACATATAAAATTGTGTGTAAGTCAGCGAACACAAATACAGGCAGTTTCAACCTGCTGCAAAATGAACAGTTTCAACCCAAGCCCATATTGCATTGTTAATTTGTTATCCAACCCACACCACTTTTCTACCTCTATTTAAAATTGTTGCAATACCTTCAACTCTCTATTGTTAAGCTCCTTAATGGCAGTAGCAGCCAGATCTTGAGTCCTAAAGGTCACAAAAGCATAGCCTTTATTCTCACTTGAGTCTTTACCTTTCATTATCCGTTACTGTTACGAGTTAATTAACATTAAAATACATAAATAGCAACATAATTTTCTATAACATAAAGAGAGACAGAAGGTTACCTCGGTGACTTCTCCAATAGATTCACAAAACTCTTTGAACATCTTGAGGCGCGTCAAGAGGAATTCCACCAAGATATACCTCGGAACCATAAGGAGGAAGAGCGAGAAGCTCATCATGTTTTTCTTCGTGTCTTCGTCATCTTCAGCATTTTCCATTTCTTCATCTTTCACTTTTGTTCATCTTCAACATCATCCTCCTCCTCCTCCTCCTCTTCTTCCTCCTCTTCCTCAACTTCTTCTTCTACTTCTTCCTCTTCTTCCTCCTCCACTTCTTCCTCTACTTCTTCATATTCGACCTCCTCCTCACCTGCCTCATCAACATCTCCATCTAAATCTACCTGCTCTTCTGGTTCAGATGCCTTCTCTATCTTGACGGCCTTTGGCAGTTCCTCAGTCTTGACAGCTGTCGTATTTGCCTTTCCGCGTGTCCTTGGCATCTTATATATTTAGGAATAAAAGCTTGAACAGCCACTCGGATATATAGACAGAAGCGAAGCCTTTACAGAAGAAAGAAGATAACAATGGGAAGAATGAAACCAATTGAAAGGGGAAAAGAGTGGCAAAGTGATAGAATTTGTGCCATTAGATATGATTCAAGGAGTTCAAATTTCAATGTAGGGATGATATATAGATTCAAGATTCAAGGGATGGTGATGCTCATCAGTTGCAAAATCAGTGAATGAATGAATTCTCAAGTCTAGATTACAAATGATATCTGGGAATTGTATCTAGCTTTTAGAGTTACCATCAACAATGCAAATAACAAAATAGCCAAGAGAAGGTGGAAGAACAAGTAATAAGGATAAGAAATCAATGATACAAGAAACATGTGCATGCATTAGTCAGAGAAGCAGCAAATAAAGACTAAACTATGGTCAAAAGAGAGCTAAATGGGTTAGTTATGAAACAATTTCTAGTTAAGTGGCAACAAACTGTCAAGATCGAGATTTATTTGCCTGATCCGTAATCTGCCTGCAGCAAGTTAATGCACAGGAACTGAGAATATACTCACCAATGAGCAATTCAAATTTGCACAAATAAGGGTAACAATGTGCATCAGAATCAGATTGATACTTAAATATTTTACGAGCTCAAGTATAGAAAGAGGAAGGCACGTGTCCTGCAGTACACAGCAGGACTTGCACCGCAATATTACCTACACTAAGATTGTACCTTCCACCTTTACACTAGTATTAGCGCTTGGCAAATACTAGTAACGCCCCTAGTTGAGCAATATTGGTTGCTGCAGCCTTCTGAGTTTTAAAGGCTACTCGCATATAAAAAAAGTGGAATAGTGTGATTGGATTATGTTATTTATCACTTCCAGTGTTTTAAAGTACTTAATACATGGTAAGATCGTTCTCATCCCTTTGGCTTAACTATCTCGATTTTGGGCTTACTATGCATTTTTTTTCATAGTTACTGTTGGGACTGTAGTACATGACTATACAGTTCAAGCGTAATAAGCAAAGATGAGCAGATAATATCTCCATATTTAGTACAGGGATTGCAAATCTTTAAAACTAAAAGGATATTCAGTCACAGACACAGATAATTACAAGCCTTTTCTTCTTTGAACTACCAGTAAAGGTAACTATCAAGTTCTAGGTGAACAAACAATAAAAAGTCGGATGTCAATCTAGCAAAAGTGTTCACCTTCGTCAGTCAAAATCCGAGCCACACAAGGACGACTTGACCATTACAGGACTAACTCGCATGTATTTTAATTAAATTTACAAACAATTCAACGCAAGACCATCAATCTCAACCTTATTCGCGCTTTGATATTCCTATAAACCTAACGAACCCTTCCTTATTAGTAATTTTCAATCAAGCTACAGAAACAAAACTCGTGAGACAAGTCGAGTCTGGCTACATAAATACGTGTTAATTTAATCCCTAGGTCACAAAATTCTTCTCTTACAAGACATAAAATAAATTAATAACCCAAAAACTGATCACAAATGCATAAAATCAACAGAATTTAAATTGCAAAATAGCAAAAAACAACAATTAATTAAAAATGCAGTCAGTTTTTATATATAAAAATATAAAGGCTCTAAGTATTAATTTTATCAATAAATAATAGCTCAATCATTAATATAACAGTCTCAATTCTAATTTATTTATTAGGTGAAATAAATTAGAGGTGTTGTACCTGGATCTGACGGTGGCGTGGAAGGGGATGAGAGCGGCGTTGGTGGTGGTGGTTGAAATTTTATAAAATTATTATTGCAGCCTCCTCTAGGTTAAAATTTTCTATAATTTATTACTCCCACTATTGTTTTCTAGATATTTTGTTTTTTTTTATAAAAGGATATTCGCTGGCAAATTACTATTTCACCCTTATTTTATTGCAACTAGTTTGAAAATATAAATTGCAAAGATTAAAAAAAAAAAAAACATAAAAGTTTAACAATATATTTTGACATGTTTGGTATGTGTTAATTTAACGGACTTGGTAGTATTGTTGATAACGATTTAAAGAAATTTTACAAGACGTTTATTAGCTTTTTTACGTCTCTCTTAAATTAAAGCTTTTACGCTTAGACATACGTTGTCTGCTGTTATATTTGAATAAACTGGCTGTTTGCTTTTACAATGAATAAAGGTTTCGAATTAGCTAAACCATCATTATACCTTTTATTTGAAATGTTAAGAGTTGAAGTGAAAGAATATGCAAAATTGTGATAAAAAGACTGATTTAATTAGTACTTCCATTCCTGCGCTTTTTCTAAAACGTCACACGTTACTTTTAAGCACTAAACAAACATCCATTTGATGACTTAATTAACTTACATAATTTTCAATTAAGATTATTATTAAGTCATTATCAAACACTAGCTTAATTGTAAAATAGGTAATTTAATTAAGTCCTGTAATTAGTGTTTGCTTTGGGCTTAATTTAAATCTGACGACCTTCTGTAAAAGTTCATGGTAACGAAAAGCCTCTATATTAATTCATCACTTTTATCATACTTTTTACATATTTACTCCTTCCACTTTTTAACCACTAATAATCACTTATTTTAAATAAAATGGTATAATAATAATTTTATTAATTCAAACACTTTATTCGAAGATACAAAACAAACAACCATTTATTCATTTTACATACGCATAAATATATATCCGTATTGACATTTTGGCTTAATGTAACTTAATATAAAAACTAAAAACAAAGTGTTCCTTAGTTTAACATTTTTTTTTAACTGTTTATAGATTCTTTTCGATATGTTTAAATGACTTGTAAGAGTAACTGCACTATCAGTTTATCACCATCACAATATCACATAATCATTCATTTTCATCATCAAATCAATCGTTAAATTTGTGCTGTGGTAACCATCAAACCGACTCACAAATACACACCGCGCATAAAGACAAACATCTCACACACATACACAAAAAAACATGGTTCGGTCAACCTGGATAACCAACTCACCTTCAAACTGCCGTGTTCGTGCATAAAAAATCCAACCTGTATTAGTTAACTGCAAAGTAACCTTTTAATTGTTATGAATAGTTTTTAGAGATTTTTACAAGTGACAAAGTAAATGCATTACATCAAATCATTTTTACACTTCAACAACTATAGCTTTTGATTGTTACATAACTTTTGTTTGTGCCTTTATGAAAGTTACATATATTCATCTTTGTGATTAATGCTTTACGATCGCATTTATCCTGACACACAAAAACGATCAAGATAACAATCATCGTATCCGCAAGTAGGATCGCAGCAGGATCGTATAGGATCGCCGATTATTAGTTTTTTTTTTTTTTTTTTTTTTTTTTTGGAACTTATTAAGTATAAGCTCATGGCTTAAAGCCCAACGACTAAGAATTTTTAAAAAAATATTTTGGTGTCATTAATTAATTGTCTCTTGCAAGATTAATGAGTGTAAAATCATTATGTTTTATGGACTATTTAGAATACTTTAGATGTGACTTTTTCGTTTATTACGAAAAATGACGTTCAGAAATGTCAAAAGCTTTGCTTTTTTAAGTAAACTATCTACATACTGACCCAATTTTGTTCATATTTTATTTTACGTATAAATGCATGAATATTCTAATTTAATTTATTTGGTCATCAAGAAAAAATTCAAGAATATTATCATAATAATTTTAATTTAATTTATTTGGTCATCAAGAAAAAAATTGTGTTGCCTCTATTATAAATTATGTAGTTTCATTTTCGATACTAATTTATTTGGTCATCAAGAAAAAAAATTGTGTTGCCCCTCTATTATAAATTATGTAGTTTCATTTTCACATACAATCCTTTTATCTTTTTGATAAAAAAAGATCTTTGGTTTTCAAAGCAACACGTGCATCCAACTGATAAAGTCAGATAGTGCCTTGAAATATTTTTAAGCATAGGAAGAGCTACTAATTAACCTCTCCATAGAACAAGCTTCAGTTGTTACCCGTAAGTTAGCAAAAAATGTTTTACATCGCATAAGCATTCAGTATGCAAACCAAAATTATAATCTTAAAGAAGTTAAAGCACCACAAAAATTCAGCAAATGCTACTTCTTCAGGACAGACACATGCCAAACACTTTTTATGATCTTCAAGTTGTTCAAATCATCAGTTAAATCCATAAGTCACTACTTCAACACACCCAGATGTTTATAGTTCACCTCTTTGTTTACAATATACAAACAAAAACAACCTATACATCTAACTTCATGCAGTATACACATTCCCCCAAAGCTAAAAGCATCACAGAAACCAGGTCATTACTTAAAGAATCAGACTCTGTGGCTTTTCACTATGTCCAAAATTGCTATGCACAAATGAAGGGAACAAAAATGCATTCAAAGATAACATTAAATTAAATCTAGTCGAATACATCATAAATCAGCAATTCACTACTTCAGGAAAATGACAATTTTTTTGTTTCCTCGTTAACATTCATAAGAAGTGGCATAACAGCTAACCAAAAAAGCGCCAAACATTTCTAAGTGATATACCGTATACACATTCGTTGTTAATTTATCATACAATTCCGAAACTCAAACCATCTAGAAACGAGCCATATGCTTGTCCAATTTATCCCTGATTCGAAGCACAATATATTCATCCTACCTAGAAAATACATTCGCCTTTTCAGAATTTTACATATTAACGCTTAAAAGTACCCTCATTTTTTCCTTCAATCTACCCGAAAGAAGTTTATTCAACTTGAAACAATGCACGTAATACGTTAATACTTAATACTACACATAACACAGCAAAGTACCAGATCAATCACACTCTCATTTTACCTAGCAGGTTCAATTTATTAAACAAATAACAACAAGCAGTTTCAATGTTCATTTCCAAAATAGAAATCTTTATGCAGAACTACAAAAGAGAGACGTAAAAAAGACCAAACTAAGAGCATATCATTATTCTATTCCAGGGTTTTAAGAAGCCTAAACAAAGCTGCTGCTTCCCGGATCCGCGAAAACTCAATACAGAACGCCTGAATTTCGGTGAAAAGATCTTGAACATTTAAAATTTTGTTTTTGATCAAATTCTGCAAGAAAACACAGACAAGCCTCGCCTGCCGGTTCTGCATGTATTTATCCTTGTTGTTCTCACAAGACGATATACAGTTGATTATGTACATATGCACAAACTCAGATGGTAACTCGACAGCTGTGGTTAACCGGCTTACAACCTCCATTAAATTAGCACTCATATCCATGTTCACAAGAACTGTGAAGTACTCAGAAATTTCGGGTGAATCCATAAGTTTGATTAAAACTTCAACAGCTATTGAGGGATGGTTCTCCACCAATTTAGGTAGCTGACTCGGAGTTATCCCATAGCGATCCACGGACTCCGGGTTAAATATTAACTCAGATAAATCGTGTTCTTGTTGTTGAGATATAGCTGGTGGGCCCTGCATTGCATCCACGATGCTTATAAGCTTAAGCAATATACATTCACAAGGCCTAATGAATTAAAATGTAAAAACATTTTCAGAACATCATATAATTTACATCCAGTAAAGACTCACTAATTTATTGAGATCATGCAAATACCAAATTGCTCCTTACGAGTAGAAACTAGTGCTTATATATGAACAAAAAAAAAGATCTTTGGTTTTCAAAGCAACACGTGCATCCAACTGATAAAGTCAGATAGTGCCTTGAAATATTTTTAAGCATAGGAAGAGCTACTAATTCACCTCTTCATAGATAAGACATATATGCTGCAGTTGTTCCCCTTAGGTTAGCAAAAGTTGCTTTACATCGCATAAGCATTCAATATGTAAATCAAAGTTATAATCTTAAGAAAGTCAAAGCACCCCAAAAAAATCAGTAAACCCTACTTCTTCAGGACAGTCACATGCCAAACATTATGTTCTTACGTTTATAAAACAACAAATAGACATGATATCCTTCTAAAGAGCATACACACCTAGAGAATATTTATGATCTTTAAGTTGTTCAAATTATCAATAAAATCCATAGGTCACTACCTTAACACAACCAAATGTTTATAGTTCATCTCTTTATTCACACATAAACGAACAAAAACAACCTATAAGAAGTGCTATAGCAACAAACCAAATAAGCGCCAAACATTTCTAAGTGATGTACAGTATACGCATTCGGAGTTAACTTATCATACGATTCCGCAACTAAAACCATCTACAACAGAACCATATGTTTGTCAAATTTCTACCTGAATCGAAGCCCACTATGTTCATACTACCTAGCATAACGCTTAAAGTACACTCATTTTTCTCCAATTTATCCACAAAAAAGGCTTATTTAGCTTCAAACCATCTAGGGAAAAAATAAAATAAATAAAAAAAAAAACATATGTTTGTTGAATTTCTCCCTAATTCGAAGCACACTATATTCATACTACTTAACAAACACATATGCTGTCCTTCGCCTTAGATACTAATACATTCGGCTTTTCAAAATTCTACAAATTAACGCTTAAAAGTACCCTCATTTTCATCCAATTTATCCACAAAAGGCTTATTTAACTTCAAACCATCTATAAAAGAACCGCATGTTTGTCAACTTTCTCCCTGATTCAAGCACACTATATTCATACTACCTAGCAAATACATTTGCCTTTTTAAATTTCTACAAATAAAACGCTTGAAAGTACCCTCATTTTTATCCACTTTATCAACAGAAAAGGCTTATTTAACTTCAAACCATCTAGAAAGGAACCATAATTTTTTCGAATTTCTCCCTAATTCAAAGCACAGTAGCACACTATATTAATACTACATACCTAACAAATATAGAAGCTGTCATCCGCCTTATATAATAACATATTCGACTTTTCAAAATTCTACAAATTAACATTTAATATTACCCCAGTTTTTATCCAATTTATCCACATATTTGATATCTGATTTCAAGAGGTTGATAACTTACTATTTGAGGTTCTGACTAGGTTGTTCGTGTATCCTACCATTAAGTAACACAGTTTTTTATTATAAGTTTAGATTCTCATAAGATCACAGCAGATTTACAAAATGATTGTATGTATAACTTACTAGTTGATGTTCTAATGCGGTTTCTAGTTCTCTGACAATTAATCCCATTGTTGGGCGTTGTTTTCGATCTTTCTTCGGGCATCTGAGAGCAATTTTAGTGAATTTTTCGTAGGACTTCTGGTTCATTTGCTTTTGAAGATCGGGGCTGACAATTTGCATTAAATTGTTGTCCCTATCACGACGTTCCACCAAGCAAGATAGAAATCTGCGCTCGTCTTCATATTCCATGATCATTGCGAGCCTGCCACACATTACTTCAAATAATACAACCCCAAAAGAATACACATCAGATTCTTTTGTAAGTACGCCAGTCTCCAAATATAGTGGGTCAAGATAGCTAAGTGTGCCACAAGCATTCGTGACAAGAAAAGTGAATTGTTCATTAGTCTTGAGACCTACTTTAGATAGTCCGAAATCTGAAATCTTTGCTTCCCAATTGGCATCTAACAATATGTTAGAACTTTTTATGTCGCGGTGTATCACCCTGTGCCCTTCACCAACACCGTTATGAAGATAATCAAGTCCACGAGCAGCACCAAGACATATTCGAAGACGTTGCTCCCATGTGAGGTTTGTGGATGCGAGATGGTTGTCGAGGCTTCCATTATCCTCATGCTTATAAACAAGAACTTTCTCGCCACCTTCGTCAGAGAATCCAACGAGAAAGACGAGGTTATCGTGTTTGCATCTAGCAAGCATGACAATCTCCTTTAAGAACTCATTTTGTCCTTGCCCGCTCTTGTTATTCGAATCTAACCGCTTTACAGCGACCATGGTACCGGAGGGCTGGAGTTGACCTTTATAGACCGCTCCAAATCCACCCTGCCCAATGTAATTTTCCCTGGAGAAGTTGTTGGTGGCTGATATGATGTCATCTAATGGAAGTTTTAGTTGGTTTAGTTCTGGAATTTTAGACATTATATGAGATCCTTGCTTTTGTTTTGAAGGCAGCCGGCTATTTAGCAATTGAAGTATGAAAGAAATGACAACTTTCCATCACCCTTACGATCTCTTATAAAATCAACCCCAGATCATGCAACCAACATGTACATTTGACACCTAGAATTATTTAAGATTTCAACACATCATTAAACTTAAAATAAAAGATAAAATGTAAAAGTAAAAAAATCATCACATTTTTTTAAGATATAAACGAAATTGAGGATTTTAGTATATGAACAATTATCCCAAAGAAAAAAGAACAAAAATCATTCATGCACTTTACTTAGGGTGTACTTGGCATGAAGCATTATGGAGCGTTTTGGAGCATTTAGCATTAAGCGTTTAGCATTATTGGTAGAAAGCTTGTTTGGAAGGAAGCAGTTAGCATTCACAAAATTATAAAAACGCTAGTTTTCCCACTGCTCTTTGAAGAAGAAATTTAGAGCAGTAGAATTTATAAATTGCTTAAATACCGTATGCATATAACACATACATATAGTCACTCTCTTATTGAAACCCTAGTAGGACGTTATCACACTGCAGCAAACATCATCTTCCCATAACCTTCTTCATTCCATAGAAGAACGCGTGATTACAGGTTAGTATGACTTTGATTCAACTCCTTGTACGTATGTTTATACATAAATGTGAATTCAATCCTTTATGAATTAGCTAGCTGTTTGGTGCAGGGGTATAGAATGAAAGAAATGAAATTGTTTTCATTACAAATGTTTGGTTAGTAAATTGTATGGAATGGGAAATTAAATAGTGCATGGATTCTCATAGATACAACAACAACAACAACAACAAACCCAATCCCGCCTAGGCAGGGTATGGGGGAGGTAAAATGTAGACAGATCCTACCCCTACACCCGGGTAAACCCGTGTGTAGAGAGACTGCTTCCAACGAGACCTCCGGCAAGTGCATGTGTGCTAGTGCGAAAGGATAGAGATAGCATACGACAAAAACAATAGGCAAAAGCGTAGTAAAAAGAAAGCAAGCAAACAAGCAAACAGGGCATACATGAAAAAGAACCACGCACAAGCACACCGAAAATAAGCCAATAGCAAAGCGCAACAGAAATAAAACCAAAAGCCCAGGCACACCAAAAGCAGACCAAGAAAAGCGGGCAACACAGAGAAAAAGCAAAGTATATATTGGTGGGTGTGATGTTTTCTTTCTTACAAACGGGGCCCACCACTTACATAACATAACTTTTCATATGATAATTTTTTGTCTCTTTCTTTATTTACACTATAATAATATACAAATATTAATTTAAGTTTTATATTAAATAATAAAATAAATAAATTATTATAATAATCAAATTCTCTCTTTCCACCTTTTCTTTCAAACCGAATCCCACTCCCATACCCATTTACAAACCAAACGGACCCTAAAGTCTGATCAATGGTTATATTATATGAAGTGTATATTATTTTTTACCTTCTGTGGTGGTTTCATGCATTGGAATGTTATAATCTATTGTGTCAGTGTGCTAACCTTCTGTAGGGACAGTAAAGTATAAGATCATAACTCATTGATCACCTAATGAAAATCAGAAGGGTAGTCATCATGATTGTGCAATCCTACAGCCCATGGCTAACAAGGGCGATGTTGGTAAAAAAAGTAAAGTAAAGTAACTCCCAATACCGTCTTCCATGGGTTATGGGTCCCAATACCGTCTTCCACGGTGTATGGGGGAGGTTGGGACGTAGACAACCTTACCCCTACCTAAGGCAGAGAGGCTGCTTCCGGTTCTACCAAAGGTAGAAAAGGACCTCCGGCCTTGCAAGGGGTGAGGATCGAACCCTTGACCTCTGTATCCAGAGGCAAGGGTGTTAACCACTTGATCCAACATTTGCTCTTTTAACAAGGGTGATGTTGGTAGTAAGCAATTTGATAAGAGCTATAAAGTCAACCAATAACATTTAGGGTAAATTTTGAACGAGTAAGAGTATACTAATGTTATTGAATATGCTCATATTGAAACAACCAATAACCTTAATATGATGAGGACATGCAGCTTCCCAACCCCCAACACCTAGTAATTTCAATAAGGTAGCCCCTTTCCTAGCACTGTATGTCACACTTTGATAGTCGTTTGTGCACGATAAATGTAATAGGATTTGTTATGACGCTGCGCGTTTTGGAATGATATGTTACATGTAAAGTGGGTATTCATGATTATTGGATATAGATGTTGTTGTGTTCACTATGCTTAATGTCGTATTGCTGCTATTGAATTAACATCAAAGCTTTGTCGCAACAGATAATGTAATGGTTCGTATACTAACACGTGTATTGTGTAGGTGAACATAATCAACATGGATAATGAAAACATGGATATTGAAAGAAGAAATAAAAAAAGGAAACATGCTTGTATACGTTTTCTTATGGATTCATGGTCCTCCTGTGATATAGTTTCCGTGTACTATTACAAGTATATGCACAAGGAACCGTGCATGACATCATTCCAATCAGTCGAAGCTATGATGAACGAAGAATTAAATGGTAACCCTATACGATGTGTTAATGCCTTTAGAATGCATCCTGTATTTTTAAAACTATGCGGGGAACTGAAATCAAGTTACAGGTTAAAATCGAGTGATAAAATGACGGTTGTCGAGAAGCGAGTGCATTTGTGTATACACTTGCATTAGGTGTGTCTAATAGGGATGTTTGTAAGCGTTTTCAACGCTCGGGTGAGTCTATCAATAGATCATTTCATGAAGTTCTAGAGGCAATAACCGCTAGATCTAAAGGTTTTCATGGTCTAGCCCGAGAGATGATTAAGCCGAATGATCCAAGCTTTGAAATAACACCACTTCAAATCGTGAAAGATAAAAGATACATCCGGTATTTCAAGCTATTCAATTAACTTTTGGTTATCTGATTTTATAATTATTATACCGTATCCTGATCATTTTATTTGATTAAAAAAATTGTGTTTACGTGGCTCAAACACAAATAACGATGATATTCATAGCAGAACATCTAACGAGATGGGAGGTGATGATCTTCGTGATGTACGTGGCTCAAACACAAACAGAGGCGTAGGTGTGTAGAGGCCAAGGTAGGCCATGGCCCACCCACAAATTTTTAACATTTGTACATATATTTTAGTCCATCTCTAGATGTTTTTGGCCCATCACAAAAATTAATATAGTTATACTAGCCCATCTCTACTAGAAATCCTAATTCTTGTACAACTTAACCGATTATTGAATATATCAGTTCTTATATAAATACTAATTAGCTAAACAATCCTCAAGACCTCAACATTACCTCATGTTATTGTCCACACAAAGTTTCGTCAAATTCAATCAGGTAAGTAACTTAATTTTATACTTTACATGTTTTAGGTTGAATACTTTATTTTAATTATGGTTAGTACTTAGTAGGTTACTCATCTAATGAGTAATGACTAACTTACCAATTTGCTTTGATCAATTTTAGTTAATTGTCTGTTTACAATTTAGATTATAAATAAATTCAATTGCATATGTAAATCATTAAATTGATTCAGTGATTCGATTTGGTTAAGGGTTTGAGGGATTTAATTAGTTTTGTGTTAATTGAATATAATTTTATGAGTGCTTTACATCTTTTTTTGTAAATTAGTTGTATAAAACTGCTTTCTAAAAGGCTTTGTGATTTTTAAACTTTTAGAGTGACAGAATACGAGCTCGAAGCAAAAAAAGATAGATTCGTTTTTTTCACGAAACGTTTTGCCAAGACGTGAAGAGAAAACTGCATTAGAAAGTGACAATCAAAGAACTTCAAAGGATAGGAACCCTCCACCAATTCCATGTGATGAGAACCTTTCATCAGGTGACAATCCTTCATCGTCTTCGGATGATGAGAACCCTCTACCGTCTTTACCACTTGAGAATCCTACATTTTCTTCCATAGAACATGATCCGGCCTACGTCTACCTATCTGGAAATATCCAGTTAATATGCGAGATCGTATTAGAAGAGTTTACTTGAGATTTGGACCTCAACAACTTGTCTTGCCTACATATCCTACAAGTGGGCCACAAAGTCATCCACGCCGCTTTCAAGCCAAAAGGTATTCTGAATTTCCTTGGCTCGAGTATTCTAGAGCAAAAGACAGAGCGTATTGTTTTCATTGCTATATATTTCTTGAAGAATCAAATACTCATAATGGTCAAGACGCATTTACCATCCATGGTTTTAAAAATTGGAACAAAGTTAAAGGAAAATATTGCTCATTTATGAAACATATGGGAGATGGACCGAATTCTCAACATAACAATGCTGTAAGGTTTTGTGATACTTTGTTGGATCAAGCACGACATATTGATAAGGTGATGCAAAGAGAAACTGAAGATCAAATTGAGAAAAATAGGCTAAGGGTGAAAACATCGATAGATATTGTTCGTTTTCTTTCGTTTCAAGGGATCGCTTTTAGAGGTCATGATGAAAAGGTTGATTCACATAATCGGGGAAACTTCATTGAGTTACTTAAGTATACAGCTTCATACAACAAGGAAGTTGAAAATTGCGTCTTAGAAAAAGCTCCAAAAAATGCAAAGTACACTTCTCCTGATATTCAAAAAGAGATTTTGACTCTAATTGCTGAGAAAGTGCGAAAAAAGATAGTTCAAGATATCGGAGATTCTAAATTTTGTATAATTGTAGACGAGTCAAGTGATGAAAGTAAGAAAGAACAAATGGCCATTGTTCTTCGGTTTGTTGATACTCAAGGAGGATACAAGAGAGGTTTTTTGATCTTGTACATGTGGACGATACATCATCTTCCACTTTATATTCTTCAATATGTGGAACCTTATCTTCTTATCATCTTCCCATTGAGAATATTCGTGGACAAGGATATGACGGAGCTAGTAATATGCGAGGTGAATGGAAGGGATTGCAAGCATTATTCCTTAAGGAATGTCCATGTGCTTATTATATACATTGCACGGCTCATCGATTACAACTTGCTTTGGTTGCATCATCTAGAGAGGTACACTTTGTACATGAATTTTCTCGATTTATCTTTTATTGTGAATGCTGTTGGTGCTTCTTGCAAAAGCCATGATGAGTTACAAGCTGCCCAAGCTGATGGAATTGCAAAAATGGTAGAGATTGGTGAAATTGAAACAGGTAAAGGGGCTAATCAAATTGGTACTATAAAACGTTGGAGCTCACATCTAAATTCTATTAGTAGTCTTCTTCGAATGTACAATCCAACTTGTATGGTTTTAGAGAACATTAAAAGAAACGGGTCTAACTACAAAACGAAAGGTGATGCTAGTACGGCATTAAAAAGAATTTGAGTTTGTTTTCATCTTACATATGATGAAACAAGTATTGGGGATTGCTGATGTTCTTTGTCAAGCTTTGCAACAGAAGTCTCAAGACATTGTAAGTGCAATCACAATGGTATCCAGTACAAAAGAGTTGATTGCAGATTTCAGAGATAACAAATGGGATTTTCTTCTTCAAATTGTTGTTGACTTTTGTAAGAAGCATGAAATTGATATTCCTAATTTCGATGCTCCTTATTTTGAAGGGAGGGGAAGCAAGAAGCGAGATCATATTACTAATGAGCAATGTTGCAAAAATCGTGAATCGGTAGTCGGGCGGTCGACCACCCTGCAACGAGTAATCGGTTAAGTCGGGATTAATCGGTGATTAATCGGATTGGCATTTCCTACAATTTTTTGGTATTTCTTGAGACCAAACTAAAAATTATAACCGATTCCAAGCCTGCTATGTTTCCAAACCTCAATAAAAGGCTCAAATTTTGATTATGATGTCCATTGTGCATTATAAATGAAATATACGCCCCAAATTACGTAGAATACCTAAAAAAAAAATTTAAATGACCGATTTGCCCGATTCGGTCGATTTTTTTACCGATTCGGCCGATTTTTTGATTGCTTAGTGTCGATTTTTTTCCTAGGCCGATTTTTCGACCGATTAACGATTAATCGACCGAGTTGACCGATTTTTGCAACATTGCTAATGAGCATCACTTCCATTTTGATATTTTCAATGAAGCAATTGATTTTCAGTTACAAGAAATTGATTCAAGGTTTAATGAAAAAGTTGCGGAGCTTTTACAACTCACCGCTGCTTTAGATCAAGGGATGGTTACAAATCTTTTAACGTGGATTCTATTTGCAAACTTGCAAGGAAATACTACTTTCTTGATTTTAATGAACAAGATATAGATGCCTTGGAATTTCAGTTGAAACACTTTGAAGTTGATGTCAAGACTTAGTCCGACTTGTGTTGACTCTCCCGGTGTCAACTGCAACTACTGAACGTGCATTTTCAGCCATGAAAATTGTGAAAAATAGACTTTGAAACAGAAGGGATGATGATTTCATTTCTGATAGTCTAGTTGTTTACATTGAGAAAGATATAGCTAAGGAATTTAATTTAGATTCACTTTTAGATGATTTTAATGATGCGGATGGTAGCAGGTAGGCAACTAAAGCGCTAAATGAACAAATTTTTGCAACATTTTACATAATTATATATTATGATGTTCTTTTAGCACTTGTTGATGTATTTAAAAAGTTTTGCCCCCCATAAACAAATTCACGGCTACGCCTGAACACAAATAATGATGATATTCATAGTGGCACATCTAACGAGATACAATCTATTCGAAATGATATTGCCACATCAATATGGAATCCACGTCGTCGATAATTTATAAATAACACATCATTGGATTTATGTAATGTTAAGCATGTAAAAGTAACTCTACTTATTTAAAGAGTTTTCTATTTGAATCTACTACAGCTACTCTACCAATAAAACAAACTGCTATAGCTAACTGCTAACTAAAGTAACTGTTATTAGCAAAAATCAACCCTGTGGTTTACGTGCATTAGGAAAACAGTCCTGGATTGTAAACTAGTTTCAATTAACTTCATATAAATTGTAAGTTTGTAACTAATTAGCTTTAAGTAAAAACAGAAGATTGTATGATGTTTATTACGCAAACTCTTGCATCTTACGCTGCGATTAACTAAGAAGTTTGGAGATCTTGTTTTGTTGATGGATAAATGCCAATAAATGAATTCAAGCATGGTCTATTTAAACTTTAACTCTCACCCAACACACCAAAAAGTAGATTAAATAATACAAATATTACTGTATACGGTTATCTAATGCGTGATGTACCTGTATACGGTTGTGGTTGACGGAGACGATCTGACGGTCACGGTGGCGGGAGCGGCGCTGCTGGTGGTTGTTGAAATTTTGTGAAATTATTATTGCAGCCTGTAAAGTTAAAATTTTCCATACCTTATTATTATTGTTGTTGTTCAAGACATAAGTTCTCAAGCATTTAATTTTATAAAGGAAATGAAAAGTAATGAAAAAACAAAAATTTACGATGTTCTTGAGTTTTTATAAAAGAAAAGGAAATAAAAGTGGGAAAATTTTAGCTTTTTTGAAGTAAAGTGTTTCCTCCCAAATATGAGAGGAAATTGTTTCTTCATTCTTATTTTCTTTATGAACAAAACTCAAGAACACAGCGCTTTATGACCAAACTTTATGGTTTATGACCAAACTTTATGGATGTAAAGCGAAAAAATAACAATCTATTTAGTCACTAGGGTTTTAAAAAACCACCCCTTGACCCATTTTTCGTTAGTAAACTTCAGTTATTTCCCCATGTGCCATCACTACCGCCACCCTTCCTTTATCTCTTTTTCCTGCTTCTCTCTCTAGATTACGACTTAAGTCCAAATGAGTCAACCCCGTTAACTTCCCAAATGTGGAAGGGATTGAGCCCGAAAAACGGTTATTGGTCAAATTAAGCTTAACCAAATTATGAAGCTGGCCTAATTCAACTGGTATGTCCCCAGTGAGGTTATTGTTCTCCAAAAGTACTTCGCGACTTCAAGGATCGACCAAACTCAGCGGTATACCACCGCACAACAAATTTCGGAAAAATCTAATGTCGTTGGGTTGGTTAGATTTGCTAAAGACTTAGGCAACTCCCGACAAAGATGTTACCATTAAGCAAAGATCTACCACAACCAAACATTCTCCCAACTCGTCAAGTATCTCACCAGTCAACCGCTTATTAGACAGATCATACAACCTATGATGCTGAACAAACCTCGAGTCAGGTATACTAACCTCCCTAAAATAACTTGAATTTTTGGAAGTTGGAATAAAGCCCAAAAGATCATTATTCGAATGTACCAAGCACTGCAACTCAGACAAACCCGTTACCTCAACGGAATCGACCCATTTAATCTATTGCCACCAAGATCTAATGTTGTAAGAGAAGTAAGGCTCCCAATCTCAAAGAGAATCAAACCGAAACCGATTTGAGTTCAAATTAAGTCCAAAGCGAAGACAACGTCCCTATCGCTTTCGGTATCACACCACTTAACCTATTGTTACTAAGAATCAATCTTTCTAACGTAGCAAAACTCCCAATCTCCTCAACAAGACCACCTTCCAACATGTTATTAGCAGCCAAAAATTCCATTAAACTACTCGACTTCCATAACTTAACAGGAATCGACTCCGTTTAAAAAATTCAAATCAAGATCAAGAACCATCAAAGGAAGCTCAAACAAATACTCAAGAATCACGCCAACAACTGATTCTCGACAACACCAACCGAGGAAGATTCCTACACCCCATAAAAGTATCCCCATAGAACCCGAAGCATATTACTTTCTAAATCAAGCTCACTTACGAAACCGTGATTACATATCTTTCTAGGCACAAAACCAACAACAAGTTATTACTCAACCCCGAACTATTCAAAGATTGTCAAGTTCCCTATCTCCTTAGGCACCGACCAGTAAACCTATTCCCCGCCAACAAAAGCGAGTTAATTTCACCCCATTTACCAACCCATTTCGGCAAATCACCCGAAAGGTCATTATTCTCAGCCGAAAACAACAACAAGGGCAAATTAGACAACTCTTCGGGTAACGACCCAGATAACGAATTAAAAGATAAAACCAATGTCTTCAAATTCCTACAGTTTCCTATTTCACTAGGTATCGAATCGTTAAGTTCGGAGTACACTAAGTTTAATATAGTCAAAAATTTTAATTGACCCAATGCTTTAGGGATTGAGCATTTTAAAGGGTTATAAGACAAATCCAACTTAGATAATGACACAAGATTTAAAATGGTATCTGGTAATGGCCATGAAATTTTACAAGATGGTGAAAAAAAAATTACCAACTTTTTTAACTTCCCAATTTCTGGCGAAATTTGGCCGGAAAACTGGTTTATTCCGATGAAAATATTAGTTAAGTTAGTTAAGTAACCAATTTCAAATGGGATGGTTCCTTCAAGGGTATTGTTTGCAATTTCTAAAAAGACTAAATCTTGAAGCTTGGTAAATAAAGAAGGGTAAATTTCACCAGATAAAAAATTGTTACCGAGTCCAAGTAACCGGAAAAATAAGCCACAAAGGGTTGCTGAAGTTGGCGTTAGCATATGTAAAGTTAGGGTTAGTGTGCTGAATCTTGAGTAACTTTTTTAGCCACACATATAAGAGGATGGATGAAATGATGAAAAGAGTATAGGATGTGTATATATATGGGCAAAATAGTCATTTTACAAGAATAACGGGACTTGGCAACATATAACGGGACGTTGACTAACGAAAAATAGGTCAAGGGACTGGTTTAGCCTCAAAAACCCCTTGTTTGGACTATTGGCGATAAAAATGTCATGTTTTGTCCCCCGTGTGATGTATTTGGATAGGTTTAGGGACCAACGATGTATTTTAGTCTTTTTTTAATGAATATAAAAGGGGTTTTGCTAATGATGATGACGTATAGTCTGGTGTCGGGTCATGAACCCGACCACAGCCCAATACTTACAAGCCCAGCACGACTCGGGCCAATATCAATAAAGGTTTGGGCTCACGAAGCCCAAGTCCAAATCTATTTACTGAATGGATATGGATATCTTCTAAAATATGAAGATAATCATTCCCAACCGACTTAGGCGGGATACGCGAAGGTTGGGGAACACGGAACCAACAAGGATTCCGTGCATATATAAAGGAATGATACCCTCGTTTAAGGTGCGATCTCATAACCCTAAAACTCCTTAAACCCTAAACCGATTACTCACTCACGCCGGAGGATAATCGTGGGAGACAATCCCAGAAAGCCTAATCTGTTCCTTGTCTCTTAGTCGCAGTCTCGGCGGCAATTCTCAATTGGTACGAGAACCGAGCTCCAAATCGAGGCGCCCAACTTTTGTATCAACAAGTGGCGCCATCCGGGACCCTACACTAAGAATCGATACTAGAATGACAAAACACGGCAATCGGCGATCGCAATGATCTTATGGGGAAGAAATCGCGAGTGGATTGACCCCCAAGCATACCTACGGGACAACCGGTATTGCTAAAAATAAGGGGTCGGTCAAGACTTGATCTTCCTCCGTAGAACCGCAATCGGGGTAACCCAGTCACTACAACCACCACGAGTGGAGTAGACCCACTGCGCTCTGAACAACCCGCCTTTACTACTCCCTTCCAATCGGTGCTAGAAACGACGACAAAGGTACCGGAGGCACCGTGTCGGGATAAGAATGCAAAGCGATGAAACAAACGCACTCACTCGAGGAGTCGCACTGCACTAGCACCGTAGGCTTCGATCCCAAAACTACGAAGCATTGGCTGCCTCATGCAAGAGGAAGAGAAGAATAGATCGTATGGAACACGAAAGCCCGACTCAACTCGACTCGAGTATGATATTTCCCCACCGCGCCACCGAAGGAAAAGCGCGCAGGAAGTGGACATAAACCCCGTGATTCAGCGTAATCGGGAGGAGAATCGAGGGTGATGAGACATCTCACTCGCACATTTGAGTGATAGTGATAGAGAAGAAGCGGCGTACAGGTTCACGCTAGACGGGTAGCCGTAGAGTACATGATAGACCGGGAGAAAGTATTCCCCAGTGAAAGCCCTTCGCATCCGGACTATGAGTCGATTACAAGATGGCCTACAAGCGTCGTGAAGAAGGTAACTTCATCTTGACAATTCCTCCGACAACGAGGATAGTGATACCGGGCATTGGAAATCCGAAGCAAACGCGATAGCCAAGAGGAAGACATGTCTCTCCATGGCGCTCGTCGAGAAAGTGGATGCGCTCACCGACGCGTTAGTGATTTCTCGAGAATAAGAGAAGACGCATGCCCGCAAATGTTAAAACCTATGATGGGACGGTGATCACGATGATCACCTAAAATTTTGAATCGACCGCAACCATCGAAACTGCCACAACCGGTTTGGTGCCACATGTTTAATTCCACACCGGTGGGAAGTGCGCTGAATCGGTTCAACAAACTCCCAACGAAGGAGCGTGAATGGTTTGAAGAGTTGAGAAAGGCGTTCGCCTAAATTTTACTCAACGCAAAAGTGTGCTAAAAACCCGCCGAACTCGCCAGGGTAAAACGAATCATAATCTAACTTGCATGCCTGGTGATCTACTAAGATTGTAGTTAAGAGAATAAGTTGTTGTTAAGAGAATAAGTTTTATTACAAAGTCATTTATAAATTACTATGATTGGATGTTAATCTCGAAAAACATGGATACAATCCTAAAAATCTGGATGCACAACAACATTTGATTTTGATTGGATAATTTCATTTCTTACATTAAATTGTAGTACAAATATTCCTCTTAACGACAACCCAAAGGCGGGCTGTTATTAGCAAAACCCAAATAAAAGGCATGTCCGCCGAGAAAAATGACTATTTCAGCTTTATTTTATTGCAACTTGATTGTCGATAAAATATTTTATGAACAATATCGATAAAATACCGGTTAGTTGGTTTTGACATAAAGGAATGGGGATTGATTTGCAGACCAATTTTTTGATAAAAACACCATTTTATACAAGTTGTATAGCAAACCGTATAACACTGTAATGCACAGGGTGTGGTGAAAGAATAAAAAAATATGGTGTGCAAATAAACCCCCTAAAGGAATGGATGTGACCCCAAATACAAGGTTTTTAAGATCGGGATCGTATCTGTGATCATTTTCGTCTTTGCAAAATCGTGATTGTAAGACCGAATCGAGATCCTAAGATCCTATTACTCCCTCCGTCCCATATTAAATGTCTAGGTTTGACTTTTCAAGTTTCTCTTTTACAACTTTGACCTTAAATATTTTTGCTTGTGTTATATAGTATTAGATAAAAATAATACGTAGTGAAAATACATTTAAAACTCAATCTGTTAGTACAATTTGTGCAATGGGTTATAAAAGGTCTGGACGTAGCTTACTGGACTGGACCGACAAGCCTTTGGTGGGTTGATCTTGTACTAATTCAAGTAGTTTGAATGAGATCCCTGCACAAGAAAGGTAAACCGTTAGTCTTACACGGGGACGGACCCCACGATTAGACTCCGTGAGAGTAAGTATACATTCTTGAGAGGAAAGTAGAAGTATGTGTGTAATTAGAGAGAGAAAGTTGTGTACCTTTTATGGGGATTAGAGCCCTTTTATAAGGCGAGGTTTGCGTTGGGGCTTCTGGATTATCGCATATAGTGGTTAGTCGCTGTGAGCCGGACCCTTGACGGACAAGGGTTCCGTGTTAATCGCGGATCGGACGTGAGAGGCCTAAAGGTTGAAGATTCGCCCGTTATGTACCTTGGCGCATTCAAGGTGCCGGGTCATGCCAATTTAGTCATTGGGCTTCTTGTTGGCCCGTGGTGCATGATTGTTGGACTGAGTCCGAGATTTGCGATCATTGGGCTTTGAGCCTAGAGTGGGCGTAAAGTATGTTTTGGGCTTAGTAGGCTGTCGTTATACATACTATACGTCATCAAGTCCCCCGTCTAGTATATTCATTGCATGCGGATATTGTCGCATGCGGTGGATGTCACTAGGCTTGGGTTGATTAAGGATTTCGTCGTGCTTTTTCCTTTAGGAAATACTTTTTCTACCCTGGGGCTGCTATACCATCCACCCACCTAGTATGTGTAATGCGTGCGGATATTGTCGCACGCGGTGGATTTACTTAGACTTCGTCTTCATGGGTTGATTTTTCTTCCGTATTCTCAAGCGTTCCTTTGACGCTCCCTTTCCTTGGGAAGTGTTGTTTACAACGTGGACGTTACTGACTTTTCATGTTCTCGTTGATTTGACTCCGTGGGCCTTGGTCTTCTACCATCCTTATCCGCGTAGCTTTGATTTTAACCGTTGGATTAGATTTTTTTTGGACGCGTGTCCTTTCTTAGGGTTTTCTAGGTTAATCGTCATTCCGCTTGTATAAATACCCCATGTTTTGGCTTTAGCCATTTTTTCTTTTTACTGCTCTTCTGTTTTCCACTGGATCTTTCAATCTAGTTGGTTGTTTCCGTTTTCCACGTTCCGCAGTCAAGTTAGGTTCTTGATTCCCTTTGTATCTTTTCGTTATGGGTACTTTTTCTTCTACCAAGTCTAAATTATCCCAGAAGACACTTGATCGCTTCTGTGCTGATTATTCAATTCCACTCTTTGTTCATCCGAATTGCCTGATCCTGACAAAAGTATTCGTGAAGCACCGAGCGGAAAAATTGGTGTTTATACCCGTTTCTTTGAGTTTGCTAATTTCCGCCTTCCCTTATCTTCTTTTCTGGTTTCGATTCTTGACTATTATCATATTCATATCTCGCAGCTTTCCGTCATCGGTGCTGCTAAGGTTTCTCAATTTGAAATTCTTTGTTTTGCACTTGATATTGAACCCTCAGTTGGTTTGTTTAGGTGTTTTTATGTTTTGTCTCGCAGCCATGGCTGGCTTTCTTTAGTAAACGTGCTGATAGTTTTGGTGCTTGCTATACCAAGCCCCTTGATTGCCTTAAGAGTTGGAACGACCACTTTTTTGGATTGACTCGTTTGCTTGTCCTTCGATTCAGCCTTTCTTCGTTAGTGGACGTCTTCCTAAGGATGCCACCCTTTGGGATACTGAATTTAATGTTGAACATGTTGCCTCCCTTGTTACCAATGCTTCTTCTTTTGTTAAGTTTCCGGAACCTTTCCTTTGTTTGGTTGGGTTGAGCCGTAATTACACTTTGGGCAATGACTTTTATCCCATGTTTTATGATCAAGAGAATTAGGGTAGGTATACCGTATCTATGTTTTTCTTCCCGCTACTTTATTTTTATTTCACTCTTACCTTTGTTTCTTTCCTATTTGTTTGCTACAGCTATGGATTTGTTGTCTCTGGTTAAGCAGAAGAACCCTTTGTAGTTACTTGTTGACGCTCGACCGTGGGAGGAGGATGAAGTTCCCTTGCTACAATTGACCGAATGTCGTACTGTCTCTCTTGCCCCTCATTCCTCGGGTGAGGATAGTCGTACAGCTACTTGCACGGAAGTCGGAGTTTCTCGTTCATCTGATGACGTTATCCTACGTCCTGACCATTCAGCCTCTAACGCTGGTTTTGACAGTGGGGGCTTCTGGTTCTGATAGAAAAAGAAGGAGGGCTAGCATTAGCCTTGTCCATCCCCCCCAAGAAGGCAAGGAGTGATCGTAATGATTGTTGTAGGGTTTCTACTGGTGGTAAGTCTTCAGAGTCCATTAAGAAGTTGCTAGCTCAAAGTTCACAAACTCTTGAATATTGCTTGAATGCTCTGCCCACTCATTCTTCTTCTTCTCCTTTATTTTCAATCTCTCCTTTTTGTGAAGCTGGGACATCCACTGAATCTGGCTTTGGTTTGCTCCATCTTTATGGTTCTCCTTCCCGGTGTTGTTGTTTATACTTTTGTCTTTTCGTAATTCTTTTGTCCTTTCTTTCCTTTATTTACTTGCTCTTTTATTTGTTTATTCGCAGTTCTTTTGTGCCTATTATGACGGATGCTTTCGTTACTACTGTTCATTCTATTGAGAAGGGGAAGGGTCGAGTGGATGTTCCTTCCTATCTTCCGGATAGCCTTTCTCCTGTTGGTGATATTTATCCAAGTCTTGATGATCTTTCGGATCTTGATGTTTCAGTTGGGGATATCCATGTTGTTGATGATCCGGATTCCGATTCTCCCTCTGGTGTTCATGTTCCGAGATGGAATGTTGCCAAAGGTTCTCTTCTTGATGATGTTGATGAGTGTCGTGCTATGGTGGATGAGTTCGCTCCTCCTACCTTCTTTTCCGATATCCGTGATATGGGGTATGAACGCCTCCTGGGTGAGTTCAATGTTGCCGTGGCACGACAATTGTGCTTTAGTTCTGAAGTTCGTCAGCGCTTAGAATATAATGCTATGGAGCGGAAACACTTATTGTCTTTGTTGGCGAGTAAGGATAAGGAGATTTCGACTCTGAAGTCTGAGGTTGCCAATGCTATTTCTTCCCAGGCATCGTCTGCTACTGCGTCAATAGCAGCTTCTACTGGCGAGCTTTCGTCCCTAAAGGACCAAAATTATGTGTTTGAGGGAGAACAAAATTCTCTTCGAGCCGAGGTATCATCACTTCAATCATCCCTTGACGCCAAGGATTCTGAGTCATCCACTTTGAGAGCCGAGATTGTTGTTCTTAAGTCTCGGAATTCCAGTCTTTCCGAACATGTATGCGGCCGTGCTCTTGTCCATGTATATATTATTTTATTTATTTATTTACTTATTTTTTATTTTTATTTTGTTTTGTTTGTAGATACGAACTTTGGAAGAGTCATGCTCTGAGCTCCGTAGCCGAGCTCCATCCTTTGCTGCTTTGGATGAGGAGTTTTTTAAGATTTGGGATGCTAAGATGGGTGGAGTTTCGCGGAAGGTTGATTCGGCTGTTGCTGACTTGCATGCCCTGGCTATTCATCTTGATGAGTTTTATCCTCGATTCCTTACACTATTGTCTAGCCGTCGTTGGTTATTAATGAACGGTATGAGCCTTGCTGTGTTTAAGTGCTTAAACTCTCCAAAGTATATTGCGGCAATGGCAAAGGTTATTGAGCGTGCCGTTGATAAGGGTATGCAAGAAGGTTTAGCTGCGGGTATCATCCATGGTAAGGAGAAAAGAGAGCTTGTTGAGCTTGTTGCATATAATCCCTCTGCAGAAGATCACTATGTTTCCGCTGTGAGGGCCCTTGAAGATGTGGAGTTTTCTTTGCTCTCCGTGCTTAAGTACAACAAGGGTATTGGTATTGCGGAAGTTATGGACCTTTTCCGTGTTGATGGGTCTTCCGCGAATGCTCATATGATTGTAAGGTTACAGCCGGATCTTGAGCAGCTCGTTGTCCCTGTTCATGATAGGGATAGTAATGTTATTATTGGCAACAACTCTTTGTCTTGTTCTTTGGAGGTTGTTCAAAGGAGGGTTGATCAGGTTAGGAAACGCCTTGATGGTTATCGGTTGTCCCATTCTTCCATTGACCCTTTGTCCGCTCGTAACGTGATGGATGTGGAAACATCTTCAACCAGTGAGTTAGCCTATGTTTGCACTACTTCTTTGCCGGTTGTGCCCCTTCCTATCAGTACTTCTGATTTTTCCGCGATGCCTCTTTCTGTTGAAGGTTATGATATTGGTGGGTCCGACACCCCTGTTGAGGTTGTGAATGACCCATCTTCTGAAGTCAGTGAAGTCTATGCTGTCATGTCCGAGCCTAAAGTGAGTGTTGCTGCCGTGATGCTGTTAGGAATTAGAAATTCCCAGATTAAAGAGTCGGTCACCTCAAGTATATGTAATCGTTAAAGCTCGTAGTCGTAGTTCTTTTAAGTTAAGTAGTTATTTAGTTAAGTAACACCGTGGAGGACTGACGGGTCTTTACCCACCTGTATGCCCGATCCACGCCCAAAGTGTGGCGATTTGTGTAAGACTATTAATACTCTCTACCTCCCAGGTGTAGAGTTGGAGCTCATAATAATATCTTTCACTTTCTCTCACTAAGTTCCCTAAACCTCTAACTTTCTCTCTAGAATTCCATCTTATTCGCCACCTTGTGTTATGGTTTGATGTGTATGTGAAAAGTTATATCTTACAATTGGTATCAAGAGCCATGGTTAGATCATATCTTGCACATCTTTGGATTTATAGTGGTTTTAGGTGGTTTTGAGTTTGAAAAGTTTAGTGGTTTTGCATCATTTGGTTGATTTCTTGTGTTAAAGTTTGAATTTTGTTGGTACTTTTATGTTTAGAATCATCAAAAGTGTTTAGGTTTTCATTTGGTAAGCTTGAATCATCTTGGTTGGGTTGTTTTGGATTGAAAAGTGATGTTTATATGGTTTTCAAGCTAGCGACTTAGCTCACGGAATATTTTCTTGGTAGCGACTTGCTTCACATTTTGTAGCGACTTACGGTGTTGAAGGTAGCGAGTTAGATCTAGCGAGTTAAAGTACAAGTAGTGGATTCTCCACTACGGGTAGCGACTTGTGGTGCGACTTGATCCAGAGCGAGTTGCTCTTTAGCGACTTGCATATCTAGCGACTTGGTAGCGAATTCGCAAAAATTTTGCTAGCGACTTGAGGGTTAGCGAGTTACTACTTAGCGACTTGCTTTTGTCTAGCGACTTGGGACCCAGAGCGACTTAGTGGTGTAGCGAATTAAGTGTTAGCGACTTAGCACTTAGCGACTTGGTGACTTAGCGACTTGGTTCAAGGGTTATAGCGACTTGGTTGATTTTTACGAAGAAGAGGTTTGACCAAAGTTGACTTTTATACCTCCTCGTGAAGCCCGTGTATGGGCAGTGGCACTTGACACCTTCTAAGGGAACCTGTTTACAAGTAAGTCATCGAAGATTACGACCTAATATGGAACTTGAGCGTTGGTAAGATGTTAACTGCTATTAACTATAGATTAACTTTAGTAAGATTGAAGAAGCTAATTATGATACTAACATTACCAATTAAATACATTAGTAATTAATTAGATACTGTATTGACATTATATGACATTATAATGTATATAGATTTACATAAGATGTAATAATCATGTTATCTGATTAGGTTGTATGAATTATTTCATTTAATAGTTATATCTGCATATTATAATTGTTGAACATGTGTTATGTTGATAATTAAGTGTGACAGGTTAAATATAGTTATGATTATTGATAAGTATTCTAATGTATAGTATTGAATGATATTTGATACAAGTTTTGTGTATACGTGAATATTAGTGTATTACATAATGGCTAAATGAGTTGAAATGAAATAAAGAAACAGTCTAATGATAAATATCAGATACTATTCAGATAACTTGGATACTATGATGCCTAAGTTGATTACACGATGTATACTCATTCAGATATGTACGAAAGAACTGTACAGGTATATCGTAATAACATGATTGATCAGAATCTTAGAATGGTCCTTATTGTGATATCATGTTAATAAAGACAATTAGGATGATCTGTAAGACTATAATGAGTATTATATCATTCTTGAGTTGCAAAGATGTATGTAGCATTAATCGTCTAGTAGGATCATTTAGACTATAATGCATTCTAATCAGTTATACAATGTATTTAGTCAGATACAAGTATGTGTACCAATGATCAATTATAAGTATACTATAGTCTATGAAGTATTTAGTTATTATTATGATGTTTATATCATGATTGAAATTAATTAACATTATTGTATAATGTTAAATTATACGAATCATATCATTATGAATATTACTTAGTGTTGTGAGTGAATGTTTGATAAGATATCATTCTGGATTAATGTTGTTAGATTTATGATCATAAGTTTTGTAAATGTAATATAGATGATAGCATGTTAACATGTGAACTTACGTATTTGAATCTATCTTATGATATTAGATATCGTAGAGTCACATACTATATTGAAACTGCAATCTGAACTTAGGATTAGTAATCTTATCTAATGGTTCACGTTACATTATTAATGTACATTATGCATCATCAATCAATATACTATATTTGAACTACTAATATTACTCAATGTATAGAAAATTAACATTACTAAATGTCATTAATTATTAGTTATTGCTATATTATACATTATAGATTACGTCAATACAATCAATACTATCTTACAATTGTAGTTATCAATTTTTATATATCATTAGTTATAGAGTGAATTACTAACTTAAATTAAGTGATTCGATTTATATAGTTTTGAATTGATGTAATGTATTATATGAATTAACATTCTAATGTAGTATATTTAGGCTGTGTCATCATTTTTAATTAGATTAAATAGTTAATGTGATTAGAGTAAAAATTGTTCGATGTAACATTCGTTGAGTTTAGATTGCTTTAATAGTTTAAGCTATGATATTAAATACTTATTGTAATTGTATTATCAAATGTAATGATTAGTTTTATGACTATTTGAGCAGAAAAGTATTCAATCGATTTGTAACAGTCTATATTCTAAATATCATTTGAACTATACAGAAGAATTCTTGTTTGAATGGATTCTCGCGTAATCTTCAGAACAATTAATCGGATGGAAATTACCTCAAGTATCAGGTGAATCGAAGATTTCATTCATTAGGTATGATACTTCTGATGCAGACCTTCATTGTTATGGATATATGAATATTGAATTCTGAATTTGCTCAAGTATCGCGTTTAACAGCTTATGCAGTTAGCTAACATATCCTACAATGAGTGAATGAAACTTAAATCGCTTAATTGATTTAAGCTATATTATATTGCTCGTAATTCATTGTATACTCATATGTAGTGCTAAAGTATATAGATTTGAATTGCTAATAGATTAATTGATGAATAGTCAATTAGGTAGAATTATTAAGGAATTGATTGTTTAATTAATAAAGTTGAAATGTTTGAATAATACATACAATTGATCATTTGAGAAAATTATATCGAAAGTGCAATAGATAAAATTGTTATTAGACATTATCGTATTTTGATGTTGAGAGTTTCATTAGTAATGAAAGAAAAGTGGATGTACGTACAAATAGATATTCATAGATTGGATTCATTCATCAACAAGTTCTTGTAAGTTGATTGCATCTAAATGATTCAACTATCATTGAAGAGCATCTATGAATTCAAGCATTGAACTCGTGAGATTATTGCGTCTTAGAAGATGTCAATGTAGATTCAAATGATTAATCTGGTTCAATTGTCTATGTACGATCTAGATATTAAGTCGATTTCTAGTAAGCATTTTATATGTTCGACATTTATGTTAAAGCGATCAAGTTTAGGATGTGAATTTGACTAAGTCGATGCCTCTACTAGTTCGACTCTAGGGTTAATGCCATTGCATCTAGGGTTTCTGCCGATTCAAAGACCGCTTGTGCTAACCAAAGGAACCCATCAAAGACGTGGGGATCCAATGTTTCAATTCATGTCTTCGTCTATTGTCCAAAGCAGTCGTACAAATCGTCCCTTGGTACTTGGATTCGAGGCTCTAAACATATGACCGGGCTCTTAACTATGACGTCTGTTCAAATCGATTCGGGCCTCGTACTTCATCATTATGGCGTCTGCAGATAACACTTCAGCCCCATTCCTCAAAGAAAAGAAAGGTGTGCGCTTGAAGGCGCTTTATCTTCTTAAGAGAAATCTTCATGTTTATGACCATTCTCATCGACATTCTTCATCAACATGCTTCATGCTTTTTCCATGCGCTTCACCATCAAGTGAACCGGACTCGATAATTACTCTTTTCCTCTTGCTCAATATAATGAAGATGGCGACATCATGTGCTAATTTTATGGGAGAAGTGTGAATATAATACATTTGGATGATAATCACTTGGTTAATCAAGAATTGCATCTGATGTGAATTTTTGCATGGTTGGTGATATTTGAGAATATATGGTCAAACGGCTCCTAACCCATATAGGAACCGAGATTCTTCTTATCGGATCATCTTCACATGTAGTTTCTTCTAAGAGCCGTTGGTTGACATCTTCACACGGGCCGATATGATTAAATGACAAAGTGCTTCTAGTTCTTTGGTGATTTCTTTGATGAACATCTTTCTGTTCTTGTTTGATTGGGAGGATTTTAATTAAGGGATTTGCTATTTACAAGTTAGCAGGAATGCCTTTGGTGTGAAGAAGATGTTAACTGCTATTTCCCCATTCGGATAATCTTGAAGAAGGTCGTGTCTACAGTCTAATCTACATTTGAAAGCTACCAAAGATTCAAATTGAGAAGGCTCATGTCCAGACGATTTTCTTAGAAGCCTCGGATGCTTTGGTGGCGAAAGTTTAAGAGATGTTGGTTCCTTTCTTCTACAACGTGCTGAACGATATCTTTATCTCGGTACTCATTTCATCATTCTCTTAAACTAATTTATCTCTTGTACATATATATTCGAAAAACAAAATAGAAAAATATTAAAACCTTCAAAATCCATAAAATTTGAAAAAAAAAAAAAAAAAAATCGAAAATTCTTCAAAAATATTGTCATTTTGTCATGTTTTTTCTCGGTTCGATAATATCTACGGTCTTTGTGCTGTCATTCAAAGAATGACACGGGACTTTAGATGTTGTTCGAATTCAAAAAAAAAAAAAAAAAAAAAAAAAAATTATTTTTGGAGAAAGAAATGGTTTATTGTCATCTTGAGCAATAACCGGTTTTAAAGAAAAACGAGCCATGTTTACCATGTTTTCAAATTCTATGCTCGATTCTATAAACTCCTATCTTTGAAAATTAAATGCTTTGAAAAATAACTCAATCCCTATTTTGATAATCATCAGGGACTTATTTGTCAAAATCTCTATCTCTCGATCAACAACCTCGTCATTGATTGAGGGGAGAATGATTTCAATTAAATTAAAAAGTTATTTGGCATTAAATTGTTTTCAAAAGATATACATGCATGTTTTATAAATGGAGTTTAAAGTCTTAAAATCCGATCCTTATCGGTTCAAACGCTTTCACAATCAAGTCACAATTCTCCCTAAAAGCCTTCAAAATCAATTTAAATCTATACGAGATCACAAATCTCAAATGATTTGATAATTGTGATCGGGGAGAATGTGTGATTTAAATTAGATTTAAACCGATATTAAGATAAATGGTTTCACATGAATGAACATCTTTGTCCCTCCCGTGTGACAAACGATTTCAATTTTTCAATGCACATGTTGAGGGCACACTATCTTAAACCTATGATTTGAAGCGTGATCATTTATCCCAATGTGCGGGTTCCCTCTAGTATGTGCAAAACTCTTTTCAAACCTCATGGCACATATTGAGGGAGCAAAATTCATGGAAACCTCATCCTTCCGGAAATGTTATACCCACTTGATCCGGTTGAGGAAGTGATGTTGATATCTTTAGAAAATTGTAATCAAAGAAGTTAATTCTTTCTCTTGCCTCCATGTGCTTAACATTTCTCAAATACTTGATGCACATGTTGAGGGAGTTCTCGTTCTAAAATATCAAAAACAATTCGGTACAAAATGCTTTGATTATATATCACAAGTATCGAATTGATTTTCAAATGGTTTTCAATTGGATCCAATGGCGTACGAACAATACCAAATTGACCGACCAACTTTACTTTATGTACGGTGATATAAGGATGATAAGGTTAGGTATTGGTTCCCATGATCCGCTGAATCGGAGGGATCTACCGAGGACAATCCACTAGTTAGTATAGAAGTCCTTAGGTATGATGAGAAAGGAGAAAATGAGATATGGGAAGAGTGCGGACTAAGGCGAGCTAGTCTTGGAATAAACCCAACAAGGTTCTAGCTATGAAGTCTTGGTAAGCATTGAAGGGTTGAAGAATTAAAAGAATTGAATGAGAAAAGGGTGAAAACAAATAAGCCCTCCATTTATTCAACCTTAGGCGTAAACCGGGTTCAATTCATATGCTCTTGATGGTAACATCGGTATTGAAGACAAGGCGTCATGGACCCGGTGGCCCGCACTTCAACTTTCCAAACCACTCAAGTTCCTCTTAAAGGACTTGTTTCATTCTCACGGGAACCGACATTATCTATCGACTTTCTCTTGAGATTGTTGATATTGAAGAAGGAGACCCTCTCCTAGTCTCCCAGGCATAGGATCCAAATATGCACAAATTGAGTCTAGAGCCACGAGATCATCAATAAATCTCATTAGGACACTTTCAATGAAGACCATACATTTCACACAATGTGGAAAGAGAGATTATATATTGAGTCCTCGCATTATCCTTGTGGTATTGCGGAACATCCGAGTGAGGTGTTTACACATTCACAATGAAGATGGAAAGCCTTCGAGCCAACATCAAACAAGCTCTGGTAGGTGGCATGTGAGATCTATTATATGGATCAACCATGTGACAACCGAATGTAAACAATGGGGCGATTCATTTTCTTGAATCAATCACGGTTCGAGTTAGGGATTGACGGATACCTTTGAAAAACCGGTCTTTGTGCTTATAAACTCTTTTCTTTAGCACATCGACCGTACTCATTCTTCAAACCAAAGGTATTTTATGATTGATAATTGATTTTCAATAAAACCTTCGTTGTATTGCAAAACAATTTCTATTGAGCAATACGATTGTTTCTCAAATCTCTTTTCATCAATCGGTGAACTTAAAAGTCATTGGTTCACTCACTCCGTGTTGTCTTCTTTGAGACGTTCGGTTTGAGAACGACTAGAGCAGTGCGAAACCATCAAGGAGATTCTTTGGAATCCTACGATCACGGCGGTATTTATCTTGATCAGCGGGGAACCGTGGGCGTGTACCTCGATTCAACGAAAGTGATCAAAGACACTTCGTGCGATTTGTTGCTAATCGTTGTATGCGAGTCGCCCGGCGTTTGCGGTGATCGAATGAAGCGGTCAATCCATAGCCGCATGCTCACTCAACACATTCACTTCAAAAGAAATCATGATTAGTGCATCAATGACTCGATATTTTCACTCCATGCTTACGCTACGGCTGCGCCAATATCATGAATCAACTAAAGCTTCCGCTACTCGATGAGAAGATATCATGATTGAAATGTGAGCATGTCGGTCCCAAAGTCACAACATACCAACACCACAAAGGATGTATGCGAGATTGTTGATGGTGATGATCTCCAAAGATGGCTCAAACTTATCATCACGTGGATCGGTAAAGACCTCCACTTGGAATAACCAATCATGCAATGTGAAGAATCACCGACTACGAGCTTAGGAGCAAAGGACTACATCAAGAATGCAAGATAAATTGTTAAATGTTATATCTATTTGTATTCAATGTAATTTTGGTACATTATTGAGGTGACCTCCTTAGGGAGATTGTTAGGAATTAGAAATTCCCAGTATTAAAGTCGGTCACCTCAAGTATATGTAATCGTTAAAAGCTCGTAGTCGTAGTTCTTTTAAGTTAAGTAGTTATTTAGTTAAGTAACACCGTGGAGGACTGGACGGGTCTTTACCAGCTGTATGCACGATCCACGCCCCAAAGTGTGGCGATTTGTGTAAGACTATTAATACTCTCTACCTCCCAAGGTAGAGTTGGAGCTCATAATAATATCTTTCACTTTCTCTCACTAAGTTCCCTAAACCTCTAACTTTCTCTCTAGAATTCCATCTTATTCGCCACCTTGTGTTATGGTTTGATGTGTATGAAAAGTTATATCTTCTGATCACGGACTTAATTTGCTTTTTTTTTTTTTTTTTTTTTTGGATGCTTATATAATCATCCGAACAATGTACATCTTTGTTTCTTTCTATGATCCTTGTGATAGTTGTAGTCAACTTTTTTGCTTATGCAAGTTCTTGATTAGTGTATGTTATTTTCCACTTTTGTGTTGCTATTGTTAACGTTATACGGATATGCACGTTTTGTAATAGTCTTGCGCATACTCTTTTTATGCTCTTGCCGTGCTATATTTAACGTTATACGGATATGCACGTTTATAATAGTCTTATGCACATACTTTTTTTATGCATGCGGTGCTATTTTAAACGTTATACGGATATCTTGCGTTTATAATAGTCTTTGGATAATTTTGGGCTATCCTCCCGATCTTGGGCTTGCAATACCTCTTACGTACTCACGGTGATTAAGTTGTTCACCGGTTGTGTTATTCGTGATAACCTTATGCTATTCGGAAATAACATATTTTGGGCGTACCCAATCCTTGTGCTTGCGCGTCTTATGCACGTCATAAAGATAAAAACATTTTAAAGAATAAAATAATGAAGGTAGCTAATCTTCATTCTTTTATTAATTGATTGCGTTTTAAATACATTACAATAATTATTATCGTATATATAAATTCGAGTACATAGTTTTCATTGCTAACTGTTCTCACCCTTTTTGATTTCGTCTTATAACTGGTAACGCCCATTCTCTTGCGGATCTTCGCTGATAGTCGTCATCCTTCTTAGAGGTACACTTTGAGACTCCGCGTTCCCTTCATCTTCGTGAAGTTGCCATTTTATTTGTTGTCCGTGGCAGTTTGCCTTGTGTTTAGTAGTTATGATATCCTTTCTTGAGAAAACGTTTTGGTCGGGTTCGCTTTTGGGGCCGCTATATTCTCCCTGCGGGGTTTCCTAAGAAGTTTGTGGGTTTGCGGTTATTTCCTGAAAGGCCGTGGTGTTTCCCCTTGTTTCCGTTGTAGGGCGTACAACAGGTTCGATAGTCCCTTCAAGATGCTTCCCGTCTGAACCCGCCTTGCTATGCAGGAGTAGAAGGGCTTTTAGTGAGGTTACCTTTCCGCTTGCACAACTTTTACTTTATCCCGGCGCTCACAAGCTGATCATTTGTTCCTTAAACCCAGTCTATCCAACCCGATATGCTTGGATTAGTAGACGTTCGCTTGTTTGGAGGGCCGGGTTGTATAAACAGAGGAATGAAGGCATAGTTTTCATCCTCTGTTTGTTTGCCTTTCTAGGGAAGTTTCTTGTTAGTTGGGGGCATTTTACATATGGCATTGTGCCCCACTTCCTTTGTTATCCCTCCCCAGGGACCAAACTCTTCGCACATTCAATCACACCCCTCGGCCCCTTTCTCGTGAGATAGTTCCTTCTTCCACTCAGGAGCCAACTATTTGGAAGGAACTATGTGCACTACCAAAATCTCGAAGGTTTAGTGAGAGCTTTTCTGTTTTAGGCTCCCACCTTTGGTGTGCCCTAGGATCTCGGTATGTCCACACAAACTTCAATGGACATAGGTTTTGGTAGAAGGAGTGTAGTGAATGGTCGCGGAGGCTGGTTATTAGTCGTCATTTTAGAACGACTAAGTGTTATTAGTTGTCACTTTAGAACATGTTTCAACTAGCTCTGCCTTTGCCCTTACGTTTTCTTTTTGGTGGACAAAGGTTCAGGTAACGTATGGGTTTTTTAGGAAAGACGATGTAGTGGCTATTTGTCGTTGTCGAGAGTTGGCTATATTGCCTTTTTACCAAGCACCTTTTCAGCTTCTTTTTTGTTTCTCGAGGAATTTTTCTTTCCCTCATGTTGTATGCTAGTTTTTTTTCTTTTTATCAATGAAGAAGTGGTTCTACTCCTCTTTTTTCTACCCCGCGTATTTATAGTGGTAATTTTACTGTTTCCGCATGCGGCAACATTAATTTTCATTTATTGTTTTGTAGGTAGGCGCGTGCCTAGGCTCATAGCCTGAGTGCTTATTGTTTCTGTTGGATTTGACACAACACTTCTTGGGAAGGAACGCAAATCTGTACTGGCAGATTCTCCTTTCTTTTTGAGCATTTGTATAAGGTTTATCCTTTTGCTTCCATCCTTGCCTCGCTTTCCGGCCCGGGACGGGATCCCTTCTTTAACTTTTGCTATTATCCCTCTTGGCCTTGATTGTGTATTTCTACCGGTTTGTTATTCTTTCCGTTCGTAGTGCGGCGTCATATGTTTTTGCTTATCTTATTCCTTTAGTTCGCTACTTCCTCCGAAGCTGACACCCTCAAGGTTATAGATTTTTTGTTTGTTTTTGTTTGTTTTTTGGAACTGCGTCCGCATGGTCTTTCCACGGTTTGATTGTTTTGAATTGGCAATGCATCTTTGTATCATTTGTGTTTTCTTCTTGAGTCCTTTTATTTTAGGTACGTAGGGTTGTAATCTTTATTTGTTCTGCCAGTGTCATCCTGGCGTATGCCCGTTTCATCGGCGCTTTTGCATTCTTTCGCTCTACTTTCTCAAATACAGGCACTCTTTTGTGGTGTGTCTTGCTTTTCCATGAAATTCGCAGAATTTCCCTTCGGTTTCTTTTTCGGTTGACATGGTTGTAAAAAGGTTTGTGGATTTTGCTTTCTCTTGTATCACTATCTCCTCGGAAGGTTTTCATGGGTTGCGGAAACCTTGTTGTCTTTCTCTTGTTCTTATTTTATCTTTGAATCCATTTTTGGAGCCTTGTCGATTATTGGCTATTGTTCGTTCCGTTGGTTGCTGCATCAATAGCCTTTTTCCTACACGATTTTCTGCGGCCACTTCCCCTTTTAGGAAGGAAGAAGTTATATCCATTGCCTTGTTCATTGTCCTCGGAACTCTGTCATGTAACCGCTTAGTCAATTCCGGATCGGTGACCGCATGCAGGAATCCTGAGACTTTCATACTTTTCGGGGCTTCATTTACGTCCCTTGTTTCTTCTTGGAATCTCCGTACGAAGTCTTCCGTTAGCTCTCCATCCTTTTGCTTGATGTGATGAATTTCCACAGGATCTTTGATATGTTTCTTTTGTCGTATGAATTTAGTCAAGAAAACCTCTTTTAGCTCGTCGTAGCTATCTATTGATTCGGGTGGAAGGTCATCAAACCAAACCCTAGCGGATCCGGTGAGCGTGGAGTTGAACATGTGACACCATGTTGGCATGGCCCATCGTTCCATATGCCCATCGTTTCACCAGTTTCCTTGCAGACCCATGGTCTAGCCAGGTCGCAGTCATAACCATTTGGTTCCGCTTTTTGACTTCGGATTCACGGCCTTCGCTTCCGTGAGGTTCTTTGTTTAAGCAGTTATTTGCCTTCCGCGAGGTTTTCTCGGTTTCGTGACTTCTCAACCCTGATACTAATGGCCACGGTTTAGAGCCCTTGTGGTTGCTCATCTCTTTTCTTCCGGTGCCGTGGCGGGACTTGTTGGCTGTGGTCTTTGGGACATATAGAAAAACTTCCCTCCCTATCTCCGAGTCGGTGGAACACATTTGGGCGCAACCTTTTGAACACCGTTTACCTTACGTCCTCTTTCCTTTTGTGTGACTTGGATCGGGGTATGCCCTTGGCTGCTGTCATTTTGCGTGTTCCACCGCTTCGCTATCTCGAGCTATTTCCTCAGGTCTTCACTTGGCACTTCCGCTATGCTGTTGTGCCAGGTTTCATGATAATCCTCCTTAATTTCTGCCGCCCTGGCTCTTTCTTCCCGTTTCTGAAATTTCTCTGTCACAATAGGCAGGATCTTGTCGAAATGCTCGTCCCAATACCTCCGGAGGGCTGCGCCTGACACAGGCCCGTCAAAGTCCGTTGAGGCCGCATAGTCTCCTCTTTCTACCGTACTTCGTAATGTAAGACATGAAGGCAGGAGTTGGTCCAAATCTGGTGCTCATGGTGAGTATTTTCTGGAACGCAGTTGTGTACCGGTCCCATAGATGGTGCCAACTTGTTAGTACAATTTGTGTGATGGGTTATAGAAGGTCTGGACGTAGCTTACTGGACTGGGCCGACATGCCTTTGGTGGGTTGATATTGTACTAATTCAAGTAGTTTGAATGAGATCCCTGCACAAGAAAGGTAAACGTTAGTCTTACGTGGGACGGACCCCACGATTAGACTACTGGCGTGAGAGTAAGTATACATTCTTGAGAGGAAAGTAGAAGTATGTGTGTAATTATGAGAGAAAGTTGTGTACCTTATATGGGATTAGAGCCCTTTTATAAGCGAAGTTGCTACCGGGGCTTCTGGATTATCGCATATAGTGGTTAGTCGCGAGCCGGACCCTTGACGGACAAGGGTTCCGTGTTGTCGCGGATGCGGACGTGAGAGGCATAACGGTTGAAGGTTCGACCGTTATGTAGCTTCTTAGCGCATTCAAAGGTCAGGTCGTAGCCAATTTAGTCATTGGGCTTCTTGTTGGCCCGAGTGCGTGATTGTTGGACTGAGTCCGAGGATTTGCGATCATTGGGTGCGATCCTAGAGTGGGCGTAGAGTATGTTTTGGGCTTAGTAGGCTGTTATACACACTATCGTCATCACAATCTATTCATATATTTTGCATCAAATATTATATAACACAATCAAAAATATTTATGGTCAAAGTTAAGAAAGAAAGACTTAAAAAATTCAAACTGAATATTTAATATGGGACGGAGGGAGTATAATGTTATTTTTTAATAATCTTTGTAGTATTATTTAAATTTACAAATTATTATATATTATACACACGAAGTTATATAAATGTTTCATGAAAATGTTTATGAATACGCAATGTTTAAGAAGAATCACATGTTATTTTTTAAATTAATATATATATATAATGTAACGGTCCATACGACGCCGTTTTATACCGGGCTTTTCCCGCCAAAATTGGTGGCCCAATTTTGGCCAAGACGCTACCCAAGAATCCAAGCCCAACAACAACAAATCTGCTAAGGATATTAATACATGAAATGAGAAGTGATAAAATGCATAACTATTAATTCATCCATCCAACACCATGATGCCACGTGGCGCTTTGTGGTGTACATAAGTACATAACAGTTGGAGTTTTTTTATTTATGTTATCTTGGCTCATTGTCGAAGTTACCATTAAATTATGCTGCCCAAAACATTTCCGTTTCTCGCAACAACACAGACAAAAAATAAACATGCACGCCTCCGCAGCAACGCGCGAGCGCCCTTCCACTCGTAATATATAATTTTACGGCTAAAACGCTGCCGTTTTATCACACAACTTTCCCGCCTTATTTAGCAGGCCATTTTTAGCCCATCACTTTGGACCCACTATCCTTTTGGTTTTAGTGGCTGCCTTTGTAGCTTACAGCCATAGATATTTTTTCTAGAAAAGACGGTGCAATCTTCGACGCCCCGCCGCAACGCGGCGGACCGTTGCCCGACTCGTTATATAAAAACATAAACCATAAATTTGTAATTTTTTAGTTTGCGGTTCGTGAAAAGTAAGATCGGTTCGGAGTAGATCTTAATATCCTATGGTTAAGATCGGGATCCTATAAGATCTTAAGCTTGTTAAGATCCTACATAGGATCCAAATCATTTTTGCTTTCTAAAATCGTAAAATCATAAGATCCTAATATCAGGATCGGGATCTTAACAACTATGCCAAATACGTTCGTTTGTTATGCAAGTGAGATTAGGATAAGATTGGAATTAGAATTGAATTTGGATGTAAAATAACTAGCTAATACTTGCGAAAATGACGGTTTATAACGGCAAATAATTATACTTGCAAACTTGTGTGGTGTAACCTTTGATGTAACAATGTGAGTTCAATTTATAGTCATTGCAAGAAAAAAAGTTTATCTGTTATAAACAACGTTACAAATACCGTGAAGTATGGTGTGCCGACATGACTAAGTCTCACGCCTTAGAAGCTATGGTGAAGCCATGGTGTTTTCTAAAAAATAACTTAAAACGACACAAAATATGAAAATATTTATAAATTTGTATATTATATCATAATTTATATATATCGAGTTTATAAAAAGTGTTATGCATAAAGAATTAAGTCAATAAATATCTCTACATGTAATCTTCTTCATTAAAAAAAAAAAAAAAAAAAAAAAAAATTCATCATAGGTAAATTAAAAAGCGCCACGTCTCGCGCTTATCGCATCTTTTCACGCCTCATCTCACGTCACGCCTAAGCCGACACCTTGGTCTATTGCTTAATGTGGAGGTCACACCTCTCACGTTAGCGCCGCCGTAATGCGCCTTATAGAAACTTAGCTACAAATAAGTTAAAGGATTAAGTAAGAGTTAAACTATTATTTCATTTAAACCGAATTAATTATAATGAGTAAAACTTGCTATTTTTAATCAAGGATATGTTTAATAAGGAGTAGTAAAGGGTATTTTAGACAAAACATTTTATTCACTTTTAAATAATTTTAAGTTTCAAAATATGTATACACTTTCTATAAGTAGTAGAGATAAAATAAGAAAAAATTAATAATTATTTTATAAATTAATTAAAATGAAATAAATTATTTTTAAATGAAAAATCTAAATTAGACACAAAAAAAACTTGTCTATTTGTGAGGCGGGGAGATTTTTTAAAATTATTAAAAAAAAGTTTGTTGCTATAAAAACTCAAAACCTTTCAAGTTCATTGGGGCTAGAATTATGTAATGACAATAGTGTGTGAGACGAGAAGGAAGATACCAAACATTTAAATTTTAATATCTTTCAATCTAAACCTTTCAAAACCCACGTACCAAATGCACCCTTAGATCCAAAAATTGGTACACTTTTTTATTCGATTTTTTTGGCATAACAATTTTTTTCACACTCTATATACCACTTATCTCACAAGTGCCTTCAGCTAAGCTTGAACCCACAACCTCTAGGTTATTGGCAACTCGCATACCACTAGACCAAAGATTTGGGAGGTCGGTTTGGTGCAGGCGAAGACATACGCTCTTTCAATAGCCCAATTGTTTTACTATTTATGCTATAAAATTTAAGCACATGACTAGCAATAGGTAAATGACACCTCTACCTTTAAACAACAAAAAAGTTAGAGAAATTTGATACCGTTTCATACACACATTCTTTATCTAATCATTTCTTTTTATTAGTTGTCATGTGTTTTTCTTATCAGAATTTTAAGTTTGTAACATGAATTTATCGGTATGAGTGATCACTAAAACCTATGGTTTCAACATCTTTTGAATTAGGTCCACACTTTCCATTTATTGAATAAAAATTTGGCCTCAATTATTGCTAAACTTTGGCTCTATGGTTTCAACATCTTTTAAATTAGGTCTACACAACTTTCCTAATCTCTCGATTTCATTTTGGTTTCTCACCTACTGCTTATCTTATAAAATATTAGTTTTATGTAAATCTTAACTTAAACAAAAATAAATTAAAATATTAATTTGCTTTTCTCTCATACTTTTCTTTCATACTTATATCAAACAAGGATTCCAACTCGCGCGTTATTGCGGAGTGTCAGTATACAAAAACATTACATTATGTGTTGCGACAAAGCCCGTTCTTTGTATGCTAATTCAACAGCAACAATACGCATTAAGCATAGTGAACACAACAACATCTATATCCAATAATTATGAATACCACTTTACATTTAACATATCATTCCAAAACGCACAACGTCATAACATATCTTATTACATTTATTGTGCACAAAAGACTATCAAAATGTCATATACAGTGCTAGGAAAGAAGTATCCACTTTACATTTAACATAAACGTACAACGTCACCACATAATCTGTTATATATCTATCGCATACAAATAGCATATCCAACGACCACCGTCATCACATACCCTGCTATATCTATCGCATACAAATAATAGATCCAACGACCTGTAAATACATCAACACCAATTTTAATTTTTTCCACCGTCGAATCATCAAGACACACTTTATATTTAACATATCATTTTACAACGCACACCATCACAACAAACCATACTACAATTATCATGCACGAATGATTGTATCCTCGAAATCGAATATCCAAACTTCATATATACCAATGTCATCTTCTTCAACAAACTGTCAAAGATCGAGATTTATTTGCACGATCCGTAATCGCTGCAGACAGTTAATGCACGAGGCCGAGAATACACTCACCAATGAACAATTCAAATTTGCACAAAAGTAGTGCTTAATGTAATATAAGGGTAACAGTGTGCATTAGAATCATATTGATACTTAAATATTTCACGCAACTCAACTATAGAAAGAGGAAGACACATGTCCTATGCAGTGCACAGTAGGAGTTACACCATCAATAGTACCTACACTAATATGTAGCCTCACCGACTCCACTGCTTCTACCGACTTGATCGAGCTTTACAGGAGGAACCATACGATAGGCGACGTCTTTAAGTATCCATTGTCCAAGGCTAGATACGTAAGTATAATTTATTTCCAAAAACTCACCCACTTTAATGCAATATAATAAATCACGAGTTATATATTACTTTTCTTGTTTTTTTGTAACTAAACAGAATCAGATGATACGGATGCGGACAGAGAGCACCTCCGCGGGGACGACTATGCCTGACCGCGATATTCTGCGCCACGTGATCGGTGGTAAGCAGCGGGGTCATATTCCTGGAATAGGTCGAGTGTTACCCGACGGTGGTCAGAAGACGACCTTCAGCGCCTCACGAGCTCGCGAGCAAGCCTCTGTGTCCTCGCTGCAGGAAAAAGTGCAGAAGCAAGCCGAGGAGCTATAGACCCGAGGGACCCATGTTGATATTATGATGTACTTTTTGAGGTCTCAGTCGGGTTTGGCCGATCGGCTAGTGAGTGGCATGTCGGGGACATCGGGATCACATGATGCTTCACAGGGTGAGTCTCGAGTGCCGGGAGGGAGTGGGGGTAGTGGGGGTGGGCGTGTAACATATGGGATGTTTGGGTCCCATGGGTCGGTTTATATTTGTTTTGGGGTTATGGACAAATTTGAAGAGATTTAACCGGATTATTATGTGTTTATGTAGATTATGTGTTAGGATTCTCGCTAAATGGATTACGTGTATAGTTTGGACCATTTTGCGGATACCTAGGTTATGTATAGTTTTGTAGATGATCACGTGATCACGGGTTTTGAACCGTTTTTGGCGAATTTGGATACATATGATTATCTTTAGCGAATTTGGATATATATGATATTATGTTTAGCAAATTTGGTGATGTTTTAGCATAAAACAGGTTCTGAAAACAGGTTTTTATTGTGTAGATTTTTTCCCAAAAAAATCTGAAAATTACCCATTTTGGAGATGCTGCAAAACGGGTCAGAGACTTTTGGATGGGACATGTCCCTGCCAAAGGTTTAGACAGTTTATTATGGCCTGCTATTTTAGCGGAGACATGTCCCCGCCAAAATGAAAGATTTCAACAGTAATTAAAACATTTGGCGGGGACATGTCCCCGCCAAAAAAGCATTTCTCAACAATTTTAGTGATTTTTAGCGGGGACAAATCCCCGCAAAAAAGTGTGATTAATTAACTTAATCATCATTTTAGTGTTTTTTCGAGTTAATTTAGTTCACTTTTGGCGGGGACATGTCCCCGCCAAAAGAGATGCCATGTTGGACAATCTTTGACCAGGCCAAATGCCGTGGGTCCCACGAGTCCCCGCCAAAAGGATAACATTGTCTCCGCCAAAAGTATCAGCGACTATGTGTTAGCGGGGACGCTTCGGCGGGGATATGTCCCCGATGGTAAAAAATTGTGTTCCTCATTTTGTATAATTTGTCATAAATACACTTGGTCAAATTGTGTCTGGTTCGTCCCTGTGGCCCAGTATACACTACCAAGTGAGAAGGAACATGTTTCCATAAAGGCATGCAAAGAAGAAAACGGATCAATTGTATGTGTGTACTAACGAGAAAGAGAAAATACACATATATGTTTGTTAACAAACTACAGATCCAACAACTTTGTGATCGATGGCATAATAAAAGCCCATTTTTCCGTCAAACAACTCGGTGACAACGACACATGTTTGCTCGGTTTCACAATTTCACGAAACGCTCGGCATCCAACAACATTCTTATATAATAATCGATTATCTTGGTTATATCATTGTAACTAGTTTCAAGATTCTAGAACAAGATAACAAGGACCAACTCTCTGTTGGAAAATTTGAGGTGAAAATGTGATTTTTCACCCACTTTGGACACAAGTAATTATAGACTCGAGTTGTCTATATGAATGTCATACTAATCAGATACGTACTCCTTTATGAGAGCTTCGTAACAATATAATGAGTGTCCAAAATGAAGCTAATGTGAATGAGATATCGAGTCTCGAACTATGCCATTTGGAATGTAACTTAAGGAATAAAAATAGGACAAAGTTTATCCCATTGGTGGGTGAACAAAGCGAATTTGGGCTCAAACTAAATGAAGCCACGTGGGCGAGCTGGGCTTATTTCTTTTGCTCCAAGTCGGTAGTTTTAAGACCCAACTTTGACCTATTTCCTTATTTATTGCTTTGGATTGTAACAATGAGATATCACGAGGTGCATTACGGTTTATGTTTAAACTTGATATGATCAATTGAATGAAATTGATCACGTTTAATTGTGAATCATTAAATCATTGTTCCATATTGTAGTATAAATCCAAGCTATCTCGGCCATTCAAGACACACCAAAATCACGACTTCACTCTTATCTCTTACTACTCACTCAAGAACTCAGACGAAATTTCGAGCAAGTTGGTTATCTCCGTGATTTACGCTTAAGCCGTTGTACCACAGGAGACAGTAGTCTTTTGGTAGAGCCTGTTGTTTTAAGGGAACCGTGTTCAACACGGACTCGGCTATGTATTTTATATGTTATAATTGTGATTCCTGTTGTGTATCATTCCTCTCTTTGCGTTCTTTGATTATATGTTTACTTATATGTTATGCTTTAACTTCTTTATGTGTTGTTTTATCTAATTATGTTGTTTGGTGCGGTATAATTCTCCTACAGTACTTAAAACAGTTCTAAAAAAAAAAAAAAAACATTACCCAATGACAGTATTTGGAACAATCTTTTAAACGGTTTTGGCCTCCTTTTTGAGAACATTTAGATCATGTTTTCGTTTGATCTTGTGTGTTAATAGCATTCACATAAGTTTATTATAGTATTTCGGACATATCTCTATATATGTGTTTATGGTTGGAGATGTGCTTATCATATGATTTATGTTGTTCTAGTACTCATGTATCTTATATACTCGGATATTTTCAATTTTATATCTTTGTTTTCATGAAAGTTTTAATATGATATTGTGCTCTGGTATTATGTTTTCTGGTGGAATCACTATGCGTATACTTTATGTAAGTTCTTTGCTCAAGACTTACAATTAGCCCCTTAATGTGTTATACTTAAACAGCTTTTATGCCATGTTTATTTTAATGCATAGTATTTGTATCAAAAAGATCATAACGGAATATACATATAGAAGTTGTTAATTAGCTAAAGTAAGAGTGCATATTTCGGTTTATAATGATGGTTAGTTCTAATTTTGTTATGCAAAATCAATATATTCTTTGAAAAAATTTATGCAAAATGAATTTCTTTCTTGATTTTCGTTTAAGACGAGCCGTTTGTATCTTTGAAAGTGACATTGAAGGCTGATTGGTTCTTTGAATTTTCATCTTTGAAAAGTGACCTTTAAGGCTGTTGTTGTTGAAATCTATGTCTTGAAAAGTGACCTTAAAGGCATGTTTGGTTGCAATTTTTTTATCTTGAAAAGTGACTTTAAAGCCTATTTGGATTCTTGATTTTATCCGAAAAATCTGTTTGGATTTGATTTTATCTTGATTTTATTTTATGCATAAAATATGTAGTTTGATTGCTGATTTTTATTTTCAGTTTGATTGCTGATTTTAGTGCATAAATGTTTCCTTGCTGATATTTTTTTAATTTGATTTGCTGGAATATTTCATTGGTGCTTAAAATCCAGGTTCTTTGAAATTTTTAGAAAAAAAAAAACAATTGGTTTGCTGAAATAAGTGTGTAGTAAAACTGTATGGAAGATTATACAAAGGAATTTGTTTCCTAACTTGTTTGTGTTCAATATATAATCATCCAAATGAAACTAGTTCATATATCGAGTTTGTTTGAGATATGGACAACTTTTATATATATCTGATAGTACACTCTGTACACAAAATGAGTTATTAATATATTGCTAACTAGAGCTTGTTGAAATTTCGAATGGTTGAGGCAACGAAGCGAATGTGCCTCAGGTTGTGAATGCCACAAATGCTCCTTTGGCCAACTTGTTGCATACCATGCCGAAAAGCCGAGAAATTTTCGGTTTGCATTTCAAAGGTGGCAACACAAAATGTTCTTTACCTCACCACATTGAATTTGGCTCGGTTCCTTACCGAATCGCTCCTCAAATTGTCGAAGGGAGGCGATGCTCAATCTGTGGTGTGGTAGATGCTTGAAACACTCGAATTCTTGTCTTGTAACTATGTGTTGAGCGGGTTGGTTGATCCGTTGTACAATGTGTATTGCAAAACAAAGGCGGCCAAGGAACTATGGGAATCATTGGAGAAGAAATACAAAACGAAGATGCAGGAACTAAAAAGCATGTGGTGGCTAGGTTCTTAGAGTTCAAAATGGTTGATACAAAAACCGTGATGAGCCAAGTACAAGATCTTCAAGTTGTATTACATGATATCCATGCGAAGGCATGAATTTAGTGAGACGTTTCAAGTGGCGGCAATGATTGAGAAATTACCACCTAGTTGGGTAGACTTCAAAACTACCTAAAGCATAAGCGAAAGGAAATGTCGGTGGAGGATCTCATTGTTCGTCTTCGCATTGAAGAAGACAACAAATTGGCTCTAAGAAGAGTTATGTGCCCGAGCATGCTAAGGCAAATGTGGTTGAAATTGGACAATCATCAAAGGCAAACAAAGGCAAAGCTTATTTGAAAGGCAAAGGGAAAATGGATAACCTTGGTCCTAAGGGAAAAACTTTCAAGAATAAGTTCAAGTGCTACAATTGTGATAAACCGGGTCACAAGGCTGCTGATTGCAAATTGCCGAAACGTGAGGCCCCTCGTCAAGCAAACATAATTGAGAACATGCATGATGATGTGGAGCTTGTGGCCATGATTTCTGATCTTACTGCTATGATTTCAGAAGTGAACTTGGTTGGCTCTAATGCAAGTGAATGGTGGGTTGATACCGGTGCTACTCGTCATGTTTGTTCAAACAAGAGTCTCTTTAGTTCATTTAAGGAGGTCACAAATGGTGAGCAACTCTTCATGGGTAACTCGGCCACTTCCGAGATCAAGGGTGAAGGTGATGTCGTGTTGAAGATGACATCAGGAAAAGAGTTGAAACTTAAGAATGTGTTGTTTGTCCCGGAAGAAATTCGTAAGAATCTCGTGTCCGGGTGGCTTCTTAATAAGTTTGGTTTTAGACTAGTGTTTGAGTCGGATAAGTTTGTCTTAACCAAAAGTGGAATATTTGTTGGTAAGGGTTATGCCTCAATGGTATGTTTAAACCGAATGTTGACAACTAAAGGATGAAATGAATGCTACTACTATTTATTCTTACTTATATGAGTCTTCCTACATTTAAGCATGTCATTTCTTTTCTTATATTAGTTGTTAAAATATTGTTTTACATACATCTGATCCACATTTACTCAACCTGCTCTTGAAACCACATGATCTAATTCACACAATAGTGTGTGATTTAAATTGTATAACCATAATGGAGATAAGCACTTCATTATATGCATCAAGGATGTATATGGTGGTTTAATTTTAGATTAAACACACAAGTCGTTCGATTGCGTATCGAATATTGAGAAGTTTGGACTAATTGTAAATAGTTGCAAATAATCAAATTATTGTATCATTTTAGAAAAAAAAAATGATGAAACGAATATGGATGACGTGTAAAAGTTACACAACAATTTATTCCTAGAATGCTCCCAAACATGTGTGTTTATAGGTGGTATATGAATCATATATACAAGTAATATGAATGTGTATGTAGAAAAGCTATGAGTTAATCGAATGATGCATCTTACATCATACGCTTGATTCCTTGGTCTATAGCATGCTAGACACGGAAGTTTGTTAATTATGATAAGGAAATTAATTAACACCAAACATTCAAAAGATGTAAAACTTGTATAGTGTCATACTATTTCATCTAATAAACATAATCGGTATATCGAAAGGAGAAAGCGCCTATAAATTCTTGAGATAATTTCCATGTGGGGATTCCGGCCTAGCTAGAGTTCAAAACGACACCAATAGAGGTAAAGTTGTTGCGGTTGGAATACTCAAAATTCTTGGACTTGTGTGATGAGTGTGAGAAACTCTAATTAGCATAGACATATTATGTCAATCGACAACTACTCTCAAGTTATCACTAATGACTCATTGAGGTCATAGTATAACATTGCGGATCCGCTCACGAAATGTGAAATTAGAATTAGAGAGTCAGTTAGTAAGTCGTTAAGAGGAATGGGACTAAAGCCCTTGAAAAGTTTATATGAAGGAAAACCTAACCCAGTTGACTGGAGATCCCAAGATCTGGGTTCAATAGGACAACCTACTTGTATAAACCAAGGAAGGTCGGTCACTGTGGGGGAGTAATAAACTCTTTACCAATTTAAGGGAGTTAGTAAACTTCCTAGTCCATTCCTATAACAGTGGCAAGATGAGGTTAAGCATATCGCTTTTAATGATTAGAATTGAATCACCTATGTGAGAGAAGTGGGTCGCTTCTAAAGGAAATGTGGGCGCATTTCCTAAAAGCTCTTCTGAGAACAGGGCTAGTGTTCATGACCATAACGAACACGACTATGAGGATTTAACCATGTCGGGGAGAGTCTGTGTGAACATATATTGTCGTCTATATAAATAGCGGATCGGTTCAAAGACATCAAGTTCTCTTGGCGGCTAGTAGGCTAATTATATTTCATAAGGGAAGGTTCAAGGGTAACACCTACCTATCCTATCGGGACTCAACCATTGAGTTTTCATTGGAATTGTGTGAGTTACCACTCGATCTCCATTCATGTGGGGATTGTTGGAAAATTTGAGGTGAAAATGTGATTTTCACCCACTTTGAACACAAGTAATTATAGACTCGAGTTGTCTATATGAATGTCATACTAATCGGAATCGTACTCCTTTATGAGAGCTTAGTAACAATATAATGAGTGTCCAAAATGAAGCTAATGTGAATGAGATATCGAGTCTCGAACTATGCCATTTGGAATGTAACAAGGAATAAAAATAGGACAAAGTTTATCCCACATTGGTGGGTGAACAAAGCTGAATTTGGGCTCAAACTAAATGAAGCCACGTGGAGCGAGGCGGGCTTATTTCTTTTGCTCCAAGTCGTAGTTTTAAGACCAAACTTTTGACCTATTTCCTTATTTATTGCTTTGGATTATAACAATGAGATATGCGGGGTCTGTTACGGTTTATGTTTAAACTTGATAACGATCAATTGAATGAAATTGATCACGTTTAATTGTGAATCATTAAATCTGTTGTTCCATATTGTAGTATAAATCCAAGCTATCTCACCATTCAAGACACACCAAAATCACGACTTCACTCTTATCTCTTACTACTCACTCAAGAACTCGACGAAATTTCGAGCAAGTTGGTTATCTCGTGATATACCTTAAGCCGTTGTACCACAGGAGACGGTAGTCTTTTGGTAGACGCGAACTGTTTTAAGGGAACCGTGTTCAACACGGGACTCGGCTATGTATTTTATATGTTATAATTGTGATTCCTGTTGTGTATCATTCCTCTCTTTGCGTTCTTTGATTATATGTTTACTTATATGTTATGCTTTAACTTCTTTATGTGTTGTTTTATCTAATTATGTTGTTGGGTGCGGTATAATTCTCCTACACTCTCCAGTCCCATTACCAAAATATTCATTTCCAAAATACAAATCTTTATGCAGAACTACAAAAGAGAGACATAACAAAAACTAAGAACAAATCATTATTCTGCTCCACGGATAAGAAGCCTAAACAAACTTCCTGCTTCCCGGATCCGCGAAAACTCAATACAGAACGCCTTAACTTCAATGAAAACATCTTGAACATTGATAATCTTGCTTCTGATCAAAGTCTCCAAAAAAACACACAAAATCCTCACCAGCGGATCCGCAGATATATATCCTTGATGTTCTTGAAAGACGATATACAGTTGGTTATGTACTCATGAACAAACTCAGATGGTAACTCACCAGCTGTGGCTAACTCGCTTACAACTTCCATTAAATTAATACTCATATCCATGTTCACAAGAACTTTGAAGTACTCAGAAATTTCGGTGAATCCTTAAGTTTGATTAAAACTTCAACAGCTTTTGAGGATTGTTCTCCACCAATTCAGGTAGCTTACTCGGAGTTAATTTACAGTGATCCACGGGCTCGGGTCAGATGTTAACTCAAGTGAAACTTGTTCTTGTTGAGATGTAGCAGGCGGCCTTTCATTTCTTTCACAAAGCTTATAAGCTATACATTCACAAGGCCGAATGAATTAAAACATTATACTATTTCAGAACATCATATAATTTATATCCAGTAATGACTCACTAATTTACTGAGATCATGCAAATACTAAATTGCACCTTACGAGTACAAATTATTGCTACGACATAGACAAATATAAAAAACTTTGGTTTCCAAAACAACACATGCATCCAACTGATAAAATCAGATAGCGCCTTTAATCAGAACAAACATATATGCTTCAGTTATCCCCGTACGTTACCAAAAATTGATCTACATCGCATAAGCATTCAGTGTGTAAACTAAACTATATTCTTAAAGAAGTTAAAGCCCCACAAAAAATCAGCAAAAGCTACTTCTTCAGGACAGACACATGCCAAGCACTATGTTCTTATGTTGAAAAACATAGCTATAACAACAACCAGACCTTGTGCCTTACTAAATAAGATACACACCCAGATGATATTTATGATCTTTAAGTCGTTGAAATCATCAGTAGAATCCATATGTCACAACTACAACACAATCAAATGTTTATAGTTCATCTGTTTATTTACACATATACAAACAAAAACAGCCTTATTGCTTCGGTATATATATATACACACAACACGTAGACACCTAAAATGATTAATACGTACACTACACAAAGTCGCTTCCGCTTAAACGTCAAGTCTAGCAATATGCATACTAGCTATATAGTGAATTAATTCTAGAAATACAAAACTGATGATAAAATAGTGTGTCACAAGCAAAACTAAAACTGTAACATAGCAAAAAGATAAGTATACATGCAAAAACTACACCTAAAGCAAAAATGCAGTATCAATTTTCAACATATAAAATCAATATACATTCTATTTGATAACGGATCATTATACTATCAAAATTTGTTATTTGAGTCGTTAAACATGTATTAACAATCATGAGGGCCGTCCGGGGATTTTTGGGAGCATGTGCCATTATCATAAAAGACCCTTAAACCCAAAATTTTAAGCTGATGCAAATTAAAATTATTAACATTCTAAAAATGATATAAGTATCCATGCATGTTAAGAGTTAATTTCTTAACGATAACAAAGTAATTTCAATCATAGGTACACATTACACGATACAGGCATAACTGCATAAAGAAAAAACGATATAACAGCCGAATATAGTATTGTATAATTGTATCAAGTTTCAAATCCATCCACTATTCTGATTTATTCAAACATCGGATAACATAAGCGCAAGCTAGACAACTAGTAAAGTAGCAATAAGGAAATTAAACTAAAAAAAAAGGACTAACAAAAAATAGAGATAGGAACCTGCTGGTGAGAAATCGTATGCATGATGATGCCGAATGTCGAATCTCGAATGCGTAACACTTTAGTCGAAGTGGTAACTTTCAAGTTTTAATATTAACATACATAGACTTTGCTAACCGCCAAACAAAAGAAAGAAAAAACATGGACTAGGGTTGTAATTGGGCCTTTTATACTGTACAAGTATCGGTCGGCGTCTATTGGATTTTGGGCCTGTGCAGTTGGTCACTTTGCAAATGCCCAAATCCGACTGGATACCTCACATCAACCAATTACCTTATCAAAGTGTCCGGATCATGTATCGTGTCATCTTACATGTCACTTGCAACTCAGTTTTATTTAAAAAAAAAAATGTCAGAAAAAGTAAGTTATAAAAGTGAGTTTTAGGTGCTGTGTTAGATTACATGACACATATATAGACACTAATGAATCGGTAACCGGTTAATATGAGTTACCTGGTTGTCACAGTGATCTAAATGATTGTTGTGTAAAATTTTAAAACCCGCTTAGCTATATTTGATACCACAATTACAAGCTTAACAAGTTTTGATAATACAGTGACTCAAATGAGCGAAAATGCGAAATACAAAAGTGTACATTTAAACTTTTTCTATATCAAAGTGCTGGAAATGACTATTATCACCCTAATTTTATTGCAATTTTATTATCTAAAAAATATGAATAATTAGTATTTATAAAAAAGTATTGTTAAACAATACTGAGAGTCTGAGACATTGACATGTTCATCAGCCCTTACTAACAATGGACTTGAGTGTAGGCTACTGTTGAAGCAAATTCCCGCTATCCGGTTAGGCTGGAGGGCCCTACTTTAATCGACGATGCCGGAGGGAATAAGTCTTCCTTCCTGCACAATAAGCAACACGCGTTAGCCTCGCCCCAGACGATGTCCAGGACCAAGCTCCAGCGTGAAAGTAAGCTGGGGGGTAAAGATGGTAATAAATGCAGTGGTTAATGTAAGTGTGTGTATTTATGTCCCTGGAATCATTAAATGTGTTGGGGTATTTATACTACCCCAACTATGTACCTTCGTTATTGTAGATATACTGTTCGTGCAGACCTATATTACCTGTTTGCAAGCCTATAGCCACCCTAGTTGATAGGCCACGTGGTGAGAATCCCTTAAAAACTGGATACTGTCATTTGTCGTCCGGACGGTTTAGACAATGCCGTCCGGCCAGCGATGTTGCCGGACTGCATGTCTTCCGGACATATACGCCAACAGCTACCCTCAATAACAACAACCCTCAGCAACCTTCGTCTTTCCTGCCACATTAGTTTTCTCTCTCCTGCGACCTACAGATTACCTTTTAGGCACAATAAGGAGACCTGCACTATAAAATCATACCCAACAAAGATTCCTTTACATTTTTGGCATCACATGGGAGTCAACTGAGTATCATAATCGGTTGAGTGCAACCCTCTCGGCTCTAGGTCTCCTCCAACCCAAATGCCCACAACAAGGACAACCCCATGCAACCTCCTCCAACCCAATCGGTTGAAGGCTTATTGCGGGTAGCCTAAAGATGAAATTCAAAGATTCAGTTAACAAACATGGTTGCCGGCCAGTTGCCTCACTGCCTCAATACACACTACCAAGTGAGAAGAGATGTGTGTGCGCATTGCCACATAGGCATACAGATCAGTGTTTGTGTGTACAAACAGAAGAAGAGAAACACATACATGTTTTTAAGAGATGTATACATTAAAAGCCCATACAAATTTCAGTGATCAGTGATGCCATAATAAAAAGCCCATTTATTCCATCCAACAACTCAGAAACACATAGCATATATAAGTTGCATATCTGCTCAATTATCCAACAATGTTCTCATACAATAGATTTATATTGGTTATATCTATTATTACTAATTACTGATTTCAAGATTCTAGAAAAAGATAACAAGAACCAACTATCCAGTCCCATTACCAAAATATTCATTTCCAAAATACAAATCTTTATGCAGAACTACAAAAGAGAGACATAACAAAAAAGACCAAACTAAGAACAAATCATTATTCTATTCCAAGGTTTTAACAAATCATTATTCTGTTACTGCTTCCCGAATCTGTGAAAACTCAATACAGAATGCCTTAAGTTCAGTGAAAAGATCCTGAACATTGATAATATTGTTTCTGATCAAACTCTGCAAGAAAATACAGAAAAGCCTCACCAGCCGGTTCTGCATGTACTTATCCTTGATGTTCTTGATAGACGATATACAGTTGGTTATGTACGTATGCACAAACTCAGATGGTAACTCAACAGCTGTGGTTAACCGACACAACATCCATTAAATTAATACTCATATCCATGTTCACAAGAACTGTGAAGTACTCAGAAATTTCGGTGAATTCATAAGTTTGATTAAAACTTCAACAGCTTCTGAGGATTGTTCTCCACCAATTCAGGTAGCTTACTTGGGTTAATTTACAGTGATCCACGGGCTCCGGATCAGATGTTAACTCAAGTAAAACTTGTTCTTGTTGAGATGTAGCAGGCGGGCCTTCCATTGCTTTCACAATGCTTATAAGCTTAAACAATAAACATTCACAAGGCAGAATGAATTAAAACATTATACAATTTCATAACATCATAAAATTTATATCCATTAATTAATGACTCACTAATTTATTGAGATCATGCAAATACGTACCAGATTGCTCCTTAGACCTTTAGGAGTACAAATTATTGCTAAAATATAAACACAAATAAAATTTAAAAAATTTAACAAAAAATAGATAAATAAAGATCATTGGTTTTCAAAGCAACTCATGCATCTAACTGATAAATTCAGATACTTAACATATATATGCTTGGGACAAACTATAGGCTTCAGTTGTTCCCTGTAAGTTAGCAAAAATTGCTTTACATCACATAAGCATTCAGTATGTACATCTTAAAGAAGGCAAAGCACCAAGAAAAATAACAAACGCTACTTCTTCATGACAGAAACATGCCAAACATGATCTTTTACGTTTATAAGTATAGCTATACAACAAACAAACAAACATTATATCTTTGTAAATAAGATACACACCGGAGGATACTTATGATCTTTAAATTGCTGAGATCATCAGTAAAATCCATAGGTCACTACTATAACACAAGTACACAACCATACGTTTATAGTTCATCTCTTTATTTACACATATACAAACAAAAACAGCCTATATAACTAACTTCATGCATGCAGTATACACAACGTCACGTACACACCTAGAATGATCAATACACTGCTAAATAACACTACACAAATTTGCTTTGGCTTAAACGTTGAGTCTAGCAACATGCATACTAGCTACATAGTGAGTTAATTCTATAACTATAAACTGATGATAAAATAGTGTGACATGAGCAAAATTAAAACTGAAACATAGCAAAAAAAAAAGTATACATGCAAAAACTACACTCAAAGCAATAAAATGCAGTATCAATTTTCAACATATACAAATTTAATCAATATACATTCTATTAGTTTTTATAAAAAAAATAAAAATAAACATTAAGTTGTGTTTGATTATGATGTACCTGTATACGGTTGGGGTTGAAATTTTATACTATCCGTAATTGCAGCTTTTAGGTTTGAATTCAGCGTTTCAATTTCTAATATATATATAGACTTTGCTACCGCCAAACAAAAGATAAACATGGACTAGGATTGTAATTGGGCCTTTTATACACTATGCAAGTATTTTGTGTAGTTGGTCACTTTGCACGGGGCCAAATCCGGCCACGACAATCACAAAGATAGATTATGTTGTAAGTGGATACCTCTTATCAAGCAATTACCCTTATAAAAGTGTCTGGATTATGTATCGTGTCATCTTACATGTCACTTTTAACTCAGTTTTATAAAACAATTGTTTATAGAAAAAATTGTCAAAAAAAAGTAACTTATATAGACACTAATGAATCGGTAACCGGTTACTATTAGTTACCCAGTTGCTACAATGATCTAAATGATAGTTTTGTACAAGTTTTATACCTACTTAGCTAGCTTTGATGCTACAATTACTTACTTAACAAATTTTGATAATACAGTAGGTAAAAAACTCATAAAATTAATACAGTGACTCAAATAAATGAAAATGCGAAACACAAAAGTGTACCTTTAAAATTTTTTCTATATCAAAGTGGTGTAAAATGACTATCATCACCTAATTATATTCCAATTTGATTATCTCGAAAATATGAATAGTTAGTATTTATAAAAATATTGTTAACAATACTGAGATATTGACATGTTCATTAGCCTGTTACTAACAATGGACGTGAGTGTAAGATATAATATCAGAATTCTTAGATTATTTTGAATATGTTTTAGCATTTTTTACAAGTGAAAATATGAATCTACAGAGTGTTTATATGACTTTTTCCCAAAAGAAAGTAGCGTCATTTTTATCACTGAGTTTAAACAACTAAAGCTTTTGATCTTTTATAACTTTTATTTGTACCCTTATGCAATTTACTTACTACGCATACTTTGTGCTCAAATTAGTCTATCAATCCTCGATTCCTGATGCATTTCCGAGTCTTTTCTATGATTTTTAAGCAAATGACAACGGTCGCCCATAGTGGGGGTAGAATAACATATAGAGGAATGACCCAGATTAAGTCTCGTCACAACTCGACACACTTTCTAATGATTCAACATTCACTATTCACTTTTATCTCTCGGACAGATTTTAGCCACAATTTAACAAGTTAAAGTTGTTGAAACTAAAAAGTTTGTAAATTCTAAACTTATGTTTTAACAATGATCTCGTATGTTAACTCGCATGAATCACGATCATATGAAAGTAGTTGCACGAGTAATGAGTTATTTAAAAGAAACAAAATAAAACATTTTCTTAAAAGATGAAATTCAAATGATTCAGTTGACAAACAAAACATGGTTGCCAGTTGCCTCACTGTCTCAATACACACTACCAAATGAGAAGAGATGTGTGTACTGTGCACATTGCCACATAGGCATACAGATCAGGGTATGTGTGTACAAACAGAAGAAAACACACACACATGTTTGTCAGCAGATGTATACATTACAAAGCCCATTTATTCCATCCAACAGCTCAGTGGCACATGTCATATCTGCTCAATTATCCAACGGTGTTCTCATACAATAGATTATACTGGTCTATTGTTACTAAATTCAAGATTCTAGGAAAAAGATAACCAGAACCAACTATCCAGTCCCATTTCCAAAATACAAATCTTTATGCAGAACTACAAAAGAGAGACATGAGAAAAAAAATGCCAAACTAAGAACAAATCATTATTCTATTCCGAGGTTTTAAGAAGCCTAAACAAAGTTGCTGCTTCCCCGATCCGTGAAAACTCAATACAGAACGCCTCAACTTCAATGAAAAGATCTTCAACATTGATAATTTTTCTTCTGATCAAACTCTGCAAGAAGACACACAAAAGCCTCACCAGACGGTTCTGCATGTACTTATTATCCTTGATGTTCTTGATAGATGATATGCAGTTGGTTATGTACGTATGCACAAACTCAGATGGTAAATCACCAGCTGTGGTTAACCGGCTTACAACATCCATTAATTTAATACTCGTCATATCCATGTTCACAAGAACTGTGAAGTACTCGGAAATTTCGGGTGAATTCATAAGTTTGATTAAAACTTCAACAGCTATTGACGGATTGTTCTCCACCAATTCAGGCAGCTTACTCGGAGTTAATCCACAGTGATCCACGGGCTCCAGGTTAGATGTTAACTCAAGTGAAGCTTGTTCTTGTTGAGATGTAGCAGGCGGGCCTTTCATTGCTTTCACAATGCTTATAAGCTATACATTCACAAGGCGGATGAATTAAAACATTTATACAATTTTAGAACATCATATAATTAATTATAATGACTCACTAATTTATTGAGATTATGCAAATACTAAATTGCTCATACGAGTACAAATTATTTCTACAACATAGACAAATATAGAAATCTTTGGTTTCCAAAGCAACACATGCATATCCAACTGATTTAATAAATCAGATAATGCCTTTTAATAAATCAGATAATGCCTTTAATTAAGACAAACATATATGCTTCAGTTATCCGTTACCAAAATTGATCTACATTGCATAAGCATATAGTGGTTAAACTAAACTATAATGTAAAAGAAGTTAAAGCCCCAAAAAAATCATCAAACGCTACTTCTTCAGGACAGACATATGCCAAACATGATGCTCTTACGTTTATAAATATAGCTATTATAACAACAAACAGACACTGTATCTTTTTAAATAAGATGTACACCCGGATGATATTAATTATGATCTTTAAGTTGTTCAAATCGTCAGTAAAATCCATAGGTAACTACTACTATAACACAACCAAATGTTTGTAGTTCATCTCTTTAATAACAAAAACAGCCTATAAAACTAACTTCATGCATGCATATATGCAGTATACACAACGTCACGTACACACCTAGAAATAATAGGTACACTGTACTCTACACAAAGTTGCTTCGGCTTAAACATCGAGTCTAGCAATATGCATACTAGCTATATATGAGTTAATTCTAGAAATATAAACCTGATGATAAAATAGTGTGACACGAACAAAATTAAAACTGAAACATAGCAAAAAACAAGTATACATGCAAAAACTACACCTAAAGCCAAAAATGCAGCATCAATTTTCAACATATACAAATTTAATCAATATATTCTATTAGTTTTTACAAATAATTAATAAACATTAGGTCGTCTTTGATCATGATGTACCTTTATACGGTTGTGGTTGACGGTGGCGATGAGAGAAGCGCTGGTTGTTGAAATTTTAGAATGGCAACTTTTAGGTTTAAATTAGGATTATCTATGCGGAGGCCCAACCATTAATTATTTTTTGTTTAGACCACCTATTTATTTAAAATAACGTATGGATCACCCAAATATGTGTTTGTTTCCGTTTATACCGATATCATTCAATTTTTTGCCAAAAAATTGTACAATTTGAAGGACAAAGCTTACGTTTAACATATCAAAACAATAAAATTAGAAATTTAAACGTAAAACATTAGTTAATTTATCAAAAATCGCTTTTGACTAAATGAAGGTGCATTTAGATAATGAGTAAAACTCTCGTTGTTTCAAAGATTTTCGGGGGAAAAATATCCGAAATTGTTATAAACGAAAGCAAACGCATAAATGGGTGGCATATAAATTACTTTTGATAAATGGGTGACCACCCAATAAATAATCCTTTTAAATTAAATTGTGTATATTTATTTTTTAGGCTAATAAAGTAATTGTGCTTGTTGGGATTTTAGATCTAGTTAACCAGTAACCTCTACAAATACGCAGCGGATAATGGATCTAGTTGATACAATTATGTTAACACGTAAATAACAAACACATAATTAATACATTATTAATTAATTAAAAGGGAATAAAGAAGGCTAACCTTGCTTGGCAATTGAACTCTAGTAACGGAACAAGAAACCCTACGAAACCTTTAAGTATCTAAAATAGATACCTCAAAGAGTATCACACACAAACCCGATTCACGTATACGTTCGATGTAGCTAGTCGAGAACGTAAACTAAAACCAAAACCAAGTCAACAACCTTGACCACTTGAATAAAACCCCACGTACATAATATCTCCAAGGAAACCAAGTTGCTTCTGTCCGAGAACCAACAAAGTTGGAAAACAGCTTGTTAAAGCTTACCCGATATCGGACACGCCTTGTCCGATATCTTACGCTACATCCGAGATGAGAGTCACGAGCGTACAGATTACACCCTATTCTTCTTTGTTTATTGTGTCGACAAGGAGACAAAATCGGTAGCTAATTAATAACCTTAATACTTGTTACGAATACAAGTTTAAGACCAAAACAAAATCCTCTTTGTCAACTTGATTTACAAGTCAACCAAGAATGAAGAAGCATAGATTATGTGTTCGTGATGGGGTTTAGAACCGAAGTTATGCATGCAAAGGTAAAGGCGGAGATGTGCTTATATAGGCTTTATGTCATACCAACTAGAAAACCTAGCTTGGTCAACAAGTTGAAAACCCACACACAAACCCAACCCTCTATAAGCGATCGTATGGGATTCACTAGGCCCAGGCTTTCCCAATTTTGACCCAAACAGAACTCCTAAAGCCCACGGGTCAAAAGCAGTTCTGGTCAAGTTACATGCATATTCGGTAACGTTTATTCAAATATAGTTTATGTTCAACACGTATACTCGTGTTTATCGCGTGTGCCCCATCGGCTCATATCGTTTAGTTGCTTTGTCGTGTTTCAAAACTCCCACAAACCAACAGCTCCACTGGGAGTTGGTGTGTCGAATAGCAGACAAAATCTAACGACGGAAGCGCCTAGCAAACGCCTCACTCGCTTTTAACTAAAAGTGTCTCGAAAGAATAGTTTCGTAAAGTTTCTCAAGAGCATGGTCATTCAATGTCTTGCTCTAATCATCCTTTGTAATAGATACCGTTAAACCATGGATTATGGATCTCAAATCATTCCATATTGTTTAACCATTTAGAATCTCATTATAGATTTTAATTCGGATATACCAAATGTAATCAAGAATCATCTTGTATTACCCTTTGGGTCCGGCCGAACAGTTATCCGATTAAATCGGAGGCGCCATGGTATCTTTCTGCACATATCAAGTGGAGTAACAAATCCTTTATTGACGCAAGTGTTGTGGATCTTGCTTTACATCACTCAAATATAGCTTTTATAACTACCTTGTTCGAGATAGCGTTTTGTATAATTACAAAAAATGATATCCACATATGAGAACTTGCTTGTATCTCAAGTCTAAGGATGAAGATAACCAACCATTTTTAATATTTTACTTATGACAAGTATCCAAAAGTAAATGTTTGAAAGTTGGGGAATCCAATATGCATCTCTAGTGAATGCATATGAGTTTAGTGGGAGCAATCCGAATTCTCTTTAGATTTATAACAAACACTCACATTTGCCTTATCATAACAATATTCCCATATTGTTAACCGACAATGGACATATTTAGAATAATAAAAATTATTCAAGGATTAAACATGCAAATATAGGATAACAATTATTATATGAATGAATAACAAATACCAAGTATCTTTATTCATCATAAAGTAAAAATTGTCTTTCAATCCCAATTATCCAAATACTAAAACAGATATGTATAAAACTCATTTAGTAAGTTGAAGCCTAATGTTTCCAACATTTTCAACCTTTCGTTAAAAGAAAAACTAAATAGTCGTCTCAATAAACTTTCCGAATACTTATTTCAAAATATCACTTATAGTGAGAGATTTGAAATATAAGATGAGTGTCTTATCTCATATGCTCATACTATTGCAAGAATTATAGTATGGAGATGTTGTCACACCCCCAAAATATCGCAGCGGAACGATAGTGTCATTGGGGTATAACGTCATAGCACAAAGTATGGATAAAGAAAACGACCTCTATAATGAGACGTTTTAAAGAGATTACCATTCGATTATATAAGTTAAAGTTTACAACACATGAGATTCCAAAGTTTGATAATGCATAAAGGTTTACAAAACATGTCGAATGGTAATAGATAAAAACACTAGACTCCAATGTATGCCATGAGACCCAAAAGCTCCATGAAATGCTATCGCCTTACAACCTGAGATAAATATGCTAAAAAGTGTCAACACAAAGGTTGGTGAGTTCATAAGTTTGTTGAAAATGATTTGAAAAGTCTATAAAGAATGTTGATGCAAGAAAGGCATTGTAAATCCACTCGGTTCCAAGTTCCGCCCATACAAAACTTGCAACCTGTGTGTTCACAACCCATTGCCTAAAATAGAATAACAATCATGAATATACGCATTAAGGTAGTTAAAAGTATAAATGTCACCACAAAGGTCTTCCAACATATAAATATTGGGATGTTCGTAAATTAATAGCCTTCCAACAACTTAATTTGGAGCCACTAATTCTTGTATGTTTGTAAATTAATAGCCTTCCAACAACTTAATTTGGAGCCACTAATTCTTGTATGTTTGTAAATTAATAGCCTTCCAACAACTTAATTTGGAGCCACTAATTCTTGTATGTTTGTTCCAAATATGCATATGAAATCAAGTATAACCCAATCAAGTATATAACGCAATCAAGTGTAAAGTATAAGTAATGTTGCTTGACAAAAGAGTTTAAATGTTTGGATGAATAAGCATATATCTACTTCAAATAGTTTGTAAGAATATAAACGAGTAAAAGCGGGTATGAACTCACTGGTATGATTGATATGCTAACAAAATGAAGTGCACTAAAATGAGGCTCGGAAACTATCCATGACCTAAAATGAATGTTATGACCGAGTTATGATATGTTGTCATGAATGTGTGATACAATGTTGTGCATGCATTTCGTATGTTATTTATACCATTTGTGAGTTTTGAAAATAATACTTATCGTCGAAAAATACTCTTTTGAAGTCTTGACCATTCTTAAATTACTTTACAAGTATTTACGTCAAAATGTCATCCTACAATAGTTTATCAATGATTTATTGTGAAATTATAACTTTTCGTCGTAAAATAATGTCGTTGGAAATTTCATGAAAGTGACAAAATGGCTTCAAAAGCTAGTCGTAAAATGGTGTCGTCGAGCGTTAGGAAACGAACTCAACGGTTTTGGGAAGCTTGTATCAATATCTCAAAGTTTCGATGTTTAAGTTTCCATCCTAGAGGCCTCGATCACCAAGAAAATATAGGTTAAGTATTGCACTTTAGGCCAAAAATAGAGTTAAAGGATGGTTTTCGCAAAGTTTGAGTGACTATATGTTATTCGTTACAACTCCGCTCAACAAACGGTTGGACATTTTGGAAAATATGCTAGGCGAACTTACTTTTACTAGAAGACATCACGTTATAAAAGTTCTACATCATTGTTAAAACGTCCGCCAACATGGTCCTTTAGTTGCCGTAGTATGTTTGTAATAAAGAATATATTAATTTTGCTAATAGAATAAAGTTACGGCAACTTGGTTTATCGCGTGTAATTTAATCGTTACAAGTTCGTTTTCTCGTTTTCTACATCCTTAGATTCGTGTCAAAGTATACTAATATATTTTGATAAGTCGACACAATTTATAAAGCTTAAGACTCATTTTTGACTCGTAAGGTGTAACATTTTCAATCTTGAAATTTACGAATTTAATAGTTTTCCTCGTCAAACTTGAAAATTCATAACTTCTTCGTTATAGCTCCGTTTTAATCCGTTCAAGCGCCACGTTTTCGTTTTAAAGTGTATTTTCTAAATATCTAGCCCAAAAATATTTACCTACTGTCGGATTTTCCCAGAATTTAAAATATGACAGACCCCTTTTTAGACTTGTCGAAGAGAGTTTTTCTCGTACTAAACCTATTCCAATCCCTTCAAAACAACTCCAAAGCTATTCTAATCCTACCATACACCTTCTTAGGGTGTCATGGGTTCCTAAACATCATCAAGACTAATATATAACAAGGGATAAATTATAGGATGACTTATATATGTAAAACTCTTAAAAACAATGTAAAAATGGTATAAATATCCATAAGTCTTGCATGCTTTGCTCAAAAATGATGAAATAGATATGAAATGACAATGAAAGATGTAAAATGAAAATGATATGCTTACTAGTTACTTGATGAGGTGACAAGAACAAAGGATTAAACCTAAACACCCTAGGTTTTTATTTCAAAACCTAAACAAGAGTGTATACTAGATTGTTAAACACTTGATTTGGAAAATTTTGATGAATCTCTTCTCCACCCTATGCTTGGCCGGTTTTGAGAGAAAAGGAAGAAGAGAGAAAAATATCTTGATTGCAAATGTATTATTGTTGAATGAATGAAGTGAATGAAGTGTAGAAGCAAGTTTGAGTACAAATCTAACCATGTAAGAAAATCTACCAACCCAATTAATACATCACCCCCTTGGTCGGCCAAGGGGGGAAGTATTTCACAAATACATTTTTTTTTATTTTTTTTTATTGTATATAATGTAAAGTGTGTAAATAAAATGTATAGGTAAGAATAACTTGCAAAATTGTATATACATTTGAGTAATTAGAGTAGTGTTGTCTAAAATAAACTTTAACGGGTCAAAGTAAAGTATATTGAGATCATATAAATTGTAAAAATACATTTATTGTAAAATTTGAGTGATATAGTAATTATCGTGTAGTTTTTACGAAAAGCGTCGTAGTAATATAAATTTAACGATTTATATACAAAATAAATTTAAAACACTAGGTAAACTCAAAATATTATTTTTATAAACTAAATGTAAGTATAAAAATATATCGGGATCATTTTTGGAAGTATCGGATCAAATGTTCAAAATAATTTATTACGCAATAACGTTTATTTAATATGAAATTATGCGTTTAATGTGAAATGCAAAACTATGCATGACTAGTATGATGAATGTAGAGTTTGAGAGATGACCAAAAATTGAGAATTGTGACAGATGTCGCCCTACCTTGCATGAGGTATTAGAAATCAACGACATACTGACAGTCATCTTTACAATTTCTAAAAGTGTAAAGTATTCTCATTCATTAATGTGTAATGCAACAATGCTCTATGTTGAGCACAACTAGTTAACAGATTTTTCATAAATGATAAAATCCTGCTACAACTAGTATAAACAATCCTCTAGCATCATTTGTACTTATACAACACTATGCTTTATAATTCGTAAACATTTATAAAAACAATAATTTAAACACTCTCAATTAGATATTGTTGTTGTTAGCTCATTTTGTTCTTATACACAAGCAACAACTAGTCTTATACACAATATAATATTTACATGATGAATCCTTTGTTTAAAAACACAATGTTTCCATCCATGTAAATTATTCCAAGTGAAATATATCATTGAAGACTTGCTTGAATAATATGTTGCATTTGTGTTAGACTTTATTTTTCGCATTTGTTTATTCAATATAAACATCTATTCCAAGGTTGTTTGTTTTATTCCCTAAATTTCAAGTGAAGTTTCATTCCAAGCTTAAGGATCAATATCTAGCTTAAATAGAATGATATCTTCAACATGTAAATTTTAAAGAAAAACACAATGCTCCCACTCAATGTCAGATGCACTCAAGAGTTATATTAATTCAACCAGAATCATATTGTAATTAAATTCAAGATCTTAGCTCTTAGATGCATGATACAATCCAAAATATGGATTGCTTAATTTTGTATACTACATAAAGATAATATAGATTCATAACCATTTTGATTACACATTGTCCTCGCAAAAGGCAATCATAAAGAAAGAGTTATAAAATCTAATTGTCATATTCAACATACAAATCACATGTATGACAATTAAATATCTTTATATAATTAATGCGTGTATTATATAAGAAAATTTAATCACAATCAATTGGTTAAGTATGATTAAAAACTTCTTATAAAATGTCATGCATTAATATGCATACAATTTTGTCCTTGTGAGTCTTTCTTCAAAGGAAACTCATTCCAACCTTATAGGTTAACTGTTAGGCGAAATAACAATCAAGCTCAAAACTCGATTTCCCTTTTAAGGACTGCATCTTATCATTCATAGTACTAAAACATTTATCAGATTCAAGATGTGATAATGTTCTAGTAGTTAGCTGATTTACAATAATCTTCTAACTTACATCCCTCAACATTTATACAAAATATCACTCAAGTGATGAGGCATCCTTTCGGATTTACGAATGAGAGTAATCATTATACTTTGGTCAACATTTTCATGTTTAACCTTAGTATGACATTAATAAGCAGATTTTAGAAGGTTAAGTATTTTGTTCTCAAAAACTTTGAGATATGTATATACTCTCACTTACTTTTATAAGTAGAGACAATTCTCTAAATACTAAGTATTTAAGCAACAATAAATTGTTCCTTATGGAGAACCACAAAATACATTTTAAGTTCTCATATCAAGATTTGTTAATAAAATGCTTCATAAGATTTAACAAATTCAGAACTTAAATCAAGACATAATGGAATTCCTTCCAACAACTCAAATTAGGGTTTATAGAAAAACTCTAATTTAGTATCACTCTTTAATCAAAAATTCTAGCAATAGTTTTGTGTTTCGTCAAGCTAGGAAGAACACCAAAACTACAATCTTAAAGTTAGAAAGTGTAGAAAAATCAAAAATCCAAAAGGGTTTATGATTCAATTGGTTTGAATAGTAAAACCTCAAATCCCTAATGAATTAGGGTTTTCAGTTATGGGTTGTCTTGAATACCTTCTAGGTTTGAACTATATTGAGTGTATCCATGACACACGCAATTTCTAACCTTGATATGTTATTGGAGGTAGAGCAATTAAAGCTATCAGAAACCAAACAATATGAATAAGGTTTGATCGAACACATTAGACATACCATAATGAAGTGGTATCCTATGAGTTATTAGAATTGTGAAACTGTATAAGAATTTTATAGATAACTTAATTCTCTTGGGACCAAATACTTGTCAATTGGGTCAAGCCAAATTGCATATAAAGTATTTACGAACCAAGTGCATGCAATAATGTATATTCATTGAACAATACAAGAACCTTATGTTCACGTGTTCGCAAGAAGACAGAACTGTTCAAGGATTATATGTTCATGTGTTAACAAGAAAACATAACATTTCAATAATACATCATAAGTCTTTGAATAATTCAAAGCCTCATGCTTATGTGTTAACTATAAGACATAACACATTTACTATATATACTTTATGTTATAAGTCATTGACTAATTCAAGGACTTCATAATTATGTCTTAACATGTAAGCATAATTATACTAACAAAAGTAATCATGAACGCAAACTATTGAGTTCTATAGTAATTTCAAGTTAATTTTATACTTCAGAATTATGATCATTATCATATAACCATAACTATGTTGACTAAAACATGTAGTCAAATATTATGACATTTGAATGTAGTAGGGCAACAAACATCTAGCGTGTTCACGTCCTAGTAGAATCATTATTAGAATGTAGTAGGGCAATAAACATCTCATGTGTTTAAGTCCTAGTAGAATTCTTATTTACATGTAGTAGGGCATTAAACATCCAACATGTTTAAGTCCTAGTAGATTTATTAGTTTTCTTACCTTGCGGTCAAGAGATACCAATAATCTTGTTGTTCCTTGCACACCGTTTGAGATTTCTCCCACTTTTGTAAGGTACAACATCATATTATGAAAACAAACAACACGTGATTGATTGTTCAAACGATATGATAATGTCATAGATATCATAAGTAGTTTAGTACCATAACCTTTAATAAGGAATTGTGGATTATTATTCTATAGATAACACTTGAGAAGCGGCAATGAGGAAGGCAACGAGTTATCTGATAAAATAAAATGCAATTTTCCTTTAAGCAATGGTTGTTCATATTCGGAAAGTAATAGATTATTTCAAATCTAGTTTGAAATGATATGGGTGACTAACAAGAAATAAATCCTGCAGCTCCCACTGAAATTGACAACATTACATGAATGATATTTCACTAATAAAATGAAACTCCTCCCACTGGATTTGTCAACATTGTAAGTGTTACATTTCCAGTAGAAAGCATATAGCAGTTTTATCTACTTTCCTATTCTCTTCAATTGCCTACGAGTAGCATGTACTTAGGTATTAAGCAGAGTATATGAAGTTCTACTTATGTAGACAATGGACTAACCATTCTATTATTCAATTAACTTGAATCTTTAGCATGCATTCCTCTTTTATCGTCTACATAGCCCCAAGGGTAGTTAGCACTTTAGGAATAATAAGAGTCCAAGAAGATTACCTAGCAAATATGCTAGTAATTCCTTTACTCTTTGCGGTTTAAACTCATACATCGTGACAAGTGCAGGATGTTATTTATTTTAGTAGCTCTAAACACAATGTTTCCAGTTACACAAAATATTCTATCTTTCAATTAACTCTAGACCACGAAAAGGGTAATAAAAGATCATATAAGAGTTTATCAATTTTGGAATCCTATCTTAGTTTGTCAACTAAGGAGAAAATATAGGTATAAGTTTCACTCTTCTTACTAGGAAAAGAGACTAAGTTTGTCTTTAAAGAAAAACAATTTTGTTTACGAATTATGTTGCAATAACACAATTAATCAGAACATAAAAAGTTCAAATCTAGTATTTTCGATAATTACATTCTTAAAAGAATTAACTACCCAATTAATTACTAATTAAGACTAAGATCCATCTTGCAACCCCACTTAATTACCATAGGTCTGACCAGTGTGTAAAAAAATAGGACAAGAGGTAAGCGACGAGCGTTAATTGCAAAATGCAACTCTTAGATTTATGAGACTGTTTAAGGCATTAGTATCAAGTAATAATGTCAAAAGCATGTTTAGTTCTCATCTTATGCCTCGGGTCCAGGTCCGACCGAGTTAACTCGATATAAGTCGACCAAGTATGAGCGTGTAAAAATAACCGAGGTCCGACCGGTGAGAAATAATTACCATGAGTTGGAAAGGCCCTTAGGTCCGACCGGAGAAGTCAATCAAGTGCGTGTCCATAGTTGGGTGGCATAGACTTAATATTTACAAATAGGTATGCATACATAAATGTGGTAAAAGTCGTGTACAAAGAAGCATGCAAAACAACTTTGTAACACTAATTTTAAAAAAAATTAGTAATTGACACCGTAGTGATCATCATGGTTCACGGTAGCTCAATTGAGCATACGGGAGGCAGAGGACCGGAGTAAGCGCGAAGCATAACCTTAGACATCCTTTCGGTGAGACTGTGCTCACTTCTTTAAACCCCTTTCTAGTTTGTTCTAGTGGGTGAGCCGTACATCCCAAGTGTCCATAGCGTCTAATTTTAAATTCTTGAAATCGTGTTTCATATATTAGGTCACTTTATTTTACAAAAACAATTTTTCACGAATCAAATAGCAGGTCACAATGAGCATGATATTTAGGCGTGTAAATAAAGACCAATATTAATGTTATGGTTACGATATGTATTATTCCATATTGCATACAATTAGGTGTCAAAACAAGTAATAATGCACATATAGGAATCACAAACATACAAGCATAAACATTAATATAAATAACCACATATTGTTCCGAGTCCTCTTTCGAGTCTTCCCCAAACGGAGAACCATAAGACCGTCACTAGGATGCAGTACCTATATCGCCCCATACATCACTTAGAAAATCAATTGAGTGGATCTTGTGGCCGGAAAAACACATAAAGCATTGCAATCCCAATTAACAAGTAATTACGCAATATATGTATTTAAATCAATATGTAATTCTAATTATCACAATAATTATAATTATCACAATAATTCTAATTAACAATTAATAAATACAAATTAACTTTTAATTCTAATTAGCAAGTAATTTAAATTTTACATGTAATTCTAAATTAACAATTTAATTTTAATTAGCAAGGTAATTATAATTCACATGTAAATTAAATTCTAATTAACAAATTAATTCTAATTATCAATATAATTTTAATTTGTGTGTGACTAGTTATTATTTATTAAAAATTGACATTGCATGTAATTTTCAAAATTAAAATAAAACATAATAACTAAACTAGGTTTCATGCAGCCTTTTTAAAACATGTTTATTAATATCAGAAACATGTAACCCATAATCGCAAAACGAGTTGGCTCGTGATGCCCTTTGTTGGGATTTTAGATCTAGTTAACGGTAACCTCTACAGTGCGCAGCGGATAATGGATCTAGTTGAAACAATTATGTTAACACGTAAATAACAAACACATAATTAATACATTATTAATTAATTAAAGGGAATAAAGAAGGCTAACCTTGCTTGGCAATTGAACTCTAGTAGCAGAACAAGAAACCCTACGAAACCTTTAAGTATCTAAAATAGATACCTCAAGAGTATCACACAAAACCCGATTCACGTAGCGTTCGATGTAGCTAGTCGAGAACGTAAACTAAAACCAAAACCAAGTCAACAACCTTGACCATTTGAATAAAACCCACGTACATAATATCTCCAGGAAACCAAGTTGCTTCGTCAGAGAACCAACAAAGCTGGAAAACGACTTGTTAAAGCTTACCGATGTCGAACACGCCTTGTCCGATATCTTCGCTTCTGTCCGAGATAAGGAGTCACGCGACGATTACACCACAGTTCTTCTTTGTTTATTGTGTCGACAAGGAGACAAAATCAATAGCTAATTAATAACCTTAATACTTGTTACGAATACAAGTTTAAGACCAAAACAAAATCCTCTTTGTCAACTTGATTTACAAGTCAACCAAGAATGAAGAAGCAGAGATTATGTGTTCGGCAGTAGGGTTTAGAAACTGAAGTTATGCATGCAAAGGTAAAGGCATGAGATGTGCTTATATAGGCTTTATGTCATACCAACTAGAAAACCTAGCTTGGTCAACAAGTTGAAAAACCCACACACAAACCCAACCCTTCTATAACTGATCGTATGGGATTCACTAGGCCCAAGGCTTTCCCAATTTTGACCCAAACAGGAACTCCTAAAAGCCCACGGGTCAAAACAGTTTACGGGTCAAGTTACATGCATATTCGGGTAACGTTTATTCAAGTATAGTTTATGTTCAACACGTATACTCGTGTTTATCGCGTGTCTTTTTCATCGCCTCTACACGTTTAGTTGCTTTGTCGTGTTTCAAAACTCCCACAAACCAACAGTGCTTAGTACTGTTGCTATTTGTACCGCTTTTTAACTCATTTTACTATTGATAACCGGATCAGTGGATCACTATACCATCAAAATTTGTTATGTGAGTCGTTAAACTTTTATTAACAATCATCAAGGCCGTCCTGTAGTAATATTGTTATTTTTATAATCGCAAAAGAGACCCCCCAAAATTTTAAGGTGATGCAAATTAAATTTATTAACGTTCTAAAAAATGCTATAAGTATCCCTGTATATTAATGTAAATATAATAAAGTACTTTTAATTATAGATACACATTACACTATATAGGCATTATTGCATAAAGAAAACCATATAATATTTGTATCATTGTATCAAGTTTCAAAACCATCAACTGATTCTAACTTATTCAAACATCGGATAGTATAAGCGCGCAACTCAAACAAACATTAAAAATTAGCTAACTATACTTCAAAAGCTAGTAAAGTAGTAATATGGAAATTAAACTAAAGAAAAAAAAAAGGACTAATAAAAGATATAGATAGGAACCTCTTTGCGAGAAATTGAGAAATCGAATGAATGATGATGCCAATGTCGAATATCGAATGCATATATGCCCACTAATCAATGAATATTTGCATGTTTTTTAAAATAAAAGTTTTTAAAGCACAATGTATAATGATGTTTAAGTATGTTTTGAATATATATGCAAATATGCAATTTTTAGTAGATATATTTATAGGGTAAAGTTAAAATAAAAAGACAAATATTCGTAAAAAAAATAAAAATATTTGTTTTTTTTTTAAAAAAAATTCTCCAAAAATTTCAAATTTTTTACAAGATCGGGTATGTTGGCGATAAAACTTTTGTGAAAATATTTTTATAATTTTGAGTTTAATACGTTTTTAATGCACAAAAACAATTTTGATCTTAAAAAAAATTTTGATGGACAAAATTTTCAACTTGTTTAAATTGAGATCTGTGATGTTATTTTGATGAAAAAGTCGAAAAGAAGTTTGGTGTAAAACCAATTTTGATGCACAAAACGATTTAATACTGCAACGTATTTTTCATAATTTTTTTTCGGAAAAATATCCACTTTTAGAAAAAAAATTCACAACTTTTAAATGCACCATCATACCCGATCTTGTGGAATTATTTGGGAATTTTCGAGAACTTTTTGAAAAAATCTTTTACTTTTTTTTTTACGGATATTTGTCTTTTATTTGATCTTTATCGTATGTGAGGTGATCTTCATGCGTTTTGATTCATACGCACTGGTTAATGCGTTCTGATGTGTCTGATCAATCTTATAATCGTAAATAATGATGCATGAATCAAAAAGTGTAATGTGAGTATCAATTCCCTTGTCATATATTTGTAATTGTCATTTTTTTAATATATAAACCTACCCCAAACAAAACAAAAAACATGGACCCGGATTGTAATTGGGCCTTTTATATGCTATACAGCTATTTAGACAATCCCTATTGGATTTTAGACGCAGTTGATCACTTTGCACGGGTTCGAATCCAGCCATAACAATCATATAGATTATGTCGTAACTGGATAACTCGTATCAACCAGTTACCCTTATAAAAGTGTCCAGATCATGTATCGTGTCGTCTTACACGTCACTATCAACTCAGTTTTATAAAAGACTTGCTTATGAAAAAAAAAATTGATAGAAAAGATAACTTATACAAATGAGTTTATAGTGTTGTGTTAGATTACATGACATATATATACATTAATGAATCGGTATCCGGTACCCGGTTGCCACAATGATCTAAATGATTGTTTTGTAAAAGTATAATACCCGCTTAGCTAAATTTGATAATGCAATTACTTGCTTAAATTTTTTTGATAATACAGTGAGTAAAAACTCGTAAAGTTAATAAAGTGACTCAAATGAACGAAAATGCGAAATACAAAAGTGTGCATTTAAACCTTTTTTCTATATCAAAGTGCTGGAAAATGATTATTATCACCTTTTTTTAATTTCAATTTGATTATCTCCAAAATATTAATAATTAGTATGTATAAACATAAATAAATAAATGTTAAACAATAATGAGACATTGACGTGTTCATTAGCCTGTTACTAACAATAGACTTGAGTGTAAGATATAATATCGTTATTTTTAGATTAGTTTGCAATGGTTTAGCGTTTTTTTCAAGTGAAAAAATAAATCTACACAAAGTTTATATGACTTTTTCCCAAAAGAAAGTAGCATTAAATCATTTTTATCACTGAGTTTAAACAACTAAAACTTTTGATTTTTTGTAACTTTTGTTTGTATCTTTACGCAATTTACTTACTATTCAATCCTTCCTAAATTCCTGATGCATTTCTAAGTTTTTTCTGTGATTTTTAAGCAAATGACAACGGTCGCACATAGTGGGGGCAGAATAACATATAGAGGAATGACCAAGATTGAGCCTCGTCACAACTCGACACATTTTCTAATGATTCAACATTCACGATTGCACCTTTTATCTCTCGGACATTTGAATGCTCGATTTTAGCCACAATTTAACAAGTTAACGTTGTTGAAATTGAAAAATGTTCATAAATTCTAAACATATGTTTTAACAATGATCTCGTATAGCATGAATCACGATCATATGAAAGTAGTTGCAAGAGTAATGAGGATATCTAAAAGAAACAAAATAAAACATTCTCTTAAAAGATGAAATTCTAATGATTCAGTTACATGGTTGCCAGTTCCCTCACTGTCTCAAGACACCCCACCAAGTGAGAAAATATATGTGTGCCCATTGCCGCACAGGCATACAGATCAGTGTATGTGTGTACAAACCAAACCGAATAAACCGAACACCCCGTAACTGAACCAATGAACACCCCTACCAACAGCTCAGTGACATGTTTAGTCCATTTCACACTTCACACAGAATCACTTGGCATAAGTTGCATATCTGCTCAATTATCCAACAATGTTCTCATACAATAGATATTATATTGGTTATATCTATGATTACTAATTTCAAGATTCTAGGTAAAAGATAACAAGAGCCAACTATCCAGTCCCATTACCAAAATATTCATTTCCAAAATACAAATCTTTATGCAGAACTACAAAAGAGAGACATAACAAAAACTAAGAACAAATCATTATTCTATTCCAAGGTTTTAAGAAGCCTAAACAAAGTGGCTGCTTCCCTGATCCGCGAAAACTCAATACAGAACGCCTGAACTTCAATGAAAAGATCTTGAACATTGATAATTTTGTTTCTGATCAAACTCTGCAAGAAAACACAGACAAGCCTCACCAGCCGGTTCTGCATGTACTTATCCTTGATGTTCTCACAAGACGATATACAGTTGGTTATGTACATATGCACAAACTCAGATGGTAACTCAACAGCTGTGGTTAACCGGTTTACTACTTCCATTGAATGAAGACTCATATCCATGTTCACAAGAACCGTGAAGTACTCGGAAATTTCAGGTGAATTCATAAGTTTGATTAAAACTTCAACAGCTATTAAGGGATTGTTCTCCACCAATTCAGGTAGCTTTCTTGGAGTTAAACCACAGTGATACACGAGTTTCGGGTCAGATGTTAACTCAAGTAAAACTTGTTCTTGTTGGGATGGAGCAAGTGGACCTTTCATTGCTTTCACAATCAGGTCACGGACAGCTGTTCCACGGCTCGTGTCAGCACACATCCCAAAATCCCAAAGTGGTTCGTGAGTGTTGTTGGGGTTAACCCAAACCAATTCACCTTCTAGTACTGGGAGTCTAGGTGGGCAGGGTCTGGTCCAGTGAGGAAATAGACCTTCCAATGATGAAGTCTGTATTAGGCCTTTTAACAACTCGTCTCTGTCACCGGATCCGATCTTGGGTTTGACTCCAGGCTGGATGTCAAACTCAGAGGAATTAACGTCACACCCACGAGGAACATCCGGGTCAGGTATCACATTTTTTATAGCTGCATTTTTGAAGTAGCAATTGAATGGCTCCGGGTGAGTTTTGTTACGGTACTGCTGTAGTAGCTGATCGAGTGATGGGAAACTGTGAGATGAAGGATCAAATTTACTGATAAAATCTCCAGCTGACAACTTCAAAAACTCTCTGGTGCTTAGCAGATTAAGGATAAATGCCCGTTCGGCAATTTCAGTTTTTTCATCACTTGCAGTATTAATAAGCAAAGAAAGGTACGGATTGGTGGATGATTGAAGGGAGGAATATGCGTGATGAATTAATGCAAATGCAACCAAACGCTCAGTGGATTTCAGAAATTTTGGTGTGTCTTCCAAGAGAATGACGAGTGAAGAGCAAACCTGTAGGTGTACAGAGCGGGGGAATTTGGAGGTGAAATCGATTATAATTTCTTCAAAGGGTCGTTTCTCACCATCTTTGAGTAGGGAGTACAAAACAGCTGTTGCAGGTTTCCCAATCATTTTCTGCTACCAAAATGGTTAAAAATTAGTGTAGTTCATAACTCACATCAAGTAAAGTAACATATAAGTTGATTCTAATAGAGGTGGCAAAAACAATCAGGTCAAGTAACTGGTCAAAGTGGGATGTTTTTGTATGGGCCAAGTCAGGTATACCTATAGATAATCTTGCTACTTTTTTTATAGAATAGTTGATGGTTTATAAAAACTATGTTATTACGACAATAATCTAATACTTTTGAATAAAAGATGTAAGTAGGTTGCAAGACGGAAATATATTTTTGAATGACCTTCAACTTGTTCAACCTATTTAACCCTTTTTTCCCTTTTAGCAAAATGTTCTTATTCAACAGTCAGACCCGTCCGGTCTAAGCTAATCAGCCCATTCATAAGTAAAACAAGGTCAGAACGATCTCCTCTAATTTCAAATATGGACAAAGTTGCTAAAAATTAATGAGGTAATATCAATGCTCAAGCTTTGTTCTTAGTTGAGATCTATAACAAGCAACTAATAATACAGAAAAATTGTAATATCATACTTGTGGTCCTATAAACAGAAAAATGCTTATAAATGGCAAACCTGGGAAACGGTTTAGGTAATATAGTTGTATTGAGTTGATATATATAATATCAAGGTATGAAACTCTAAGGATTGTGTAGCAGAGTAAATATTACAAAATTCCGTAAAATCATAGGGTCCAATCAATGCCTAAAGTAGCAAAAGAAAGATATGTTAAAATATAATATTAAAAATGCTTCGATATACTAAGGATTAAAAAAAACACTAGGATTGTCGTAGCTTATCACAAAGATGTAAATAGCTAGGAACTGCTGATGCTTATAAGCTTAAGCAATATACATTCACAAGGCCGAATGAAGTAAGAAGTTAATCAACTTCAGAACATCATGTCATTTATATCCAGCAATGACTCACTAATTTATTGAGATCATGCAAATACCAAATTGCTCCTTACAAGTACAAGCTATTGCTAAAATATAAAGAGAAATAAAAATCTTCGGTTAAAGTTAAATAGTGCCTTGAAATATTTTTAAGCATAGGAAGAACTACTAATTCATCTCTCCTTAGGACAAACATATATGCTTCGGTTATTCCCCAAACGTTAGCAAAAATTGCTACTTCTTAACGACATCACATAAGCAATCAGTATGTAAACTAAACTATAATCTTAAAGAAGTTTAAGCACCACAAGAATTCAGCAAACGCTACTTCTTAGCGACAATCACATGCCAAACATTATGTTCTTACGTTCATAAATATAATTATATACTTTTAAAGTCTAAACAACATACATATCCGAGGATATTTATGATCTTTAAGTTGTTCAAATCATCAGTAATATCCATAGGTCACTGGTGACTACTATAACACAACCAAATGCTTATATTTCATCTATTTATTTACACATATACAAACAAAAACAGCCTATAAGAAGTGCTACAGAAACTAACCAAAAAAGCGCTAAACATTTCTGGTCATTCGAAGTCAATTTATTATACAATTCCGCAACACAAACCATCTACAAAAGAGCCATATGTTTGTCAATTCCTCCATGATTCGAAGCACGCTATATTCATACTACCTAGCAAATACATTCGCCTTTTCAAATTCTACAAATTAACGCTTAAAACTACCCTTATCTCTATCCAATCTATCCACAAAAAAAGGCTTATTTAACTTCAAACCATCTAGAAACGAACCATACGTTTGTCGAGTTTCTCCAAAATTCACAGCACACTATCATTCTTCTAATAACAACACATTCGCCTTTTCAAATTTCTACAAATTAACGCTTAAAAGCACCTTCATTTTTTCTCCAATCTATCCAAAAAAAAGCTCATTTAACTTAACGCGCTGCGCGTGATTCACTAATACCACACATAACACAGCAAACTATCAGATCAATCACTAAAACTAAATTCATTCATCAATCTAACTAACAAACCGACCACAATTGGTTATAAACAGCATAAATTCAACAAATTGAGATGATAAAGTAGCTAACAACAAGTTCAATTAATAAATAAACAGTTCGATTCAACTGATTGATTTGAGCTTATGTGAGTTGATGTATATACATATAGAAGATAACGAAACCCTAACGGTTGAAGTGAGATGAATTAACGGCGTTAAAGTAAGTTGTTACCGGAGAGGATCTGACGGTGGTGGTGGATGGATCAGGACGGCGTGCCGGTTAGGTTTAATTTTAGCCCTCTTTTCTCTATTTATTTTTTTATTTATTTTATTTCGTGTATATGATATATGACTATATTCCTTTATTTTTTATTTTTTTTTCATAGAAAATGGGAAAGTTTGCTGTAAATGACGTTTGTACCCATGTATTATGGAAATTTTATTTAGTTGACCTTAGGGCTTGTTTTTTTAATTTTTTCATTAAATCATGTTAATTAACAAATGACTTAATATGGAGGACCTCACTTTTATCACTTATTATTTTAAGTCATTTATTTTGATTAAGTGAAAAACAAACAACTTTTTATATGACTTAATGAATTAAGTTTTTTCATATTAAGTCAATTAAGTTGCATTCAAACACCACCTTAATGTCAGTAGGCGTGTCAATTTGTAACTTGACACGAAACTCGACTTAAAATCGACACAAAAATTAACATGTTTGGGTTATGTTTAAATAAGTTTCGGGTCGTATTCAGGTCGACCCATCTAACCGATTTATTAAACAGGTCATGTTCAGGTTGAGTATATGTTAAACGGGCAGACCCGCCAACTCATTTAAGATTTTTTTTTCAAAAATTAAAATATTATATATACTTTATTACGGGTTAAATAAGTTAAATGGGTTGACCCACAAACCCGCTTAACCCGTGTAATGTGCTTGACTTGTTTAGAAAACGAGTTAAATGAGTTAACATGAAACCGTTTAACCTATTCAACTCGCGTAACTTATTAAACCCATCAACCCATATATACACGGGTTAAATAGGTCGGGTTCGAGTTATGTGTAAACAGGTTAGGGTTGACATGGCTCACCCGATTATTTAAATGTGTCGGGTTTGGGTTCATGTTCGAGTCTTTCGACCCACCAACCTGCTAACCCGAACCCGCCAACCCGAATTGCCACCCCTAGCATCACATTAGTTTCTTTAGCACCGTTTTACCATCACCTTTAAAAACGTAGCAATCACCACCTAGCCAAACACTATTATACTTCATACAAATATACCGAACACACACTCCAAAAAAATGGCCCCTTCATTAGGTGGTCTGCACCACTAAACCAAACCAAAAGTGATGGCGGTGGAGGTGCATCACGGGTGGTGAGAACCACCATTATGACTGGTCTTAGATCACCCATTACGGTGGTGTTATAAGACATTTTGGGTGCTTATGAGGTGCATCATCGTATGCTCACCAGCGTTACAGAAGCATTGGGCCGTAGTCCGTAGTGATAAAAAGTTGTTATACGTGATTCGCTTATTTATTTAAAAGTGTACATTTGCATGTGTTAAAAGAGTAAAATACCTTTTTATTTCTTTTATTTTCTTGTACTTGGACCTTTTTCAGTATATTTGTTTGCATATGACGGGAAGAGATCTAGTGAGAAGCAAATTTGAAATAAGAATAATGAGAAAAATTTCAGTCACACATTTTAAATAAGAGGACGAAATTTAAAGAGATATATATCTATCTTTGTTGGTTCATCTGAAATGTGCGATTGTACTCACCATTCTCATTTTTATTTTATTTCTTATTTGATCCTAACACTGCATATGACAGGGGTAATTTGGGTGTATTATGCGAAGCCTCTTCCCAGTACGTTTTAGATTTTATATCAAGAACTTTGTAATTTGCAATATTTTGAAAACCGGGTTTTTACTCGATCATGTCAAGTCACCGATTGTTATTGGTTCAACTTGTGTTATTTCGCAACTTCATATGTTAGATTGTGTTATTTATAAAAACAAGAAAAGAAAAATCAAAACCCAGTCAGGTCTCGAAAAGCAGGTTGACCCGGGTCGTCTCAAACCTGACGGGTCTGACTTTGTTTCGAAAATAAAAAAATCCGGTTTAATTTGGCCTGTTTTCTCGACCAAAACCGGTTGAACCGTCTGAGCCGAACTGGAATTCAAAACATTGGTAATTTGTATACCTACTTTTTGGGCTTGTAGAAATGGATAAATAAGGGGGTTATGCTATCGAAGATAGATAAAAAAAACTAGGACAAGTTTTTAATAGCACATACAGATTTTTCTAAGAGTGTTATGTGATGGAGAACCATAGGGTTTGTTAAGGCGCATTTTGGTGTTTATGGCGCCGCCATGTGTACTGTGCCTCGTGCCATTGACGCATATGACATTTCCATGGCCTCAATAGCGGTTATCCGTCTTTCCTTTTCTTATTATTTTTTCAAAATTGAATATATTTGTGTGTTTTGTGTTTCGGTGTGTAAACATGTATAAATGGGGGAAAGGAAGACGACTAATGAGCCATTGTGTCTTTTTATTTTGGAAATCATAAATATCACTCTTTACTTTTTCAAATAATTGATAATCGACCAAAAGTATACAATTTAAGAAAAACATCATCATTACACCTTACTTTTTGGAGAATGGTAGTTTTACCCTTAACTAATTAATTTATAACTTTTATAAAAAAATTTGTAATAATATTCTTTAATAAGGGTAATGTGATAAACTTTTTTTTAATTTTTTGAACGGCATTTTATTGAAAAGTAGCAAGGCGCTAGGAAAGCTACAAATTAAAGGAACTTGGATTTTTCATCCAAGAGTTCCAATCAAGGTTAAAATTACAACGATTCGAACACCAAATAAAAAACAACCGAACGATCTCTTCAAAAAGTAAAGCAATGTGAGGAAATTGGTTCTCAAACAAAACTTGATTACGGAACTTCCAAATAACCCACCAATAGATGTAACAAACACCTTCAAACATGTCCTTTAAGCCCTTTGATATCCGAAGGTTTTTTAACCAAAGAAGCCAATCATTATATGAGAAAAAGACTTAATACACTAATTCCCACCAACGTGTAACATTGGACATGAGTTGACGAGCCAAATGACAAGAAAAAAGGAGGTGCGATGTTGATTCAACTGAAATACTACAAATCAGACATAGAATAGACGGGATGTCTATCCCACGAAGAGAAAGATTCAGCCTTGTAGGAAGTTTGTCCAGGAAGACTCTCCAAGCAAAGATGTTAATCTTGATGGGAATATATTTAACCCATCGAGTGGGAACAATCGCTTTAGGAAGAAAAAATCATAAATAAATTCTCCAGCTGATTTCACCCAAAAGATACCTACTGAATCTAACCCCCAATACCATCGATCATTAGAATAACAGAAGACGTCTTGGATAAAAGAATTCTTCAATACCACTTCTAGGTTGCCTACGAAAGGAATCCGTGAGAGAGTTGTCTCTAAACTTAGAAGCCACACTAGCATTCCTCGAGTATAAATGTCTTAAATAAACTTGATTTAAATTTCTATATACTTTGAGATGAAAGGAGTACATTTTAGGTCTATGAAACTAATTTACTTTAGGGTTTTGTCATGTAATGACAAGCATACAATGATTGTCAATAGTGAAGGTGATACTTTCAACTGAGATGATCCTCAAATGTGAAACAAATCACGTTACATGTATCACTACTAAAAAATCTATCATTACCAACCAATAATTTACCAACAATCAGGTAGATTGGTAAAATTAAGCTTACCAACGAGATTATGCGAACTCAATCTTTTTATTTTCCAATGAGAAAAACGTTGATAAATTCGTCGGTATTTTGGAGAGAATACTCTGACCACTTTCACCATCGTCTTTTTGCTATAATTTTGCTGAAAATTGAAAATAAACTATCATCTATAGTTTGTTGCGGGTAAACTGATTACCAACAAATTTTACCAATGATTATGAAGTTTGTTGATAAATTGTAGTATATTACAAGGTTGAACCATATAAAAACTATACACTAGTAAAACGATTAATGATTTGCTTAAATTCTCAAATGCACGTCAACGAAATATAGTGATACCTGAGTGTGGTGTATGAAAACAACTTTAAACAAACCATAATTATCTTGTGAAGCCGTGTCTAAACAAGTAAACATCATGTATAAAGCTATAAATATACTAGTCCAAGAAACGTGCACTTGAAAATTGAAATGGTGTCAATTTATGGTTTGGTTTTATTGAGGAACTAACGTTGGTGATAAATGAGGTTAAGTGTAATGGTGACCCTCACATGATTGAAGATATCATTGGCACATCAGCTTTCTCTCTTCCAACAACTTCATGACCAACTTAATATAATAAAGAGACTGAGGACACCATAAAAAACATATCTCACAAAAACAATTAAGTAAAACACCCACACACAAACATCCTTTACAACTCAGTTAAAAATGCGACTGATTCGTCCCTTTTGTCCATTTTGAACGCGTCCTTTTTGAGGGTGTGTAATGGGTGGCGACGCATCTGCAAGGGCGACTGACCAAAATATCGACCAACCTTTACACTCGGTCTAATTTATAGTATATTTTCCGTTTTGACAACAAACTCATTATGGTTAAATTAATTCGTTGATATTTTTCACTTGATATTATCGACATCTTTAAGCTTTTGATGTTTATATACTTTATGGGATGCGATCAAAATTATGTTTTGTTAAACATAAACGCTTTTGTGGCAATACCATTTGCTTTTTAAAACACCAAACAAAGAAAAAAAAAAAGTGAAAATAATGTAAATAATTTATTCAAACTTTTTATGTAGTACGTGATTGCTTGAAAAGGTAAACATTTGATGCCATATACAAGAATATTTCTCTTGTTTTTATTGGATCTTTAGTCTTTGTGTGCAATCTTCATGATGTGGTTCTGGACAATGAAATTAATGTTAGAACGTGATGTAAGATAACAAGCTCCAATGGCCCAAGTCATTAAATTTGATTGTGTAAAATGCACACACTCTTTGAATGGACTTCATCCAACTTGACACTATTTGAGAAACTAATTAAAAAAAATCAATTTCTAGCGTAATTTTTATTATATTTTTTATTATTGGTCTTTTTATTGAAGTGCCATCTGCAACAAAATCAAATTCCCCCACGTTTAAGTCCGACAATATAAAAACCTTATATTTTCATCTTCATCTTTGTGTGCACAACGAACTTTTGTCAAGGTAAATTTTTTTCTCCCATCCTCTAACTTCTTGGTTCCGCAACTGACAAGATCATGGGTGTGTGCATGCATAACACTGCACAACATATATCAATAGATGTTGAACACGTGATACTAAGAGACATGACACGGATATAAATGAGGCGATACAATTCGATATCGCATGTTATTCAATATTAACACGCAAAAAAACGATCTAAACGAGCCAAACTCGAGCTATTCATGTAAAATTTTGAGTTAAGTTCAACTCCAAAATGATCAGTAGATGAGGCTCACGAGCTTTGTCAAGCTGAAGTAAAATTAAACTTTACCTTTTTACCTACATATATTTACTTAATTATATTTTGAGTCGAACTGGATATAACAATTATTTATCAAGCTCGAACTTGAAACGTAAGTTTGATCAAGTTCTAGTCGAGTTTTAAAGGGTATGAGGTTCAATCGCGCCTGAATCAAATTTCTTTGAGCTTTCAGTATGCTGAGTTATAGCGTTGGCTAATGCTCTATAACTCGACCATATAACACCAGCCCGACATCCCACCCCAAGCCATAGTGTCTCGCGCCAAAACTAACAATCGGGTTATCCGTCTTTTATTTTATTTTATAATAATAATAATTATTATTATTTATAATAATTATTATTATTATTACTATTATTATTATTATTATTATATTTATTATTATTATTATTTTATTCGGTTAAGTGTGAGCCATAAAATGCTCAATAACTTGACTTATGAAATGATGACGTTTTTATGCTGTGTTATATATTTTAAGTTATAAGGAAAAAATATTAAAGTGTCAGCACTTTTTTATAACGCGAGCTCTGTAACCCTTGCACATCTTGTCCTCTTAATGTCGAATCAAACTCTAAGTTGAAAGTAGTCGACACGAAACGAGGCCCCATCCCCTCAAAATTTGTACTAGGTTATTACTATAGTACCATATTCAAAATGGTAGTGCTAAACATTTAATTTCCAATGTTTTGGCCCCCCAAAATCAGTACTAAACTTTTTTACCCTCCCAACATAAATATTCCCCTTGCATCACTGTCTAAGAGACTGTCTAAGAGAGTAGAAATGATAAAATCAACTCCAAAACTAATTTTAGCCAAACATGAGTAACATCAGTTAATAACGAAAAGCCATAGGTACATATAGTGCCACGTGCATGGCTGGTTATTAAATGAAATTGAAAAATAAAATACTCCTAAAATAATAGTATCATTTATCATTTCGGGTTTTCTTAAAATTTATATCTTTTCAAATATATCTAACTATCTAACTATCTTATAATAGAGGGATGCACTTCCCTCCTATTAATTTTTTAAGATTTCCATATATAGAGTTTTAAGCAAATACAAGTTACAAAGCATTAGTTACAAGTATCTAAAGCACATATAAAACTAAAAACACACTACTCATATATTACAATTAATACAATATTAAAAACACCCCTTCATTCAAAAATACATGTGAAAAAATATAATTTACAAGTAGTTGAAGCACAAATAAAAATACACTATTTTTTACATACAATTAATACATAATTTAAAACACCCCTTCACCAATATATACAATTATCTAAGCACAATGTACAAATACAATTAACACTTTTGCTTCCACACAACTAATTAAAACACAAATGGACATTTAATGCTTTAAAATTTAGCATTACAAGTATTATTACTAAAGGTACAACTAAATACAATTAACCGATTCATGATTTTAAAGCCTTATCGATCTTGTGATAAACAAAAAATCCACAAAGAAAACGAAAAGAAATATACGAGAATGAACTCAAAAACAAACAACCAATATTCAGACAAAACCACAAATCCAATTGTCCAAGACCAAATCCAAGAATCCACTACTCGGCCCAACAACAACCACAAACAAACTACAATAAACTATATCCTATCCCATTTCACGATAACACAAGAACAACAACCAACAACCCAAATCCAACCTAAACTAGATTCGAAAGCAAGATCTCAGTTTTTTTTCTTTTCTTTCGAACATCTTTCCAAGAGAGCAACCATTCGAAAACACAAAAGAAAACCTCATCATCGATCTATTAGAAGTTTGACTTCTTTAATATCCGAAAAACTAAAAGACGAAATATAAAAAATTTGTTATATCCGTTTCTTTTGTTCGGTTTAAACAACAACACAAAATATACCTACCCGAGACCCTTAACGGATCTTGAAGCTATATTCTCTTTACGTTCTTCGGGGGTTACGAAAACCGAAAGACAAGAAAAACCGTATGAGAGGTAAAGAAAATGAAACAAGAATTGTCCCATTCCAACCTTAAGTTTTCAAAACAACAACCAATATCATACCTTTACATAAACACAACCATAACCCATCACTCCTCAACTCACCATCTCTAATATTTCTTTAAAAAACATTTCGCATACCTTTGAATTTAACAACATTACTAATTACGAGTAATGTTTATTTGTTTTATATATCATATGGGAAGAAGCGTACAATAAGAAGTAACCAAAGTGTTGTTCGGTTTTGTGAAGACAATATAATTAAAGGATCTTTCGTTTATGGTACTTGTCATCAAAGAAGAATACAAGATCTGCTTTTTCGCTTTTGGTTTGAGAAAATGTATGTGGTAGCTGCGTATAGTGTGTGTAATGTGATTAGGTTTACTAAACTTTAGGGTTGGTATTGGATCATTCTTTGAGCCTTTTGGATTTTGGACTTGGGCTATAACTTCATTTGGGTTTGGTGTTATAAGGTTGTAATAATTAGTAATCATTTGAAAATTTTGTTGTCCGGTTTAGTAAATAGATGTTACATATAGAATTTTTTTCTTCTAGAAAATGATATTTGGTTTATATAGTGGCGACGTCAATCTTTTCGTTATTTGAACGGTTGCTACATTAGACTAATATTTTTCTTGATCTTTGGATTATTAAGATTCATCATTAATTTTTAGAGACTACTGACACGTGACACCACTTGCATAGTGCAGATATTGGTAACATATAAAGCATCAAAAAATAAATATGGCTAAAATCCAAATTGAATGTGATAATGATGAAAACATGCCATTTATCAAAGATAATTTTGCAATATCTAGCAAAGCTAGCATTAATTCTTTAAAGAAAAAAAGGTTATGTTAACATTACGTTCATATCTTTTAGGACTAGAAACATTGAAAATTGACGAGAAAAAGAAATCAATAACACAAATATAATTTACATTGGTAGCCGATATTTATAGTTTTGGAAAATCACTCTATATACATACATGACCTGTGCAACCATGCAAAAAAAAAAAAAAAAAAAAAAAAAAAAATGGCACACACCACATGGCCCGAGTAAGGGACTTCATTTGAAACCGAAAATTAAAACTAGAAAACATAAGAGCCTCGAGGAAGCTATTAATCGGTAATATTTGTCGCCGTCCTATGCACGGATATCCTTCTTGAATCTATCGCAATTCTATCTTAATCGATTATGCAACTAAAAACTATGCCATTGAAAAAAATAATTCTATCTTAACTGATTACGGCATCTATTTTTTTTATAGTGTAACAAATGTAATGAAGCTTTATTACACTGTCTCGTGTCTACTTGTGACTACAAGAAATCACCAGTGTAACATCATACTTCTATAATATTATCTACCGCCTCAATGTTGGCCCAATATCGTGCTTATACTTTACTATTCTTTTACGCAATAATTTGTTATCGCTTAATCTAATTCAAAGTAAAAGTGTCATTATCCGTAATGTTATTATGAAAAAAGTTACAAATAAAAATATTGATCACCGATGATTTTAGTTACAAGGTATTCATTGTTGCAACGTATGGATACTCCGTATTTACAAACAAAAACATTGTAGCTAATGATGCATATTGATAATTGACATATTAGTGTTTATGTACATTTCTTTTGTAATAACATCTATTTTAACTTATGTTTCAACTATATTACTTTTCCTTTACATTGTTTGGACTTTATGTTTATTTTATAGTACGTAAAAGTTACTAAAATTTCCTAAAAATTTCTCCTAAGTTACTATAGTTTAATTTTGTTCATCCAGGTTACTGAACTTTGAAACTTTGTTCACTCAGGTTACTGAACTTATAAAAATATACATTCAGGTTACTAAACTTCGACAATCTGTTCACTCAGGTTAATAAACTTATCAAAAACTATACGTTCAGGTTACTCGGACTAACACTGAATTTATTGAAGTGTATGCTCCCGAAAGTTCAGTAACCTAAGTAAACATAATGGAACTATAGTAACTTAGGACAAGTTTTAGGAAAACTTTAGTAACTTTTCTGTACCATAACCCTTTATTTGGATATAAAATAGTTTGTATTTTTATTGTTAAACGTATTTTAATTTAAATTATTCTTCATTTGTACAATTATTGTTAACAAAACCTGTAATCGAATAATATTTGTTCACCGCTAAATATAGTCACAGGGTACCTACCGCTGCATTGCGCGGGTACCCTGCTAGTTGTGTATAATATAACAAGTACTGTATTACATCTAATGATACTAAAAATCAGGGGTGGCAATTCTCAACACGACAAGATAAACGACACGAACTCGACACGAAGTTAAACAGTTTGGGTTGAGGATAAACAGTTTGGGTCAAAAGGTCAACCTGCCTAACCCGCTTAATAAACGGGTCGTGTTTGGTTGAGCAAATGTTAAACAGTCAACACGTGAACCCGTTTAAGTATATAAGCCTCTAAAAATAAAATATATAACCCGGTTTTAATGTTGGATATGGATTAAATGTATTTTGTTATGTACTTAATATGAGCGAATTACGATTATAACTCAAATTTTATTGAAATTGACGCTTATAACTCGTGATATCTATCATTGAAATTGTTGTATAGTTATTTGTATGGTATTTTATCATATTTTAAATCCTTATATCATTTTTTGCATTTAAGCTAGTTAAATCAACAAACCACCAACCGTATTCACCGCCGACCTATTTATTTAGATTTTTCAACATATGCCTGGGCATGTTAACACACAGGACGGCGGGACCCACGAAAATGACGCTCGGACCCACATATTTTATTTGAAAAGTGTATTTTTGTGGTCCGGATGTCCTTTTTCGTGGGTCCCACCATCCTTTTTGTGTGCTTAACATGTGCCCCCGGGGCACATGTTAGAAAAAACCCATTTATTTAAACAGGTTAAACGGGTCACAAACGGGTTACGCGTGTTATGCATGTCTGGGTTAGGGTTGAGCTTCTTGACACGATTAATAGGTGTTTGGGTAGAGGTTATTTCAACCCGCGAACCCGAATAGGTCAACACGAAAACGACTCGATTGCCACCCCTACTAAAAATTATAAATTGTCATTTAAAAATAAAATGAAATAATATATTCATAGAGCTTGATAACTGATATATGGAAGAGTTTTGATTAGTGGCGATGTCAGTTCAATAGTATCGATCGAGTGGAATGTGGCGATCGATCGTCTTATTGTAGGTATTGTCGATCGCCCATTTTCTCCCCCAACTTGGTCACACTACCGATCGAATGTCATGGCATTTATTTTGCAAAAAAGTAGTGTGGAAAGGTATATTGCAAAAAAATAAATCTTGGTCGCCTTTACTGGGCAGCCAATCGCCTGAAGGTCGCTGGAGAGAGAAAGCTGACATGACAGTGAAAAGTAAGGGGATTGAATCCCCTTACTGGAGGCCTAAAGGTCTTGATATGTTGTCGTTCAGGTATTATGGACTTGTTTGTTTTTGGAAATGTAGCCACTGATACGAGTGAGCTAGCCTTTAATGATGCTAAGCTTTTGATGATGACATTTTGTGATAAGATCTTAAAACCATTTACGTGTGAGGTAGTATAGAGGGAATGTTTGACGCAATGAGTGAGGCTAGAGCTTATATTATAAGTCGAAACTAAAATTTTATTTTCATAAACTTGTTTGTCAAACTAATTTAAGTTGAGGCTTATTATTGTAAAATTATTAAAAGAACATATAACTAAATTAATATATATATATATATATATATATATATATATATATATATTAGATATTTTGTTGGTAATTAAATAATTTAATACTAACGAGGCTTATATTTGGAGTTTATAAAACTTTAGCCTCATTTTTGGGGCTGGAGCTTATGGTTGGGACTTGAACTTATAATTTAAAAAGTCATCTTATAAGCCTCTACACCAAACGAGACTTTTAGGGGGCTTTTGAAATTTAAGCCCCATAGCCAAACACAGCCTGAGTATGTTACAGATGTATTTCTGGTTTTAGTCATAGGTTATGTTTGGCGGGGCTTAAATGAGGCTTAGTCTTTTAAAATAAGTCGGCTAATAAAACATGTCTCGTTTTTCATGCATGCTTATGAAAGGGCTTATAAAATAAGTCTTTATAAGCCCTAACCCAAAAAAAAAAGTTTAAAAACTTTAGCCCCGAGCTTTTGAAAAATAAATTAGTTATTTACCCACAAAAATATCCAACACATACAAAAACTCTGTTAATACAAATAAACCGTAAAAACATTTATTAATATTTTGCGATCTCTTTGTATTTTGTTGATAACAAATACAATGTTATCTTAAACACAATTATAAGGATACATGTTATTTTTGTAAAGCATTTATATATAGTCATTTAATACAAATTGTTGTAATAAATCATTTGTTGTAATAGTTTATTAGGATGGGTAAAAATCACAACCCATTGATCATATCCATAACCCATGGTATTGATCCCATACCCACTTGACTAGATACATTGTACTCATTAGATACATTGTATCTAAAATAATACCCATGGACCAACCCATAACCCATGACCCATAACCAAAAACCGTAGGGCAAAAGGAGCGCCCCACGGATCCCTAGGTTTACACTAGACGGATCCTCATGGGAAGGATCCGTGGGATCCGAGAACAAGTGGCAAGTTTTGCTATAAATGAGAGCCATCTCTTCATTTTAACTCACCCTCTTCTTACTAATTCTCTCATATACTCTAATTCTCTTCTAACAAAAGATCACTTGATCTAGAGAGTACTTCTTTCTTTCTTTCTTTAGTGATTCTCATATAGGTCCTTCTCTAAGGCGAGATCACGAACATTCTACAAGTCATCCAAGCAAGGGGTCCTTGATTGATTTGTTCCTCCACAAGATTTCTGTAGCAAATATCTTGTATTTGATATTTCACATATTTGTTGTGTAATAGTCGTGTTGGTTTGGTCCACCGTGTTACGGACTCGGTATTTAGCTTTGTACCTAAAAGGTGTAAGCAACATGTGAAGGCTTCTCCCCAAGTCAAGGAGTTTGTTGACATAGTTCTTGAACTCTCGAGTAGGTGACTCGGGAGTGGAGTAGGGCAAGGAAGGTGTCCTTGTAGCCGAACCACTATAAATCGGTTGTGTCATTTCTATCCCTTGCTTTACTTTATTTACTTGCTTTATCATTAGATCTATACTTTCTACATCCATACGATTTCACATAATATCGAATCTAAAGTTTTGAAACTAAATTAAAATCGGCAAAACTATTCAACCCCCCTTCTAGTTTTCCACAATTGGCATCAAGAGCTAAGTTTATAAAAGTTTTAAAGTAAACCGTATTTTAAAACTTTTCGATCACTATGGGTTCGAAAATTACAAGGAAGGGCAATCTATGCAACGACCACCACTACTTGAAACTAATGGTTTTATATATTGAAAAATAGATTCAAACGTATGTGAAGTCTAATGATATTGATCTTTGTTACATTATTGTTGAATGCGATTTTGAGGCTACCTCAAAGATGATAAAGGAAATTTAGTTAACATACCTCATGATAAACTAAACGATGAAATGAAGAAAAGCTTTCTAAAAATAGTGAAGCTAAAATGGTTTTGTATAATGCTTTACCCAAAAGGAATTGAAAAATTTCTATGCTTAAAACCTCTAAAGAAATTTGGAATTCTTTAGTTGTAACTCATCAAGGTAATCAACAAGTTAAAAATAATAAAATTGATTTATTTGTTCAACAATATGAACAATTTTCAATATCGGACGAGAAACTATAGATCATTCATTTGCTAATTTTAATACTATTATTACATCTTTACAAGCACTTGATGAATCTTTTTCTAGCCGTAACCATGTCAGGAGATATCTAAGGGCACTTCCATCCTAGTGGAGATCCAAGGTGACGGCAATCGAAGAGTCAAAAGATTTGACAATCCTCACCCTTGATGAACTCATAGACAACTTAAAAGTCTACGAGCTTGTCCTTGCTAAAGATTCCGAAGCCTCAAAGGTGAAAGAGAAACACAAATCTCTTGCCCTTAAAGCCAAAAAGGGTTCAAGCGATGAAGAGAACTCCTCTTCGGATAGTGACAACGAGGAATATGCTATGGCGGTAAGGGACTTTAAAAAGTTCTTTAGAAGGAAGGGAAGGTACGTCAAACAACCGTATGACGACAAGAAAGGATTCCGGAAAAGCAAAAAGGACGAGAAGCCAAGGGATGATCGTGCTTGCTTTAAATGTGGGGACCCAAACCACTTTATTAGTAAGTGTCCCAAACAGGATGATCAAAAGGCGTTCGTGAGCGGCGCGTGGGGAATGAGCGACGAGGAGGACGAAGAAATTTGTCTCATGGCAAATGATGAGGTATGTCACGAATACTATAGTAGCTCATCACTAGATGACGAATCATTGCATAATGAATATGACAAACTTTGCAATATTAGCTTAAAACTAATTAACAAAAACAAGCTTTTAAAAAATCAAAACCAACATTTAGATAAAGAAGTCATAGAATTAAAAGCAAAATTAAAACGTCTAGAAAAGGGTAAAATAGCAAGTGGTGAATGTGAACTTTATGCTCAACTTCAAACACTAGTTGATCAACTAGATTCTAAAATTGCTAGAATGAGTACGAATACTTTAGATATGATATTAGATAGTGTTAAAACCGGAAACAACCAAAAGGTTTAGGTATTCAACAACTTGATTCATCAACTAGTGAAAACAAAGAAACACAATTTGTTAAGGCACTAGAAAAACAAGCCATTGTTGTGGCGGATCCCACGGATCCCATAAAAGGGAACCGACTAGTATTCACCGTGGATCCGTGGTCTCATTGTAGCAAACAATGGTAACAACATAGCTTCTTCATCTCGAACTGATTTTGTTATTGTTAATAAGAAGAAACCAACTCATTTTACCACTAGACAACCACCTCCAAAATATAATCCTATTTTTGCAAGAAACAAAGCTCCATCTTTTCAAAACCTAATCCTTCTAGAGACTTAATAATGTTTACCCGAGAAGTAACCATCAAATGGGATGGAACCCAAATATGCAAAATGGTTTTCCTTTTCAAAACCTTGCACCATGGAATGCATATTCACCTTATCCATACATGTCTAACATGAATGGAATGTTTAACACTAATTGACCCATGAACAAATGGGGACCAAACTTTTGAGTTAATTGTTTTCTTAGGTGTGCTTAAAAGTCGACCTAGATCCGAATGAATGGGTCAAGGATAGCGGGTGCACGAGGCACATGACCGGAAATAAAGATCTATTCTCCACATATGAATCCTTCAATGGAGGAAATGTGGTGTTTGGAAATAGCAAAAGTAAAATCATCGGTAAAGGTACGATTTCTAACAAATCTCTAACCATTAACGATGTGTGTCACGTAGAAAACCTAAACTTTAATCTCTTAAGTATAGGACAAATATGTGATAAAAAGTGTAATGTACTTTTACGAAACCGTAGTAAGATATTAAAAATGGCATAACCATAGGAAGAGGAATTAGGAAACATGGAGTCTATGTCATTAAAATCGGTAATGAACCTAAAGACAAACTTTGACTTACCTCTATGGATGATACTTCGACCTTATGGCATCGAAGATTGGGTCATGCCAATATGCGACTTCTTCAATCGCTATCATCCAAAGATCTAGTAAGATATCTACCTAAGTTAAAATATGAACATCACTTTTGTGATGCTTGTAATATAGGAAAACAAGTTCATTCTAGTCACAAAGCTAAAAACATGGTGTCTACAACTAAGTGTCTAGAATTACTACACATGGATTTATTTGGTCCATCCGCTATCCAAAGTTATGAAGGCAACTACTACACTTTGGTCATAGTGGATGATTATTCTAGGTACACATGGACAAAATTCTTAAAGAACAAAATGGAAACATTTAATTATTTTGAAATATTAAGCAAGAAAATCCAAAGACAACTAGGAAGTCCTATAGTGTCTATTAGAACGGATCATGGTAGGAATTCGATAATGAAGTGCAATTTGGAGCCTTTGTGACGCTAATGGTATTACTCACAACTTTTGGCTCCGCACTCCACAATCGAATGGGGTAGTTGAAAGAAAGAATAGAACCCTACAAGAAATGAGTCGCACCATGCTTAATGAGCAATCCATACCTCAAAAGTTTTGGTGCAATGTCGTTGATACTTCAACGTACATACTTAATCGAGTCTTAATTAGACCAATCTTAGGTAAAACTCCATACGAGTTACTCCGAGGCAAAAGTCTACGTTAGATCACTTTAGAGTCTTTGGTAGCAAATGTTTTCTTAACACTAAAGATTACCTTACAAAATTTGATCCTAAATCAACCGAAGGTATCTTTCTAGGTTACTCCCTAATAGCAAAGCTTACGTCATACTAAATAAAGAAACAACGAAGGTAGAAGAGTCATTAAACGTAAAATTTGATGAAAGTCCACCCAAACCCTCTCCACCTCTTCACGATGACGAGATTGTAGAAAGTGAAGCTATTGTAATAAAGAAAAGATTAATGAAGAAGAAGAAGAATCACAAATAATGAACTCATAAATATTAAAGAGTCCAAAGATCACCCCGTAGATAAAGTCATAGGAAAGCTAAACGAAATAACCTTAAGGTCTCAAGTTCAAAACCAAAGTAGCCTATTTTGTTTTGTTTCAACCATAGAACCTAAGAATACACAAGAAGCCATAAAAGATGAAAGTTTGGTAATGGCTATGCAAGATGAATTAAATCAATTTGTTTCTAATGATGTTTGGACACTTGTCCCTCCACTTAGTAATCAAACCATAATAGGACCCAAATGGGTTTATAAAAACAAGTTAGATGCAAACGGATTAGTGTCTAGAAACAAGGCTAGACTCGTTGCCCAAGGGTATAACCAACAAGAAGGAATAGACCTTGATGAGACCTATGCCCCCGTGGCTAGATTAGAGTCTATAAGAATACTTCTTGCTTATGCTTGTGCTAATGATCTAAAGCTTTATCAAATGGATGTCAACAGTGCTTTTCTAAATGGTTTTATTAATGAAGAACCGATCCTCTTTTTCTCTCCCATTGGCGATTTTTTAAAAACCCTTGCTTCATCCTGAACGTTTAATTCTGCTCCAATAACTCTTGTAATCGTTTCAACCCTGATCAATTAGTGGTATTCAGTCGTGAATATCATTAGTAGATTAGTTCTTTGGGCCGATCATCATTGTTAGGGGTTTGTTTCAAACGTTTTTTCTTAGGGTTTTTTTAATCGGTTTCGGTGCATCTCTGCTTCCTTGATCAGTTTATTTGCAATATCGTATCTTTTCTCTTATAATCCTGCTGGTGCAACTGATTGATTATGGGTTAGTTTTATTGCTCTTCATGATTATAAACCCAGTTATTAACTAGGGTTTTATTGCCGCTGTTGAACGTGGTTCCGCTTACGCGTGTTCTTGTGTGGTGATTGTGTTATTTAGGGTTAGTCTTTTTACGCGTTTATGGAGAGTCTGATTGATGCTCATGTGGCGATGGTTTCACCTATTGCTTCTAGTTCTCGTTCTGATGGACAAGTGGAGCCGGTTTCACTTGGTTCAAGGCCTAATCATGACGCACCTAGTCCTGACACGCCTGAGGGGTATGATACTTTATTGAAAATTCGTGCTATTGAGAAACAAATCTTTGAGGGAAAACTTGTTCTTGTGGGTGAAGATGGGCAACCATTAAAACCTGCCGTGATCATGGATGCTAATACTTATATGGGGCTAATCCATTTGAGCATCTTAAGGTGCCGCAATCACGTAAGGAGCTAGAGGAGATGCTTCGGTATTGGTTATTATTCAAACCTCCTCAAGATACGATCGGTCCTATGGCTTCCAATGTTAATGGTCATACTAATGCTAATGATAAGGTTGAGACGAATGCACATGGGTCATTGGTATTGAGAAGGTCGGTGTTGCTTTGAAACAACCTTCTTCATCGTATCTTTGGTGTTACTTCTATTGAACCAAGGAAACACACGCCAAACTTTCGTAGGTTGGAGTGTAGTAAGAAAGCTAATGGTGTGGATCTTTCGTCCCGATGAAAGTGGTTGAAGAGGTGAACACTAGGTTTGAGAATACTTTGTATGGGTATTTCCTTGGTCAACGACTTGCTTTCTGTTGTTGATTACTTTGTACGCAATGCATGGGCTAAGTTTGGCATACAAAAGGTAATGATGAATGCAAAGGGTTCTTCTTCTTTAAGTTCAATTCAAGAAAGGTGTTGATGATGTTCTTGAAAACGGTCCTTGGTTGATTAGAAATATACCTATTATTCTTAAACCATGGACATTGAACACCAACTTACTTAAAGAGGATTTGACCAACATCCGGTGTGGGTTAAATTCCATGATGTTCCTCTTGCTATGTTTTCCGATGATGGCCTTATTCGCTTGCTACATTGCTAGGCACGCCCAAAAGGTTAGATGCTTTCACCAGCCAAATGTGCAAGGACTCGTAATGAGTAGTTTTTCTAGATGCATGATTGAAGTGAAGTCGGATGAGGTGCTTAGGGACAACCTTACTGTTGAGATACCGTTACTTGATGGGTCGGGTTCGACTATTGAGAAGATACGGGTTGAATATGAGTGGAAACTACCTCATTGTGATAAATGTATGATTTTTGGTCATACTCTTAGTGAATGTCCTAAAGTTGTTGAACCTCCTGCTCATCCTACTAAGCGTGTTAATGATGGTTTCAAGACGGTTATTAATGATGGTTTAAAGACGGTTATTAACAAGAAGAAGGAAAGCAAGGTGGGTCTTCTATTCCGGTCCGTGAGGTTTACTAAACCTGTTGTAGGTAAGCGCTTCAATATCAACCCAAAAGGCTCCTCCCGAACCTAAGAAAGTGGAAGTTACTAAGAATGCTTCGATGCGGCTAGTTCTAGTGGAACAAAGATTTCTACATCTAACCGCTTGATGCTCTTAATAAGGAATATACGGATGCGTTTGGTAGTCCTTCTAATGACACCAATGAGGATGTGGATTCTGGTCGTACAATGGAAGTTAATGAAGATAAGTCTACTAAGACATGTATTGTATCACAAGAACCCCTTGTGAGTGATTTGAAAGAGATGGAGTCGGATGTGGCTCCTAATACTAGTGATTCTTGTAACCCGCCCGCCTCTTCTACTAAGAGAGTTAATCATTTTTCTAAAGTGGGAGATATCGTGGTTTTGATTCGATGATGAGGTGGTTGCTAACCCATTTGATGAGTCTCGCTAACTGCTCGGTGGTGGTGGCCAAGAGTTCAAGATGAGTATGATGACTATGCTGGCGTGTTTATGATCTTCCAGAATTTGATGCCTTTAATGCCATGTATGGCACCAAGCTTCAAGGTCCTAGGAAGTAATTTTCTTCGGTTTGTCCTATGTTATCATTTGAGTAGTGGTTTGTTTTCGTGGTTAGAAAATAGGAGGTGTCTTGTTATGTAAGCTTTATGCCTATGTAACGGGCTGAGATATGGGATTTCACTCATATCCATTGTACTTTAACGTTTCTTTGGTTAATATATTTACCAGGGTGCAGGATTGCTCCCCTTTACCCTAAGTATATGTAGCTCAACCTCCGGGCTTCATCGATTTTGAAAAACCTAGACATGTGTATAAGTTAAAGAAAGCCCTTTACGGTCTTAAACAAGCTCCAAAATCTTGGTATGATAGACTCAAGTCATTATTAATCAAACACAACTATACCATGGGTTGACAACACACTTTTTACTAAGAAAAGAGAGTCACATATAATCATAGTTCAAATATATGTAGATGATTTATATTCGGATCCACTTGTCAAGACATGTGTGATGATTTCTCTAAAATCATGCATGACGAGTTCGAGATGAGTATGATGGGAGAACTTAGTTTCTTTCTTGGTCTACAAATCAAACAAGTAGAAGATGGTATCTTCTTTAATCAATCTAAATACATAAAAGATATGTTAAAGAAATTGATCTAGAAGAGTCGAAACCAATTAGGACACCAATGTCATCCGACACTAAACTCACAAAAGATGAAGACGACGAATCCGTCGATAATACTAAATATCGTGGCATGATTGGTAGTCTTCACCTCACTGGCTAGTAGGCGGATATCATGTTTAGTTTTTGTTTATGTGCTAGGTTTCAAGAAGACCCAAAACATCACACCTAGAAGCAAAAAAGAATATTTAGATACATTAAGGGTACAACACAATTAGATTATGGTATCCTAAGGGCACGGGAGTAGAAACAATTGTATATGCAGATTCGACCATGCAGTGATTATGTTGACCAAAAAGTACAAGTGGGGTATGTACTTTTATAGGATGTTGTTTAACATCTTGGTTTTCAAAGAAACAAACGGCATTAGCAATATCAACAACCGTTTAATACGTCTCACCCGCAAAGCATGCCAACAAGCACTATGGATGAAACAAGCATTAGTTGACTACGATATTCATCTAAGTGACATAGCCATTCTATGTGACAACAAGGGTGCCATCGATCTAAGCAAGAACTGATATTACATTCTCGCACAAAGCATATAGAGATTTGTCATCACTTCAAGAGACAATGTTCAAAGGGAACATCTCTATTGAGAAGGTAGCGTCCGAAGACAACATAGCCGACGTCCTCACCAAACCGTTGAGCGGAACAATTCAACCTACTTGCCTTGGTCTTGGTCTCATGGAACAATCGTCGAATTTACTTTTTAAACTCTACAAGGTATGTAAACACTAGCCTTCTTCTTTCTGAGTCTAGGATCTCTATATCACAACTCACAAGCAATACGGGAATTTTCAAAACCCAAGATAAGTTCTTCACTTATAACTCTTCTTATTTTCTTTCAAAATAAGTACAAGTTGCAAACATATAATTACATACACACTCTCTTTTCAAAGGATAAAATGATCTTTATTCGCACATAGAAATCTCCTTTTGAAATGTTTTCTAAAAATGATACCTCTTCCCGTATCAATTTCACAAAAGCAATTTCTCACATCTAGGATAAATCGCTTTTTCATTATTAATACAAAGTAAAACCCGCTTGCATTGCATCTCATGTCTTTTGAATGCTAAAGGGACACATAACTAATATGTGTTTTCGGCACATTCATTTAAGCCACAATGAATTAGGAGCATTGGTAGCACCGAATTACGTACTCAAGTACTAACTATGTGTTTTCGAGTTATCTCACATAATAGTATGCTTTTTCACTTCTAGTTTATTTTCCTTTCTTCTTAGGAGTCGAGATAACCGCAACTCCAAATAGTTTGCATATAGGCACACTAGGCACAAATGTTTCCAAAAGGAAAATTTTGAGTCGTCAGATCACCAGTCCCACGGATCCCAAATTTAATGCCGGACGGATCCTCGAGGAAGGATCCGTGGGATCCGTGAGATGTGTTAGTTTTATCTTCTATTTTTCTCACTTTGGATGAAAACTCCAATATCTTTTCATTTTTTTGGAGTATGTTCTTTAATGCTTGTGTTCTCATGATCACATGCCTTAAATTAATATCTAACCATTAGATTTTAATCCACATTTTGGGTCAAGCATTCATTACAATGCATTATTTTTCTATATATAGGACTCCCAAAATGCTTGCATATTCATCTTCACAAACAAACAACACCATGTCATCCAAAAGATCTTACAACTTAGATGAATCACCTAGTACAAACAATTCTCTTCATGAAATCCAAACCTTTGTACTTCCACCTTCCAAAACACCACAATCAAACTCTAAGATATCCGCACGGATTAGCATCCGGCCTTGTTGCTTAGCAAAACCATCATCAAATGGCTCATCACTAACAAATAACCCACCACAAGATGCTTCCATTATAGCACCTCCTTCATCACCAACAAGTACACCAACTTCATCACCCATCAACTCACCACCTAAAGTCACTCTTTTGAAACTCCTTAAGACTCCAACAAGATCTCAACAACCAAAACAAAAAGAAATAGCCTTTTTGACACCTCTCACTTCTCCAAACACAATTTTCAATGACCTTGAAACATCACCACCCTTAGCTCCCATTAAGCTACAAGAACACCTAGGTTCTTTTCCACCACCACTTCCAAACATTCCAGACTTTGATCCGTATTTTCCCATTTTTCCGCCACATCTTCCGCAACTCACAAATCAAAACAACCCGGAAAACTTCCGCACTCTTTACCCACATCACTTACATTGTGAACATTGCCAATCCACTATGGATATTGCAATAGAAGTTAGGGAAGAAATGCGATTCATACTCAACCTCATTCTTGATCGCATCAATACCATTACTCATCAAAACCTCCATCCATAACCTTATGCAAGCATGGACGGAATCATTATTACTATTTTCTATTTTTAGTACTTTTCTTTTTGAGTCATTTTCAAGAACAAGTCTTGTTCTTATTTTTACATGCTTGTAGGTGGCATAAATACCACTACACTTTGTTGTTTTATTACAAGGCCTTGTTTACATACCTTGGCTCCCAATCTTGATTCTCGTCAATCACAAGATTATTTAAGCATGTTACTAACCTTTCTCTTTGTAGGATTTTTTTTTCTTCACTTGACGCCCCAAACTAGGGGGAGCTACCGTCAAGGGGGAGTAAGCGATACATGGACTATTTTTCCACCTTTTATTTCTTCGATGGGTTAACTTTTTGTTTCGACAAAAAGGGGGAGAAGAAGTAAAACTTAGGGGCTTTGAAAATATACATCTATTCTTAAGTTTTACTAATTATAACATTATGTTTTGTCATCAACAAAAAGGGGGAGATTGTTAATACAAATAAACTGTAAAAAAGTTTATAAATATTTTGCGATCTCTTTTTGTTTTGTTGATAACAAATATAATGTTATCTTAAGTACAATTATAAGGATACATGTTATTTTTGTAAAGCATTTACATATAGCCATTTAATACAAATTGTTGTAATAAATCATTTGTTGTAATAGTTTATTAGGATGGGTAAAAATCACAACCCATGGATCATATCCATAACCCATTGTATTGACCCATACCCACTTGACTAGATACATTGTACTCATTAGATACATTGTATCTAAAAGAATACCCATGGACCAACCCATAACCCATGACCCATAACCAAAAAAACCCATGGGCAAAAAGGAGCGTCCCACGGATCCCTAGGTTTACACTAGACGGATCCTCATGGAAGGATCCGTGGATCCGAGGAACAGTGGCAAGTTTGCTATAAACAGAGAGCCATCTCTTCATTCTAACTCACCCCTCTTCTTACTAATTCTCTCATATACTCTAATTCTCTTCTAACAAAAGATCACTTGATCTAGAGAGTACTTCTTTCTTTCTTTCTTTAGTGATTCTCATATAGGTCCTTCTCTAAGGCGAGATCACGAACATTCTACAAGTCATCCAAGCAAGGGGTCCTTGATTGATTTGTTCCTCCACAAGATTTCTGTAGCAAAGATCTTGTATTTGATATTTCACATATTTGTAGTGTAATAGTCGTGTTGGTTTGGTACACCGTGTTACGGACTCGGTATTTAGTTTTGTACCGAAAAAAGGTGTAAGCAACATGTGAAGGCTTCTCTGCCAAGTTGAAGGAGTTTGTTGACATAGTTCTTGAGCTCTCGAGTAGGTGACTCGGGGAGTGGAGTAGGGCAAGGAATGTGTCCTTGTAGCCGAACCACTATAAATTGGTTATGTCATTTCTATCCATTGCTTTACTTTATTTACTTGCTTTATCATTAGATCTATACTTTCTCTACATCCATACGATTTCACATAATATCGAATCTAAAGTTTTTGAAACTAAATTAAAATCGGCAAAACTATTCAACCCCCCTTCTAGTTTTCCACAAACTCATTTAATTATATTCTTTTTAGTAATTTTCAATAATAAGCTCCAACTCTAGCCCATTTGCCAAACAAGTTTATAAAAATATAAATTTCAATTTCAGCTTATAATATAAATCCTAACTCTAGTCCCATACAATTTCGCCATACATACCCATAATAGTAGCATGTATTGGAGTCTGTACGTAGCATCTTATTTGTTACATGCATTTTTAAGAGGTGTTTCGGACATTGACAATGCCTCTTAAAAATTGCTTATTGTACATATTGAGTTTAGAGTAATATATTTCACCGTTTCACCAAAAAGAAAAAACATAATAAAATGATTATAACTTTTGTAAAACATGTGTTTTATGGTACAATTAAGGCTGGGCACACTTGAAGGAATATAATCGGTCGGTCACCCATAATTTTCTCCCACGACCGATATTCATATCGGTCATCTCGACTGTGGGGCTTGGGTCATCAAATTGGTCGTGGCTTCAAAATGTGGATATCGGCTGTTTTTTCGACCGATAGTATACACACAAAAAATATGTCCCATTTGATATGTAATTAAAAAAAAAATGGTCTTCGACTGTGGCAACTTAGTGGCCTCGATCACGGGAGAGAAAGTTCGACGCGACACTCACGACCGGTCACGAGTGTGCCCAGCCTAAGCTACCCCCAATAAGGGTGATAACCGATTAGTTTGCCATGGTTGCAATGGGTTGTGGGCATCTAGGTCACTGGAGGTTGAGAAGGAACAGGGTAAAGTATACACTCTTGGCTATCGGTCACATGTTAGAAACAAACAAAAAAAATCCAACCTTTGTGTTGTGTTGTGTGTATATTAATTAATTAAAAACTTATTTTTGGAAGGTATGTTTTTTTTAGTGTAGGTTGACTTACTGTGATCTAGGTCTCAAAAGAGAGAAAATTGATGTGATAGAAAAAATAAGAATTGCTCAATGTTATTATTGGGGGTACTTATTTAGAGATAGGGGATCTTACATCATATTTTTGACGATTCATCACAATTTACGTATTATAGATTGCACAGACAAACTATAACGCACAAATCATGTGACGACGATAAAAATGTGTTCAATTCTCTTTAGAGATGGATTAGGGAGGAGTAATAAATAAGATGGATAAAAATAGGTAGACAATTTATTCCAAAAATAACAAGCAATAGAAAAGAAATCGTTAGCAGTTGGGTCATCTACTCCCAACCAGACGCCTTAATTAATATCACCCCATCAATCAATCTCACTCGCCCATAAAACCATACATACATTTCATCAAATTTCATAGATCTATAACTATTTTTTATTTTTTTTAGCATTGTATTCTCCGTTGTTTATTTGTTGGAAAGATGAAGGTGGTTGTTACTACTCGCAGCGGTAGGGAGTTAATTAACGGTGGCCTTGACCTTGATAGCTCCTCCGTAAGTTTATATATTCTAATTCAATTTGCTTTTATATCTCATTTTTATAAAATTAGGTTCTGATTTGTTTTTTGGGTTTTTTTTTTGTTTGTTTAGGCTACTGTTGCTGATTTGCAGAATGCTATTCATCAGAAAAGTAAGTCTTATTGGCTTAAGTGTTGCTTAATGATTGGTGTCGAATTCGGTTACTTTTTTTCAAAATATGATCTTTTTTATTAACTGTAAGTGCTGATTATATTTAACTGCTGATTAGTAGGTTTGGGATTTGCTTATTTACCTGCCTTTTGGGCTTATTTCAATTTAGAAAACCCAATAAGAAGCTCGCTTTTTGGGGGTTATGAGCGTATCAGCTTGAGCTTATGAACCTAGATAAGTCACGAGCCCAAGCTCATAAGCTCTATAGAGTGAGCTTGTTGGCTTTTCCGAATTCAGTTGTGTTTGGGGTTTGCTTATCCATATTCCGTATCTGGTTATTCGAGGGTAAAATAAACAGTTTTTATCAATACTAAGGAGTTGCTTATTCAAAATGGATTATTTGAAAAAGATAAAGTTTTTAATAAGCAATCCAAACAACCCCCTTATAGCATTAACCCATCAAGTTCAAATTTGAATAAACTACTTTTGGTTTTATAAGCAATACAAAAATAATGTAATTTAATGATTTGATACGGTAATAATCTTTTTAGCTTGAACTGAAATAAAGTTTATAACCTTTTTATGTTATCAAGTATTTAACGGGACACCTGAAGGTTAAGAAGGACTTCTGTTTCCACGAACGAGCAAGTAATATCAAATTACTAGTACAGTACGGTAGTTTGTAATTTACTTCTGCAATGCATATCGAAAATGGTAGGTTAGGCAAACCAAGTGCGGTATTTATATGATAATGTTGTTGTATTTGCTTAAATTGTTGATGGTGTCTGACCTAATCACTTCTTCCCATCATAAATTATGTTGAAACTGGATTTTAAAGTAAAGAGGAAATTAGACACCTGGCATGTTTGTAAGTTAGGCTGATATATGACATGTGATCAGTTATAGTTTAGTATCGGGAATGATGACTCAAAGTCTTAAATCGGTTGCCTCTTTGAGGTGCTATCTACAATACGTGTTTGTACTGGGATCTTTGACATCCACAAGCTTGGTTTGTACTCTCTGGTCAAAGAGATGATAGCAACTTAGCTAGAAAGTAGAATTCTTATAACCTTATCCAAGTCCTTATTGGGTACTTCAAGACAGGGACATAACAGGAATGCTAGCAGATAGCTGTCATGAGTTAAATACCACTCAGGCACCCCAAAAAATTGCAAAGTTTATCCTCAAAAATTTATTTGCCTCTGCAACTTTGAAACTGTGTCAGGGGGTATATGGGGTGGGTGGGGTGGGGGAGGTGCTCCCAGGTTTTGGCTTTAATGACATTCCTAATGAATCAGCATGATTACTAGAGGCACGAAAAGTGATATCTTTAAAGAATCAACAAGTGAAGTTCACAATTCTAAATTAAAGTGAAGGATAAAATGCAAAGTAAAGGGTACATCTTATGCCTGTGAGAGACACAATGGAGGAAGTGGCAGTAGGCCATGCATATTATTTCTTTTTCCTAGACAGATTAGGCTATTATGGATGCATCAAGTAGAACAAAAAAAAGGATAAGAACTTTGGGTTAAAGACGTGTCTGTTTTGGTGTGAACGCACGTGGAAATCTAGCACCCACCCCCATGTACCAGTATCCCCTTTGCACAAATCCTTGCAACATAGCTATCTAGATTGAACTAGCACTATACGAGTTATTGTTACAAGTTACAAGTTGCTTCTCTTGCTTATTACAGTATGTATTACTATTTAGTTAAACTCATATGCATCTTCTGTTTACAGCCAAGAAATACTATCCTTCCAGACAGCGCCTGACCCTACCCCTCCAAGCAGGGTCAAAGGATAAGCCTATTGTTCTTCAAAGCAAGAAAAGCCTTAAAGAATATACTAGCGGAAGTTCTGACACCATTACCGTAGTTTTTAAGGACTTGGGTCCACAAGTTTCGTATCAAACACTCTTCTTTTTTGAGTATTTGGGTCCACTGATCCTCTATCCTGTCTTCTATTACTTCCCAGTGTACCAGTTTTTTGGATACAAAGGTGAACGTGTTATGCGTCCAGTTCAGACGTATGCATTATACTACTGGTGTTTCCACTATTTCAAACGATCATGGAGACCTTCTTTGTGCACCGCTTCAGTCATGCAACCTCACCTATTTCAAATGTCTTTAGAAACTGTGCTTATTACTGGAGTTTTGGCTGCTATATTGCTTATTATGTTAATCACCCTCTATACACACCGTAAGTGATCTCCAGATGAAGATTGATTTGGATTTGGGCGATCATGCAAGTTTCAAACTTGTATTGCCACATCATACTGAGAAATCTCCGCAGCCCCAGTGGACTGGAGGATACCAAATCCTCGAGGGTTTTTGTTCAATATTGTGACTTGTGCAAATTACACAACCGAGATTTATCGTGGTTGGGCTTTAATATTGCGACTCAGACTGTTGCCGGTTATGTCTTTCTGGTGGTTGCTGCTTCCATCATGACTAATTGGGCAATCGCTAAGCATACTCGTCTCAGGAGGGTAATTTTCTTCACTTTTTTACTTGATGAATTAACTCTGTTTGTCGCAATTTTGTCCGGTATACTTATGAAGTTATGAGTACATCGATTTGGTCTGTGTTTTGTCTCAAACTAGTCAAATTTGGCAAATTAAAAATTAACGAAGCGAGTCAGATATATATTTATTATTTATTAGAATATTTGAAAATTGTGTCCAACCTCCTGAATCATTTATTCATAAAGTTATTTCGCTTTTAATATCTTCTCGTATCTGTTATCAATGAAAATGTTTCAAAATGAACAAAATTCACTGTGGGTAAACCCAACTGGTCATAAAATGACACTCTCAGCATGCCCCTTTGACTAGTTATCCAGCCCGCTCTAACTTTGGGATTGGATTTGACTCGATATTAGTTTTTAAAACAATATTAACATTTATTATCTTGAGTTCTCATTTAAATTATGGAAAAAATTTCGGTAAAATGCAAAGAGTAAAGCTGCACACAAATACCTCCCTAGTTTGCTAAACCAGTTATCTGTCTATACTGCATGGAAAGCAGAACACATAAAATGCATTATATGCTCAATAATCGTTCTTGATTTTTGCTCTGATAACATCTGGTCATGTCTCTCTGTTGCAGCTCTTTGATGGTAAGGAAGGAAGACCTAAGTATCCCCGCCGATGGGTTATATTGCCTCCATTCTTTTAAGCGATTACAAACATGGATCGTGGGTTCTGGATTATCAGCTATTTGGTCTCGCAATGAGTTCATTCTAGTCAACATCCTTAAAAGAATCAGATGTCTTACATTCTTAGAAGTTTATTTTCAATTATCAGCTTCTACGGTTAATTTTCCTTGGTCCAAGTTCTTTTTACCATGTGGACTTGCCACAGATGGCTTTTAAATTTAGCTGATTTGTATTTGCGCCTTTGAGTCTTACTAATGTAATATCTGGATCTTTTCCAAATTGCAGAATCTTGAGGTGTTTCATTCGAGTTAAAATAGGTGTTGTCTCTTTTAGCAAAATAAGGATATGTTTATTGATACAATAAGTTAAATGATTCTTTGTTGAAATTGCTTACAAGTACTTCTTGCCTCTGTGTTTATAAATTATCGATCGCCTTTGGTGGCGTCAGACATTCTTACATTTGTTATATTTTCAAGAAATGCGAAAAGTTATTAGTCACTAACTAGATGGTTAGAGTCTATTATCGAAAATCCGTTCTACAGATTAGCTTCACTTGATGAGTGATTGCAGATTTATTATCATCATAGCTGCTAATAAATTATTTTAAGTACACACAAACAACCTTACATACATATATAAAACATGTATATATCATTAACAACTGCACTTAAAATAAACTACACAATACTACAAACACATTTTTTAAAGACCGAGTGCATTTAAAAAAAATCAAGTTTTTCTTTAACAAAATTAACACTATCTTACAAAAATTCATAGGGTCCCGGGGACCCTTCAGGACCCCTCAGGACCACCCTGATTCCGTCACTGTGTATCACCCAACAAGACAATTAAATCCCAATAGAATATACATATAGCAAGATTCTGTACACATGTACATAAGTACATGACAGCCTTGGTGGTGTTGTGTGGTGTGGTAGTGGGAGGGTGGATATATGATGAAAGTGATTATGAGAATTATTTAATATTTGATTTACATTTATAATCTTTTCAGTGATTGCCAACTGTGGATGAAGAGAAAAGCTTTTCAATCTAGTTGGAAGTTGGAACCTTTTTCAATCTCTTTATTATCATTTTTATAAGAAAAATGTATTATGGTTCTTAAAGTTTATATGATCAGAAAATGTTAGAAGATTTACTTGAGTATCAATTGTGAACAAAATGGATTTTTAAGTGTGTTTCGTCGAATCAGTAACTTTGAAGTGTCATCTATAAGGTTTATGCAAAAACGACCATACATTTGAGTCTTTCACCTGTATTCGAAAGTGATCGAGTCATTATAACAACTTATCAAGTAATACAATTTTAAACATACAAGTATAGTTCTAAACTTCTATTACAACTATAACTTTGTTTCTTGATCACATAAATTAATTACTTGGCGTTGTAAATAGCGCATATCACGCTTAAATGTCAATAGAACCTGTTAATAATTGACAAATAAATCCATGCTGCAATATTATTTTTATACAAATGATCTTGATTTTTTATATAAAAAAATAGATACTTTGACATTATAAACCACAAGTAGGTCATGCTAAGACATTTTATAGTATATGTTTAGGCCCCGTTAGATCCATTTCTTTCTTTATAATAGACTTAAATCCATAACAATAATTGCATAAATATAGCTTTGTGTTTATTTCAACTTTTTGATGTCTTTTTTCAGACACAACACATGGGATTTAAGTCTTTGCAAGCCTCATAGTGGCAAATCGTTATGGGGACCAATAAATATGTTTGCTTTTAATGTGACAACCAAATTTCAGTTAGCGGGTACCTTTGAATTGTTTGGTAACCAAAAGTGCACAATTACATGTTTTCACTTTTAAAGAAACTATGCTATGATTTGGGAGAGATATATAAGTAACATATACTTGTTGTGAACAAGAATGGAGGTAATGAAAGATTCTTCATTCATTATAACGTAGGAGATACAAAACGATATATAGATAAATATTAGGGTAAAACCCTAAGAATTAATCGCCACGAACTTTATGGCTTATATGACATCCATAATATTATTCATAACACCTCTTGGACGTCCATATTATTAATACGCTTTAGGAACGTTGCTCATTAAAACCTTGTCGTGAAACCCAGGGACAAAACCACGACTAAGACAAAAAGAGTGCAGTAGCAGATTGCTCCATACTATATCACTGAGCTCTTTGAGTCGACGCATCCCAATGTTGTGACTTCGCTTCCTAAATGTTGAGGTAGGAAGTGCCTTGGTAAATAGATCCGCCAAATTGTCGCCGAACGAACTTGTTGAACAATAGTATCACAATTCTTCCGTAAGTCATGATTGAAGAAGAATTTTGGTTAAATATATTTCGTCATTTCGCCTTGAATACATGTTGCATTATCTTCATGCAAAATGTTGGTGCAACCTTCTCAATAATTACCACATGATCTACGTATGTGTTGTATCACACTTTAGCCAAACACATTCTCGACTTGCTTCATGTATCTCTAGAATTATTGCATGGTTGGATGATATCACCGAGATCGCCTGCTTAATTAGACATCATGAAATTGCGGTTCCTCCACTTGTAAATACATCTCCGGTTTGTGATCGACCATTGAGAGGTCGACATCCCGGAAGATATGTAATCTTCTAATATAACTCAAATACCTCTAATCAATATCTTATAAGATATGGACATCCATATTATAATTATCCATAACACTCCCCCTTGGATGTCCATTTGAGGATTATGCCTCGTTAAAACCTTACTAGACAAAACCCAGTGGGACAAAAAATCTAGTAAAGGGTAAAGAGTGCATACTTCCTTTATACGCCCGGGGATGTTGCCTCATTAAAAACCTTACCGGAAAACCCTATGGGGACAAAACCATGGTCAAGGGAAAAGAGTGCAACACGATCTTCTCTCCCCGATGATCACATCACTTAAATCTCTTAGTTGGTGCAATCCAATATAATAAACCAACTTTTTAATGTCAATATAGTAAGTGTCTTGATAGAATATATGTTTGATTCTCATATAAACAAGTGCTCTCCACTTAACCTTCACATATCAAGAAGGATTAAACATATGTCATACTTATCATTATACGAGTACATCCTCGTACTTCACAAGTTATATAGTATCAACGAATGCAAAGTAAATGATACATTATATCATTTATGACGACTAGTGAGAACAATCAATGTTTTATATAACTATGACACCCATAAATCGATATTGTGATCATCATCTTTATAAGTAAAGGGGTCTTTCTTTATTAATTGACCTCATAAACATGAGCGTCATTTATCCATAACATATAACATCTTTCTTTAGCTTTCATTCTGAAAAATGATTTCATCTTTAAGATGTTCAATTCATAAAACAAAACAAAACTTTGTATTTCATTTCAAGGTATTCAACCAGATTGAAAATCTCTTCATGAGTTCCATTCACATTTACCTCATCAAGCCATATGTAACTTATACCATATTCAAATACAAATATCTTTAAAACTAACATGGGTAAACTTTATTATTTAAATGGCTCATTTCAAACCAATACCATATTTCCTTTCACTTATATAGTGATTTATTCAACTTGATCAAGTGTTATTCTTGAAAATTTTCTTATAGGATTTCAACATTTTTAATCATGAGACATGCTTCATGCATTTTATATCCATCATGGAATCTCAACTTCAAATGAGTTCTATTAATTTTCTTTTAGACGCATATCAATTATTTATCACATTGCGAGACTTCTATAATTACAAAATACATTATTGGATCCACCACATTATAACATGTCTCCTCAAGATAATTTTCTAGTCTTTGTGAAATATATGTGTGCCATCAGTTGTGCCTTGAATATCATGATTCTAGTAATTCAATTTTGCTTTCACACAAAAACCGATGCATATCCAATAATTTTGGACATTCATGTGTACGGACTTCAAGTCCCAGTAACCATGTCTCATCACAAGAGACTTCAATCTTTCATTAGTTTTTGCGTCTTTATATCTTTTGGCCATTCATTTATACATCTCGCACTTCCTGCAGTATGCTTCCATGATCCTCACATGATTATAGCGCTATCTTATTTATTTACATAATCATTACCATGTGTATTATTGTATACAATATCACCATCGACGTCGATTCATTTATATTTTCGATTCCACACTTTAAGAGTCATTCCAATATATCATTTATTGATATCTCATAGTTTTTCAAGTACCCGGGGTTTCTCAATTACCTTCATGTCTAGTTTCTATATAGGATAATTATTATGGGGTCTTTATTACCTCGATTAGACCATCCGGATTTTCTTGCTCCATTTTATCTATTCATTCGAGGACTTATATTTGGAATCGATTAGTCTATCACGTTGTAGACGCACCATAGACTTACTACCAATCATTAGTTTTAATGTTGGGACACACATTGTAATTGGAGCACTAGCGCGTTTGTATGATCTAGTCGCTTTATTTATATTACAAAACTTGTCAGCAACTACTAGATCTAGAATGTAAATTGTCCCTTGAACTTTCGCTTAGTTTTCATTAGTGTGAGGATCAACATCATAATTCATTCCAAATTTGTCGCTCATTCTCTTCCCTCGAATAAATTATCAATTTAAACATCCCATTTTGTGTGTTGTGGTGGATTTACTATATATCGCACAATTACATAATCTCACATGGAAATATGGTTTGTGACCAAAACCATTCTCTTGGGAGGATTCATGATAGATTATTGGCAAGATGCTAATTCATATATTATAATATGCCCCATAAACTAAATGTTTTGTTCTCATAATATTATTGGCTTTGCAATCAATCAAGACGTTTATAAACGTTTCAACAAAAGCAATTGTGTATGAACTTGGGCTAGATAAAAGTTCTACACTTATTCCAATAATCGCCCAAATACTTGGAAGTATTCATCACCATTTCCAAAGATATAATTTGATAATCATGCTCGCATTTTATAAGCCGAGCCACTAATCACGCTAACTTTAAGTTGCGTTTTGGTGATCATTTTGACGATGCGTCGATTTTAAAACTCAAAATGATCCACATGATGATGTATAGGCCTACTACATCACATTTATATTATTTCCAAATTCATAGGACAAAGTCCTTACTTAACTCGGTGGTGATAAATGAACAATGCACTTTCATTGAGAACAATAAAACAACAAATCACCGTTTGCGAACCCATGGTTCCTCTAGACATTTCGCATCATCATTTACTCGGGATGGTCAAACCGGTCATGCCAATTACAACAATCATGGCTCATAAACTTTAGTTTATGACCACATGTGCTTCGATTGCACTTTCTATGTAAACAACAAATAATATGAAGATATTAATACAACATCACATTTTCCCAATCAAATTGATATAAGCACTTTTATAATTTTCACATAGTTTAGTATGTTATTCATATATTAGCCCATAACATTATCAAATAATAAAACATACAGTATTAACTAGCGTAATTGCACAATTTTCAAAACACTTGCATGTCATTAATCAATAAATCAAATGTCTCACAAGCAAATAAAATAAGATGATAAATAAATCGTGCATATTTAACAAACTCAATGACACAATTCACACTTAATTCAGTATCAAATTCGATTTTCCTTAATAATGATGTCGCCAAGACTATTAATAACATCCAAGACAACAACGAAGCATTATTATTGCTAGCAATCTCTAGATTTGTATTGGAGTATGCTATGATCAATGAATAAGACATGGAGTATATATTAATCCTACTAGCAACCAAACTTCTAAATAGAGTAAAAAGAATTAATATAGATCACATATATACATCAAGATCTATCAATGTCACTTTAGTAATTATCCTTAATTTTTTGTAGGTTTCTTTCATGTTATATGAAAAATCAATGCATTAATGTTTAATTTCGTATGTCTAAGCTGTATGATGGCAGAGTAGTAGACTATGTACTAGCAACATATGTGACTGTGTGAGTTAATACAGTATATCAAACAAAACTCATAAAATAATGTCAAAATAAAGTAGATAGTAATCTAATTAACATGCTCGACAACTATATGAAGTATTTACCGATTGCGAGAGTTTACGACACAATCTATAAGTATAAGACTAAAACCCACATTAACAACGATAACAATATGTGTAAGCCATTCTAGATGATAATTAATGTTTGTTAACAAGTGATCATATAGTACACGTGTAAATACACTGATACACATACTTTATATATGTCGTACAATTCATCAATTTCATAAAAAAATAATTCATGTATACTTTAGTAGCTAACTAGTTATCTTGCAAAACTAATATGGAGTTGTAGATTAGGCAAATAAGTAATAACTAATTTCCGCTTTTTACTCATTAGCGAGTCAGTTCAAGGTTATTATTAAACTATTATGTTACTAAACTCACACCTAAACTCCGCATATGTGCATCAAAGATAGGCAACTGAGTTGTTTTCTTTACAAGTTCAGTTATTTACTTGCATTTTTTTCTTTTATCTTCGGTTAGCTACTTCATCAATCTATAGATTTATGACCAACAATATTCTAGATTAACATATATGTGATATTTTTATGCGTTCAAATTTTAGTGCTAAAATCTAAAGATCCATAACTATTGTGTAGATTGACGCAAACAATGATATTAATGGCTCTGTGTTTATTAAAAATCTTATACTCCGTATACAAAATAACTTATATACAATTTGTTAAGTAGAATCAACTCAAGTTTTAAAGATACGATAGTACTTTTTAAATCCTTTGACAAAAGCTATAATAGTTGGAACATTGTATACAAGAAAATTAATTAATTTAGGAGATCTTGTAAAATCAATTTATATCATAAATACATATGAATTCTTGAATGACTTTCACAGCTTTTTTCTTTTGTTAAACTATCAAAAAAATTGTATATTATTTTACTTGAAAATAATCGTATATGCTATAACATTAATGGAATTGATATATAACAATGGTATAAGAATTACCTCATGGAATCAAAAAAACTTTTATAAACATGTCAAGCCACATATAATTTAATGTACAATATATAACTTGTTTTCAACGTAAGTAGGAAACTCATAGAATAAATCTACTTCGAATTGTCTAGAGAATTTGTATGCCTCAAGAATTCAATAACATAGGCGGTGGGTATCTAATTATCTTATTAATTTCCCATTGTTTATTGTTTATCCAATTATATAAAATTGTTTTATATCATGAGACAACCATCTAATCAATAAATCATTATTCAACAGTAAACAAAAACTTACCTCAAGTCTCAATCGTATAAACCAAAATTTCGTCCGTCCTTAGTATCTTTAAAAATCGAAAACCTTTTTAGGCGTCTTGATAACGTGTTGTGAACAAGAATGGAGGTAATGAAAGTATTCTTCATTCATTATAATGTAGAGATACAAAAGGATATATAGATAAATATTAGGGTAAAACCCTAGTAATTTAATTGGTATAGAACTTTTATGGGTTATATGACATCCACATAATATTATTCATAACAATACTAGGATATATGATCACAATAATGTGTAGCGATGTATCGTTTTTAAATGAAGTTTATAAGCACGATGTTTCATTGTTTTATATACATGGGCGAACGAGTTTGAAGTTAAGAGGATCAAGTAAACGTGAGGGTGGGCGAATTTTATTGTCGATGAAAATATAATAATTTTTAAAAACTACACTCAAAATTGGTCCTTTAAAAGGGCAAATTACAAAAATAAGCGAAAATTTTCGAAAATTTACATTATGCTTTTTTTATGGGGTCATACGACCATGGGACCCCTATCTCCGCCATTGAGTGAAAGTAAAATTATCGCAATAAATATCGCCCAAAATGAATCTATAGTTCCTTTAACTCATTATTTAACTTGAGAAAAATCTTAAAATAGTACAATCTTGCATCGCTCCATCATGGTCATTTTCAACAATTAATTCAATAATGGTCGTGCCTTATTCTGTATTCATGACTCCATTAAATTAGCCTCTTGTCCATTTACAAATGCCACATTAACTTCCACGATTCACATGGCCGCGATGCGCAAGAATCGATGACCGATTCGACCGATACTTTATTATAAAGGTAACAAAATCTTGCTTTTAGATATTCTTTGATTTCAAATAAAGTATCGGTCAAATCGCCTTCATTCTTGTGACCGCCGATGAGAACCGCCGGATGCGTAATGTGGAGTTAATGCGCCAAATGGACAAGTGGCGTTTTAATGGAGTCATGAGATTCGTGGTCATGTATTTACCGTTAAAGAATTAATGACCATTATGAGGACTTGATGCAAATTTTGACTATTTTAATATTTTTCTTTCTTTCTTAACCCTACAATAATTATGAATTAATCTAAATTAAAAGACTGATTTTACAAATAAATTTATTTTGATGATATATCTAATTGGTTAAGTTATTTGAAATTATAATGTGAATAAGAGGGCTTATCGCAAAATATTATTCAATCATTGCTATCTTTAGATATGTAACCAAACAACGTCTTAAAATAATGTTAATGACAAATGGACTAAGATTCTTTGAGTTGTGTATCTGACTTGAGTCGAGTTTATATCATTATTAGTATTGAATTTGATTCAATGATTCAAATCAAAAAAAGTTTTTTTAATTTCAGCTATTTGATCAAATCTAATGGCTTATAATTACACAATTTAACTCAGGTTGTATAATACATGATGACAAATAATTAGTAAGAGCTAACATGATGACACTATAACAAGACACTTATTTTGATGTTTTATACTAGAGGTGGCAAACAGTAGGGTAAGCAAGCATTTGCTAAAAGCAAGACTAGTAGTAGAATGATACGTTATACAAATCGCTAATAAAAGGCCTAAAACGACTAAATAAATTCCTTAAATGTAATATCTTAGTTATATTAACAAAATAAATATATTATATAAAAAATCTTTAAAGCGATCGTTAATGTTCAACAATTGAAAGAAAAAAAAATGTCCGTTTGTGCTCATTTAACTTTTCAATGGGTATATGTGCCATTTCAAAAAAAAAAAATTAAATGTCTTAAAATCTTAAAAATGTGCCCCATCTTTTACTTATGGTAGACATTTCCACCTCTATTTTATACATATCATTGTAGTATAAGTTATGGCATCAACATTATATATATATACTAAACGTCGGGAAGATTACGAGAAAGTAGGAGCATTAATTGTTATGTTTAGCAACTTGGCGGAAATAGTTCACGAGGTTCGAGTGGCGTTGCAGTAAGTCTGCGTCATTAATTCTTACTATAGTAATCTGCAAAAATAGTCCCTAAAGTTTAAGGCGTTGCGAGGTAGTCGCTGCAGAATTAATTCTAACTATAAGATTTAGCAAAATTAGTCCCAAGATAAGTGTCATTCTAAAGAAATTTTTGAACTAATCGTCCACGCGTCGCGGGCTTCCATATTCGTTGTTATTAAACTACAAATACATTTCACCTTTCTCGGTCACCAAAATAGTAATGGATTGGATTTATTGAAGAAAAATAAATGGACAAAAAATATATAAAAATTTGAAAATGAAAAAAGAAGGGGATGTGGGGCAGGAGTTGAGACGTGTAATCCACCATGCGATGCGATGATCGAATCCAACGGTGGAGATTAAACATCTCTCCTCTTATATCTCTCCCTCACAAACGCATTTGTTTCCATTTAATTTTGGAGCTTCTGTTATTTTCAAATTCATAATCTCTATTCTCACATCATTCTTCAATAATCACCCAACCCCAAAGGTATTTTTACAGTACAATTTTATCTTTCTCATCATTCATTCGTTTCAGTTGTTAGATCCGTTACTTTTTCGTTATAGCTCACTTTTAGGTATAATTTCTTTATATTACGAATTTATTATTTTCTGAATGTACGTAATGTAGATAACCGGTGACATTTTATATTACTACTAGATTTGATAATTTAAATTTTATTCAAGGATTATGATTTTTGATGAATTGTTTATAATGTGGAACCGCAACGCGTTTCGAAATTGTTTATTCATAAATGTTTATAAAATGACAAGGCTAGAAACAGAATTTAGATTTTCTAATATTGAGTTTATGTATACAAAATTATTTATTTATATTTATATGGTTTCTAATAATCAGATGCTTTGAAAATTAGGCGGGCTAAGATCTGACTGCACAGAACGTTTTTGCCAACCTTGTTGCAGTCCTTATAGTATATTAATTGTATAAAATATTGGAGTATTATAGTTGTTTACTTGTTTTTATCTTTGTCAGCCAAGAGCATCTTAGTTTTGCTAGATACCATGTTGTTTTATATGGCGGGCCGTTGAAAATAACTATTACGTGTTGTCTTTATTGTTGTAGCTTCTCCCGCCATGTTGATCCTGTTATTAGGATAGCGATATAGTTTCTATTGGGCAGAAATGAAAAAAGAAATCCTCAGCTTACTTGCACACAATTATATAGTATACTTTAACAGATGAATATAGAACAGATTTGCAGAAAAAATGTTTACATCTAAATTTTTATCCATGATATTTGTTAAGTAAGATTAAAGCCGTCTAAGAATGACTACATTGCTGTGAATATATATTGTAGAAACAGATGATAAATGTTGTTCAAGTAGGTAATCAAAAGTTAGTGTAACTACAATGATGGACTTATCTGTTTTGCCAAGCAACGTTAAGAATGCCGTTTCAAGTTGTACAAGTAGTATTTTGTGTGGAATTCATGGATGTTCTAGCTGGTTTTCGTTTTCTTGATTTAAAAAGTGCGTGGCATTATGCATGTAAAAAAGGCACTGCTGATTAAGGTTGTGTTTGGTTCTGTAGCTAGCATAAAATGGCAGACTCAGAAGATATCCAGCCACTTGTGTGCGATAATGGAACTGGAATGGTTAAGGTAATCATTTTAGCATCTCTCTTCCACATGCGCTCAGATACACGGTCACCTGCACATTATGTACAGTTAGAGTTGGAAGCTTTTAATGGTAGTCTAACCAAGTATATTTATTGTAACAGGCTGGTTTTGCTGGAGATGATGCTCCAAGGGCTGTGTTCCCAAGTATTGTGGGCCGACCACGTCACACCGGTGTGATGGTCGGAATGGGCCAAAAAGATGCCTATGTTGGAGACGAGGCTCAGTCCAAGAGAGGTATATTGACTTTAAAATACCCAATTGAGCATGGTATTGTCAACAATTGGGATGACATGGAAAAAATTTGGCATCACACCTTCTACAATGAGCTCCGTGTTGCTCCAGAAGAGCATCCAGTTCTCCTGACTGAAGCACCATTGAATCCTAAGGCCAATCGTGAAAAGATGACCCAAATAATGTTCGAGACGTTCAATGCCCCCGCTATGTATGTTGCCATCCAAGCCGTTCTTTCCCTGTATGCTAGTGGTCGTACTACTGGTAAGCATCTCATTGTCCTGCTATAAGATGTTCAAATGCTGCAAGTTCTGTATATTGATCCAATATGCATCTTTTACACTTACCATTTTAATGTCAACTTACATGGAATCATTCGCATGGATTTGTGTTTTAGGAATGTATTATCGTTTACATGAACCTTTCATTTTCTTAATGTTGGGGTCAGATAGTAGTTTCTGATTATCTTAATTACCGCTTTAAACCTATCTGACATAATTTTTTCCCTTAAAAAATTTCCCTCATTTCTGGTCATATCCGTTAATTCCACCAATAATCAGAATATACAAACACTAAGATATCTAAGTATTACGATTTCATATAGAAGAAGCAGATCCAAACATATGTTCTACAACTTGTTGTATTACAGCTGCCTAACTCTGATTATTCGAATATTACTTGATCATTTGTAAGAAGTACATTATAATACCCTATAATAGCCATAATTTTATCGGTTTAACTCTGATTATTCAGTCAGTGTAGCACTCTAATCTTTTATTGTCTGTTACAGGTATTGTTCTTGATTCAGGGGATGGTGTGAGTCACACAGTCCCAATTTATGAGGGTTACGCCCTTCCCCATGCCATTCTTCGATTGGACTTGGCTGGACGTGACCTTACTGACTGTTTAATGAAGATCCTTACCGAGCGTGGGTATTCCTTCACCACTACAGCAGAGCGGGAAATTGTAAGAGACATGAAGGAGAAGCTGGCTTACATTGCTCTCGACTATGAGCAGGAGCTCGAGACTGCCAATACTAGCTCTTCTGTCGAGAAGAGCTTTGAGCTCCCAGATGGGCAGGTCATTACAATCGGTGCTGAGCGTTTCCGTTGCCCAGAGGTCTTGTTCCAGCCATCCATGATCGGAATGGAAGCAGCAGGTATTCATGAAACCACATACAACTCCATCATGAAGTGTGATGTGGATATCAGGAAAGACTTGTACGGAAACATTGTGCTCAGTGGAGGTACAACTATGTTCCCTGGTATTGCTGATAGAATGAGCAAGGAAATTACCGCTTTGGCTCCAAGCAGCATGAAGATCAAAGTCGTTGCACCACGGAAAGAAAGTACAGTGTCTGGATCGGAGGGTCCATCTTGGCATCACTCAGCACCTTCCAGCAGGTTTGTTTTGCAATAATCTTTTATTCATATTTGTAGGTACTTTATTTCTGATTATTGGGTGTTATAAATGATGCAGATGTGGATTGCGAAAGCAGAATATGACGAGTCTGGTCCATCAATCGTGCACAGGAAGTGTTTCTAAGTCGTTTTGAAGACATTCAACTTTCAACATTCAATTTTCACATGTTACATGTTATGTTATATATGTTGTTTTTCATGTTGGGTTGAGGCGAGTGAGACAGCTATTGTAACTTCCGCTATTATTTCATTTCAATCTCATTTTAGAGGCGTTATATCATCAATATTTCATTCTAAAGAACTTTCTGTGATCTCCATGCATTCCATATGCCATTTCTTGCCCTTCTGAATGTGCTCCAATAGGTTGGATTTAGCCATCAAGTCTTTCATTACAATGACTTATGTTAATTTGTTGACCAAATAGTATAAAGTTTTAAATTTACCATGGTGATGCTAAATTAGCAATGAATCTGGTTTGTCTGTACAGATCTGCATTGTTGTTTCATAAACTGAACATAGGCTAAATCAGATAACATAATGCTTTTATCGGCACAAGATTTGCATAGTTTTGCTTCGTAAAGAAATCTGTATCCATATGTTGACAACTCATGTTTCAGTATTTTTCACTTTTGAAATGTTTGGCCAATACTTGTGTCTTAAATTGTTCCTGAAACACTCGGACGACAAGTTTGGTTACAAGATATCATCTTATCAAATGAAATGCTCAAAATGTCTGTTGCAGTTGGTCTTCGCACCTCTTATGTGTTAGAACGTGTAAGAAAACAAGCCAATACTGGTTGCTGATGTCTTTTCTCACTCAAATTAAAAGCAGCAATGGCGTATGACCACTTGACTATTTTTTAGATATATTTGACAATTACATGACTCCATATGTCCATAATTTATTTATCTTCCCCACATTCATAAGCAATAATTTCTGATAGCAATGCCCTGACATTGCTTTAAGATTTACCAAAGAAGTTGGGAATAATGGGGTGCACATTTGGAGATTTCTTTTTCCTAAAACTTTTGGTGAGATGGTCCCCTTTGCTTTACGTTTTACTCAAATAATTTCATCCACCACCTCAATTAAAAAAACATTTGGCGGTGTTTGTTTTCTTACAAGAAAAACTCATTTTCACCTTTGTTTGCAAGCAGGAAGAGAAAATGAAAGAAATACGTTTGTTTTTTCCTCTTATATCTGCAAGTGGGAAGAGAAAATAAATGAAATGTTTTTATTTATTTTTTAGACTTAAGAGATAAAAATAACATTTTCTTTTTCAATTTTGTAGATTATTTTCTTTTGTCTTATCACCTTTTGTATTTTAAAGACTTAAATCCACCTCTTTTCTCATGAGACATGGTTCTACAGACATAAAACATCTGCAAAACAAACACAACCTTTCTTTTTAACTATGAAATGAAATGAATATCTTGGAAGCTTTTTCACTGCATATGCCCATATTACTATCACATTTTTAACGTGCCAGAACTCGGGAAGGATTGTTATTTGCCAAAAACTACTCCATTTGGTTTTGAAGATTGAAAGCAACTAATTTCACATGTCTTGAGGCGATATGTACATTAATTTTGCTGATGCATACAAATATTCTACTCGACTAGCATAGTACTACGCAAAGTGACCACGATATATTATTTTCAACGGTATAGAATGTATTTGCCCTTGTGTATACGAAGGCAGAAAATATACAATCTGGTTTAGTAGAACTTTTTGAAAACTTTGAAAAGGATGTGTATATATGTTGGGTAAAAACACAATGACGATATCCAAAATTTCAAGTTTTTACTGGTAAGCTTCAGAACAAATTCAGGAGTACTAATTTAGACAGCAGTTGGACCATATCGTGTCATGTTTTAACAACATATATTGATTTGATCCAGAATATTAATAGATTGTAGAGCATCCCTGCCACCAAAGACATTATCAGTAGGATCAAAACATGAGTTAAAGATGACTAAACAACTAAACAAGTCATCTTTTTAACTGGTATAACTATCACTCATAATGTCTCCAACATACATAAAATTCAGCTAGTCTGTGTACAGATTTCCTTACATATAAAACTTCTGATAGGTAAAAGAATAATGAGATTTCTTCAAATACGCACTAAAAAACAGATCTGGACAATGTAACTTCCATGAGAAATAACAATTGATGGTATGCATATCAGAGAAAACTGGCAATTAAGAACGTTAGCTCAGGGTGGTGGAAAATTGTAGATTAACCTAGCCTGCTTTAAACTAAGATTCTCGAGTGGATATCTTCCAGATACCAGCTCTATATCCCAGAGACATGAGAGCCATTTCCCACACCATGTTCAGGATGCTTAATGGACTCACTTTGGATCCCGGAATTTCAGACCAGGTTACTGATATCTCTACTATAGGGATATGAAAGAATTTGCTCAGATAAACTAACTCGACATCAAAGCACCACCTGTATAGACACCATAAATGAAGTGTTAGATCCACCGATAAAAGAGACAAACACCAGAACTTGATGAAAAGTAGCTATAACATAGGTGCAGCAGGATGGGTGGTTGGTGGGTTGGACAACATGCCATATTCAAAGCAGGTTCTTTTATGGGTCAAACCGGGCCCGGTCTATTATAAGAGAATTGTTATAAGCATGTTAAAGCATAAGAGTGTAATAAGCTTTTTACAAAAGAACATCGGGTATGTCATGCTAATGTGCTAAATCACTCGTCTATTTATTAAGCCAAATTTCTTTTATCTAAATTCGGAACACTGTCCTATATCCACCCAGGAACACTTACTTTAAAAACAGGAAGCAAGTTAAAGCATGCTCACAAATTTCATACCTTTTTAAACGAATATTAGTAAAAAGCTTCCTTGCAGCAGCTCTTGTGAACATCTTAAAGCCACACTGCCATACATGTCAAACTTTGTATTAATATAAATCCAGCAGATCAACGTTGTAAAAGGATATAAAAAACCATTAACAAAAACAAAAGTCTGAAGAACGATTACCTGTGTATCACGAACTCCAGGACCAGCAGCTAGGAGAACCACGACATGGAACCCTTTCATCAAAAAGTTGCGATACCACTTCCTCTGAAGCATAAAGTGAAACTGTTAAGAAAAGAAAACTAAATTACAAAAAGATGAAGAATAAACATGAGGAGCTTACTGTAGCTAGAGCTTTCTTCTCCAGATGCGCACGAGAACCAAATGCCACAATAGGGATATCCTCTATGACTTCACTTGATTCTCCAGTCGACTGATGTTTCGATTTGGCAACTGCAAGGATCTAACAGGGAAAACATCAATTGCTATATACAAAAACGCTGAGCCACACTTCTGTTGATGGCAAATTGACCGGGTCAGATGCGGTTCAGGTCAAAAAGGGTAATCTGCGGTGTGATGTGAGGGCCAAAAATGGGTTGGGTTAAATGGAATCTCTTTTTTCGATATTACTTTATATAGTTAGTGTCAGGTAAATATAAGTCCTAGAACTATATTATGTGGGTTGCTTGGAAATCCCTCACAAGTCGTTATATCCAAAAAAATAGTAGTTTATAATCCTGCAAACATCTTATACCTAAAAATTGTTTCGGGCAAATCGGACCAACCCGTCCTGAACGAAATTACTTGGCTTGACCTGTTACCGATCCCACCCAACCTGCCCAGTTGGCACCCCTGGATAAAAAGATAACCCATATCTACCCATTCATAAATTAATAACTTATAAATTGCAACCATTAATGTATACACGTTTAACATATTCAAAACTTTTATTCTGACATACTGCTACTAACACCAACCTGATTTTCTAGCTTTGCTAGGTCATCGACTTTGGTAGCTCCATCAGCATCAAGCATCAGAAGTAGTTTGCCCGTGAATGAAGCATTCCCTGTTTTACAATGCTTTCATAAAAGCAAGAAGCTTTAATCAGTATAGGGACATTAGAAAGACCCTGCACATCATAAAGATGATCAATGAATCATATGGATTAAACTCACTTTTCTTATAGCTTCTCCTTTTCCCTGATTCTTTCCAAGAAGAACAACTCTAACATTATCTACCTTATACTTCCTCACAAAGTCAAAGGCAACTCGTTTTGTTCCATCAGAACTTCCATCGTCAACAATTATCACCTGCACAAAATTCACTTTCATATTTTAGAAGCTTACATGCACAGCACAGTATAGTTATAAATTATGTAAGATTAGCTCTATAGTATAGATCGTTTACGAATCATATGCTTCATGCACGACTAATCTACAGGAAAAAATTACTAAGAAAGTGTACGTCAAATTAACCAAAACATAGTCAAGCTGCACACATGATAAACAAAAGAATGCTCGAGTAAGGCGGATGTCCATGATTGATCATAAAGATAAACAAAATGTGGGCGTGGATGAATATCACCATTGAGATTCAAATTGGACCTAATATAGATGTTTAAGTATCACGGTTAAAAGCCATTTGGAATCCTAATAGGCATATGACTTCCTAAGAATGGCTATTTCTTATGTTCTTACTTCTCTTAACTCATTACCCTTATAAACTTTCCGCAACATCCAACTTAAGTTGTCTGTTACATACACATCGCTGATTCTTCAAAACTGTTACGATAGTGATTATAGAGAATTCCAACCATAACAAGTCCATCAAATAGGAGGTTATCACGCATCTGTAACACCCAGGAGATTAGGGTTAAACAAATTCGGAGACAATAAGAGTGTCCATAATCCCATTTATGTAAGTTTCAGTCGGCTAACTTGCACAGTATTGTTTCCATCAACAACAATAATACTTGCGCTGCTATGCATAACTTATTGTTAGCAACCCTCAGGTTCTGGCCTCATATATGGTTTACACACTAGCTCAGACCAAATACTTATCAAATTCCTACACATTTATCTGTATTTACTAATACCTAAATTTACAAAGTAAACACTACAAACAAGAATGTCGCATCCATTTTTCGTAAATGATATATTCAGTTTTCTAATTGAAAAATCTACATTACATCGATAAAAAGCTGAACATTACAGCAATCAGGCGTACGTCATGAAATCACCAAACAACGAGAAGACAAATAAAGATCACAACAATACCTCATACGTAAACGACTCATCTTTTCCAGCACGTTCTTGAAGATAACTAGAAACAAAAAACACAACCACGATCAAGTCATATACAAAAAACATAGTGCGGGAACATATACTGAGAGCTATTCGAATTAGTATAGTTATATGATTTTCCCTCAAACAATGTTCAGTTTAATAAGCAGTTAATATAAAAAAAAAAGACGACGTCTTTACTCACTTGATGGTCTCGTCAAGAGCAGCAGGCAATCTGAGTTCCTCATTATACGCGGGTACAATCAAAGAAATATACTTTTCAGCTGGATCAAATATATAAGGACATTTCACCTATTTAACAACAATTGTATTAAAAATTATAAATAACAAATTTTCAAGTTATTATTATTCTAACTAAGAAACAGATAAAACAGTTAAAACCTGTTTTAACGAATTGGGATCTTCGAAGATCGGATGAGCTTCAGATGACTGTCAAAACAAGATTTAATAAGCACGTGATGAAAATAAAAGTTAGGGTTTGAGATAAGAGTAATTATACTTGTGGTTGAATCTTCTTTTGAATGTTTCGATAATAAGAGCAACTGCTAAAGGTATGAGTACGATTGAAGCTAGGATGATTGTCAACTGTAGTATTGTTGACCATTCAAATACTATTGACTCCATGTTTTTTATTTGTCAAGATTGATGATGATGATGGTGCAATGAAGAACAAGAAGAAGGAGGGTTTGATGGGTCATTGGATTTAACAACTTTTTACACGCCCTAAAGAACACGCAAAGACAGAAGAAATTAATAAAGATTTATTCAGAATATAAACTAAACAAGAAGCCCGTCTAGCTCAGTTGGTAGAGCGCAAGGCTCTTAACCTTGTGGTCGTGGGTTCGAGCCCCACGGTGGGCGCTTCATTCCTTTTTTTTTTTTTTTTTGTGTAAATGAATCTTTCTTTGGGCTTGTGCTATCTGGGCTAGACTAAAGTTTGAAGGACTCAACCTATTGGACCACCATGCAACACTAATATAAAATGTAATGTTGACCCCTCCAATTGAGTCCTGGGCTCATGCTATTTGGGTCAGCTTTAAGGTGCATGTGGAATTACTATATATAGTAAAAGCCGTTTAATCTGGCGTCGTTAATAACGATGGCGGCCCCATTTGAGGTAGCCATTTCACGTAATTTTTTTTGGCATGCTAGGCTAGCTACGGCCCGATCAATGGCGGTTTGTTATCTCCGAAGTTAATTATTAGTTTTATCAACAAAGATTCAAGAGGCGGTTTGTAATCTCCAGAAGCTTCTTTAGGTTCCAAGTGTCTTCATCCTTCTTATTAATCAACCACCGCACAAAACAAAACCACACGAGACAAGATTTGGAGCATAAACTTGGTAGATTAAGAGAAGCTTGAAGCCATTGCGGTAACCATTGATTAACGATTGGTGATCTTGAAGATGAAGTTTGATTTAATTAGATTTTCGACTTTTACGGTAGATTTGGGCTCTTTACGTGATTTTACTTATGATGCCTTTGTTGGTGTTGTTGAAATACAATGATTTATTGAGTTTTGGTAGATATGTATCGTTAGGCATGTGTTTTATCATCTTCCACGGCCATTTTTATAGTGTTGAGGCTTTAGGGTTGTTTGGAATGTCATGCTTATGTGTTTACATCCATTTCCTTGGTGGAAGATTTGTCTTAGCGACTTGCAAACCTATGCCAATTGATGGTTACCAAGGTAGAGTTTTATTTTATTTTATTTTATTTTTTTTCATCTTAGCTATTATGTGATGCTATGTTTAGATATCGACTATTTTCCATATTTTAGGTTCGGTAAGTTAGTGCTCTTTTAGATAAGTGCACCAGCAGTTGTGTTGGATCCGCTTATTTTGTGTTGATGTCTTATTGAATTTGTTTTTAACTTTGCTCCACATCTCGGTAGGGCAATGCCTCTGAATTTGTGTTTGTGGCCATGTCGAGTTTAAGTTTGTGCAATGAAGCAACCATCTATAGAATTAATGTGGGACAACCATGGTACTACAAAATATGTTCGGTTTTGACCAAAAGTTATTGAAAATTCTCGGCACCAAGATGCAAGGACCATGACCCATTCGAAACTACGATTGATGACCCATACACATCTGCAATTACTTCGATCGTGGGTAATCGCCTAATAGCTTTAGCGGTGATAAATATATGCATGAGAGGCTATTTTATATTTTTGATCTAAATAGCGTTAGCCCTTCGTGTTTTCTAATGCACATTTCGGTGGCTATAATCATTTTAGGTTCGACCTCGCAAGTTCTGAGACCATCGACAACTTACAACAACATAGTACTCACTTGCGACAAACCGAAAAGGTTATTCGATCACTTATTTTCCAAATAATTTTGCTTATGCACCACTATCTCATTATTTTAGTTTTAAATAGCGTCAACCTTTCAAGTTTTCTTATGAAATTTACTTACGATTGCAACTATTTTAGGTATATGACATATTACTTGCTCGCGTCAAACAATACAAGGTCGTTCGGTCAATTACTTTTCATATACTTCTACTATTTTGTTGCGATTATTATTTTAGTTTAACATTAGTATTCAATTGTTGCATGAGTGAGAACCCTTTTTCCTCTTAGTAAATAACATTATGCCTTAAGGTTAACCTACATGTGCTTACTTATGGTGTTTGTCGGTGCAGATCATTTGAGCATAAATGTCCTTGTGAGAGAAATTCAACAAGTCTGGTTTCACTTATCTTTATTCATGAACACAAATGCATTTAATCGGTATGTTGTTTGTAATATGTAACTGTGTAAAAAGTATTTATATCTGAAAACAAGTCAACAAGTGTATGTAGTTATTCTTACTCTTATTGCTAGCTATTTCAATAACTATACAACCGGCCCGCTTTCTACTTAAAAAAATACCGTGCAATGATCAATGACATTAAACGATGCCCTTATAGCAATGACCGCATACACACCTCGTTACCAATAATTAGATGAGACAAGTTATTAGGACTTCTTTTTTATTTTTATATTTTTTATTTTTATAATTTTGTTTGTATCGAAAAACTATAAAGTTTAAAGTACGAAACAGAAAATTTAAAGTTTAATAAGTCAAACGTTTAAAACTGTCATAAATACAGAATAAAAACTAATAAAAAAATGTCACACTGAAAACAAAAAAAGAACAAACAAAATCCTTGACCAACCCTCCCCCTTTATGTCACATGATAGGGGTATTATTGGGACGCAAGCCCTTTGGTAGTTTTATTACATTTAATTATATATACCCATGTCTAATCGTCACTAAAGAAATAAAATTTGAAAGTGTGAATTGAGACATGATGTGAAACTTCCTAAGTGTTACTTTTTGAACCAGTAGACACCACTTTTCTTCTTTTGATCATCGGGTTCAACATAAATGCACTCCTTCATTTCCTCCAAAATGCTTGTATAGTTGGAGTAGCATCGTGCTTGTAATAGTCACCTAAGATTGGCTTGAGGGCTTGTGGCCTCATGTGCATGGTAGCGTGGAATGGCGGAAACAAATGATGCACCACATGATAATCCGTTTTGTTTTTACTAACATGAACCCCGTATCTCATCGATTCTTGACAAAGCACCTCTCATCCAAGTCCACTCGGTTGAATCATAGTGAGGATCGAAGGATGATTATGTTGAAGATCGTCAATACCATCAAAATAGCACCCAAAATAAACCAAGGAACTCCATAGACATAAAATGCCCAAATCGCACCTTGTGTCATAACTTCGGTAATATGCATAGAGGACAACAAAAACCCCAACATCGGATACAAAAATTTGCGCACGTTGGCTATCCTTGAAGATAGGACTTTGTGGGTACAAGTGACTTGCCAACCCTTCATCATACTTCCTACCACCATAATTGAAGATTAAATATGATGGATATCCAAGAGTGAGCCTAAGCAGGATTGTGAACACTAAACCGATTGGGTTGTTGAGAATCTCGTTGTACAAGATATCGACTTATGTTTAGGTATATGAGTCTCATCGTACTCAATGGAATTCGTGTGAGTGTGATGGGAGCGGTGACTATACTTGAGCGAAAGTATGGAGTGAGAACAAAACTATGGAGCAAGAAACCAATAGTATCATCTAACCAATGATAAGTAAATAGGCTATGATGGCCGCATTCGTGGGCCAACATCCACAATCCGCCTAGCTTAGTACCCTGAAAGATCCAATAGAGTGGCCATGCAATAATGGAAAGGAATCTAGGGAGAATATGAATGTAGTTTGATGCTATGTAATAAAGGGTACAGACTATGAAAAGATTATGGAAGAGTTCATAAAATGAGCGTTTAAGAGATACTGTAAAACAATGTGGCGGTATTGCTTTCTTAAGATCATTGTACTCGAATGGAGGTTTTGAAATCGGAACTCGTTCCAAAACCTTCATGTCGTCGGATGCGCCCATGTCTGAAGTTTGGATTTTGCTTGTAAACTATGAGCGCCTAGGGGACACCACTTTTTATACTTTGATTATATTCATTGTTTTATCTATACATGTTTAACGATAAATATCGAGTCAACTTATAGGTTTAATCGCCAAGTGTTTATTAACTGTCATTAACTTATTTTTTGCCAGGTTGTAGAAAATATCATAACCTATCACGCACGTCTAAGATTTTTCTAAGATCATTGACTTTACAGTGTCATATAATTAAATAATAACAAGCTCACACGTTCGTTCAGGAAAGAAAAACTTGGTTTAAATATAATAAAGGGTAAACTGTTCGTCTTTAAAATTTTTGTTTTTAGCATGCTGGCCACTGAACCAAGTTTTTACAGCAAATGTCCCTGAAGCCGTGGTCTGGTTGCAAACTCATATATATAAGCCATACTCTGAAACTCATATAAGCCATGACATAGGTTTTGCTTATGTTTGCTGACAAACGAGTTGAGAGTTGCTTGTGTTTGCTTCACAGTCACAATTAATTTACTTAGCTTGTTGATATAACCTCGAAACCGTGTAGAATTTGTACCACAAGGGACACAATGTGATGTAATGTCAACTTGTCTATGTCGTTTTCTTAACTATTCATGGTGATATTATGAAAGTACGATAACCAAATAGATCTTTTAAGACTTGATTCGGCGTTTTTATAGTTTGTGACACCACTGGATTTGTTTTAACACTAAACGTATAATAAAAGTTATACTACGGATTGTAAAATAAATGAGTTCCTGTCTGCAACCATTAAGATGATGACAATTGGTTTTAGATCTAACTTTAGGCCTAAGTTTAAGTCTATGTATCATTTCTCTTCTTTTTTATCAAGCAGAAAATAAGATGTACATGATATAAATTGAATGATTGAAGTCTGATCATGAATGTAAACGTAAACGACAAAGAAATAACCCACCTACATCCTCAACTGAACCAAATATTCAAACGCACAAGGATACCAACAAAAATCAAATCATACATACTTTGAATAATATAAACCAAGATCTTTACTCACTAGGCATCCCAGCAACTTACTACTACCAAGGTCCAACCTAATAATATAAGAAGTACCAAATTACCTCCGGGCGTTAGTCGATGAGTGAAACTACCGTCTTGGTCGATAGATCACACTCTGACATTAAATCGCTTTCGCGAGCGACGTTTAAGAAACTTCGTGGGGACGTCCCTCACGAAACCTTTCTCGGGGACATGTCTCCGGCAAAAGACCCGGCAATACCTTCTGGAATACTTTCCCGGGGCGTTTGTCACTTTTATCGGGGACATGTGGGACCCCGGTCGATTGTCGCGGTCAAATTTGTCCGACGTGTCATCCATTTTCGCGGGACGAGTCCCCTGGAATATATTTTACACTTTACTTGAAGTATCATAATTACGTCATTAGTTAATTTTTCCGGAGACCGTCCGGAAACTATTTTCAAACTTTAATTACAATATCCTAATCACGTCATTAGTTCATGTTTTCCGGGATGTGTCACTGCAAAACTAATCGACCCAATATGCGAGAAAAATGCACAAAATGGGTAATTTCAGTTTTTCCTAAAAATCTACAACTGTTGCAAACATAGTTATCCTTTTCCAAAATCATGCCAATCATAACACAAATTCGCTAAACATAATATCATATATACCCGTCAATCGCTAACATAGTTATCCTTTTTCCAAAATCGCCAAAGCGGTTCCTAAGCCGTTAACGCATGATCATCTACAAAACTATCCAAAACTACCTATCCGCAAATGGTCCAAAACTATCGTATAATCCATTTACGGGAATCCTAGCACATAATGCACATAAACGACATAATAATCCATGTTATTCATACAAAGCGTATCCAAAATGTGTTAAAGTAACATAAATCGGCATCTCGAACCCCACTACCCCATTACCATCCCGGTATCTCTAGACTCATGGGATGGAGTAGCACCAGATCCCGACCCACCTCTCCAGATCCAGGCCCACGGTGGAGTAGCACTGACCCACTGGTGGAGTAGCACTGATCCGGGGTGGTGCATATTCGCTCGCCAAGCCGGGAATGACCTCACAAAATCCATGACCCGCTCCATCCGAGTCCTTTGTGTGCTTGACTCCTCGATGCATTTACGCTTTGTTTCCGCAGTGAGGACACATCCATTGCATCACGAGGTCGGGAGGTGCTAAAGGTCTTCTTCACTCCACCGCGGGTAAGACATGACCTACACGGGAATATGACTGCTGCTACCACCAATCACGATGCGCAAAATATGATGGTCGGTCATGCGAGTCCCATCTGAGGTGCTCTCTTCCCTTCGGCAACATCTCGTTCGTTTAGTTACAAAAAACAAGAAAAGTAATATATAAGTCGTGATGCATTATATATCATCAAAATGGGTGACTTTGAAAACAAATTATACTTACATATCTAGCCTCAGATAACGAGGACTTAAAGACATCGCCCCTCGTATGGTTCAGACGGTAAAGCTCTATCAAGTCTTCTCCGACCGCCGCGTCATCCTCGTTGGTCAACTGTTTAGAAATAAAATCAATAACGACACACCAAACACCATGTATATATATAAATAAAATGATTAAATAGTTTCTTACGAAGTTATGGCGAATAGCGACATATGTCTGAGATCCGTGAAGGCTAGAGCTCGTGTTCGCCATTCGGTTTTGTCGATTCACCTCTGAGATCTTCTGCTTCTTGGGGTCTGTCCAAAGCTTAGCATGCGTATTTTAAATTATAAAAACTATTATATAAATGAATTATTATTATTATTATAAAGTGTCGATCCAGAAATTTACCAGCGCATCCCATCCTCCGGCGTCTTGTTCTCTGGGCGCTTTCTTTTGATCTCCTCAATTTTCTCCGACCCTTCGCTGCCATAAAGTTATATTTTTGTACCGATATTTGTTGTCGTCGTATCGTTTTGGAGATAATACTAAACATCATCAACAATCTTATCTCCATTCGGGCCATCAAGGTGTGTGTCGAGATCAAAGTAGTCTTTGCAATAAAATATAAATAAAAAATATACAAGTTTTAAATAAACAAACAAGTTTGAATAAATATACAAATTTAAATAAAGGTTAAAAAAAACTTACGTGTAGATACTCATGGATGTGGGCCTTGGCGGTTTAGAACCTTAGCCCATGAATCGCAATACATGGAATCGAGTCCGTAACACCTCCCAACATAGTTGGAGAACCAAGAAGAGTGAGGGCCCGTGTGTCCAAAACCCTCTCTGGTTGGGCGAAATTCGATCGACACAGGGCGACCATCCAGGTGTCCTCTTCGCCTTGATGCCGTATTCTTCGTGGGACCATGCACCACCCACCGCCTTTCCCAATTTTGGCGTTTGGGTGCAGACTTTTGATTTAGAGCCTACGGTAATCAAATTCAAGTGATGATGACATAAAATAACATTTTATTAATTTAAAATAACATGTAATCAAATACGGTTTAGTGAAAATAATTCGAAAATTCTTACGGCAATTCTTTATCCTCCTCGAGGGACCACGAGTGGCGAATTACATCCGTCGCCACCGTGAGACCTAGCTACAACATCGGCCATCTGTTAAACGAACATAGAAATTAGTGAAGAAACATATATATAATTAAATAAATAATTAAATAAATAAATAAACAAACAAACAATGCCGGGCTGGTCTTTTTTCTTTCTTTTTATTAAACCATATCAATTTTCACCTGGAAGAGTTGCACAAGAGAGTTCTTAGAATAAAAGTGATAACAATACTAGTATACTAGTAAAAAAACGCATACAACATAAACAGGTAGCCTACAATCCTACATATGCCCAATCAATATCTTAAAGTGACACATATAAATGGAGCACTGTTAACTACATACACCTTTTATTATCAACTATCAACACATATACCATCATAATTGCAATAACTTAAGTAGTTATAGAGGTAAAGAGAACAATTTGAAACAAACCAGAACCAAATAAGTTCGATTCCATCAACACAGCAATAACCATATAACCAAACCAGCTTTCATTTTCTGTTTGTAAAACTTCAACAATGATGTCACTCTGTTCGTACAAGTTTTGTACTATTTCATTCTTGGTGCAGGAAATAAACAAGCAAAACGCACCCCTTTAGGGGATGTATTGCAGCAGAAAAACAACCCCTGTTGGGGCTGTGTTACAGCAGACAAACACCCCTTTGGGTGGCTACGTTGCAGTGAAGCCTTATACTTTTTAGCTGGAACTCGATTACCCTTGTGCCAAATTTCACAAGCTCCAGAAATGGAAACAGAGTGTTATGCTAAGCTATAAATTTGTCATTTAACAGCAATAACTATAAATTTTGCATACCCTACTCATATTAACAGGAAGCTAAAAAAATACATATATATTCAAAAATAGGGAGCTATAAACTTTCGCCGGTCACATGTCCCCGCTAAAAAAAATAAACAAAAAAAATAATAAACATACCTTTTGGTCTCGGCTCACGGTTGTGGTCTCGGCTCACAGTTATTGTTGGTCGCTTTCTGACTCTTGTACCAAAAAATAGACAAAAAAATTATAAATTAACAAAAAAAAAATTAACAATTAACAATTAACAAATAACAACAATTATAAGAAAAATAAAAAAACGAAAATAAAAAAACTAGCAAAATTAAAAAAATGTGTACCTGGTCTCGGATGTTGTGAGAGTATAGGGGAAGAGAAAGAATTAAACAATGAGAGTGTTTGAGAAAAGAATTAAACAATTAGAGGGTTGAGAGTATCAATGGAGGTGGTGCACAGTGGTGCGAGTGTGGGGAAGAGTAGGCATGGTGGTGGTGGTGGTGTGAGAGTAGCGATGGTGGTGGTGGTGGTGTGAGAGTAGCAGGGTGTTGTGTTGAGAGGAGGAAGAAGAAGGGTTTTTGGGTTTTTTTTTTCCCCGAGTGAGACCAGATCTGCTAATAATTGATGTTAATTTTTCTTTTCACCTTTTGCCGGGGACAACTCCCCGGAGAAAGTTTTATTTGTGGTTGTAACCTTGTGGTAGAGCGCAAGGCCCTTAACCTTGTGGTCGTGGGTTCGAGCCCACGGGGCGCTTCTCTTTTATGTTTTTATACTCTTCTATATAAAGCTAGCTTTTGTATTCTTTTTGGGCTTTGGATAGTAAACTTTTGCTTTTAGTAGTGGTCAAGGTAGAGGTGCAAGTTTAAACCGGTTTCAAAAAAACCGGACGACAAACCGAACGGTTTTCAAAAACCGGTTTTACAAAACCGAAACCGTTTTATAAACCGAACCGGTTGTACCGGTTTTAAGTTTTTCAGTGGACGGTTTTACTGGGTTCTAAAAGCGGGTAAAACGGTTTTAAAAACCGTTAAAACCGATTTTTTTTTTTTTTTTTTGTCGAAAACCGCTAAAACCGGTTTAAACCGGTTTTAAAACCGATCAACGTAAAGTCAAACTAGCTGTTGGATTTGAATACTGGCTAAAACCGGTTTAAACCGGTTAAACCGGTTTAAAACCGGTCAACGTAAGTCAAACTATCCGTTGGATTTGAATACGGCGAAACCGGTCAAAACCGGTCAAAACCTTAAAACCGGTTTTGACGGTTTCCGCCGATTCTACGGCTTTTAAAACGGTCACCGAAATTGATCTTGTAGCCCGGTGGGCTTATGACATGTTTTCTTACCGTTTTTCTTGTCTTTTTTGATTTTTGAGTACTTTGAAGCTAGAACTTGTAGTATAAATATGTGTTTTGGGTTGAGGCTTAAAACACATCAAATCTCTTTAATCTCTATTATCTCTAATTTCTTTATAATGGAAAACACACAATCACAACAAGCTTCCACTAATCCTCCTCCGTTGGGTCTTCCGGTCACGAAAACATTACACACAAGATGATGTTCTTCATGTTAAACCAACCGCACGAAATCAGGAGGTTTTAATCATATGGTTGTGTGTTATGAAGGATGGGACGGAAAAGGCTCGTTGCAAAAATGTTTGAGCTTTTATGCTTCCGGCTAACACTACACTAAAGGGTCATATAGCCAATGTTCGCGGTACCTCAAAATGCTGAAGCGGTACTATTGGTGAGGATGGTCAAATTTGTGTATATGATAATGATGCGCTTCAAAGAGATTTTGCGGGTGGGTCATTCAATATACTTATCCATTCAACCTCTTCGACAACGCCAAGCTTACGGCCATCATCAAAAAGAGGCTACAGGCGGTATAAACAAGTAAGTCGTACTAAACTTAGAAGTGATGCTTTTAAATTATGGGAAACGGCTAAAATGATATTATTAATGGTTTTCATGATTATAAATATGGTGTTTCTATAACTACGGATGTTTGGACCGCACCATGGTTGGCAAATTCTTATCTCATTAACTTCTGACTCATTGGTTTAATCCCGAATCTTGGTTATTAATGAAACGGACAATTTCTTTTAAACTATTTGGTTATCCACATACGGGATCTAATTTAAGAAAAATTTTACATGACACTTTAATTGAATATAATTTAGATGATAAAGTTTTACGATTTCACTAGATAATGCATCTAATAATACTAGAGCTATGGATTTGTTAAAATTACGTATAAAACCCATTTTAGATGGTGCTTTTTTCATTCCGTTGTGTTGCTCATGTTATAAATTTATCCGTTCAAGCGGCATTAAAAATATGTGAGAGATTACGTTTGGTATTTAGGGTATGTTAACAAATATATATCGCTCGAGCAATGAGCGACAAATGAACTATAAGCGTTTTCGTAAACAATGTGGTGAACCATAGCTAGGACCGAAATTAGATACACCTACTAGGTGGAATTCTACTTGCATTATGTTTGAAAATATATTACGACAACGTACTACTTTAGATGCTTTTAATGAATTACTTGTTGAAAAAACCGTTCTACTTGATAGATGAGCAAGATTGGGATCGACTAAATGATTTAACTGTTTTTTATAAGTTTTAAAGAGGCAACAACTATAATATCGGTGTTTATTACCCAACTAGCCCATTAGTTTTAAATCAAGTTTATGCTATGACGGAAAAATTAGGCAATTAAAAGACTACCTACTCAAATGTTTAGAAAAATGGTTAAAGTTATAAAAAGAGATTTATAAAATATTTTGCTAGTTTACCTTTGGTTTATACTTGTTCATAGCACTTAATCCATGTTTAAATGTTGGGCGTAGAATTTTAATAAGAAGAATAATGGAAACTTTAGAATTATCTTTTGGGTTGGACGGTGAAGATCCAACTATATAGAATCTCAAGTTTTAAATTTAATGATTATTTTAAAAATTGTTTGAAATTTATGCAACAAAATATGGTCAACAACCAAACCCAATTCTCGACCAATGCGGGCGGTTAGTCCCGAATGACAAGGGACATTAACATAAACCTTTATAATACTTTACGTGAAGGCAGCTACAAGCGTCAACGATCATCGGCCCGACAATGCGAGTTGGGACAATATATGGCTACAAACTTTTAACAACTTTAAGTCCGATGAGTTTGCAAACTTTGACATTTTGGCTTGGTGGAAAGAAAATCCAATTTCCAATTTTGCCGCTATGGCTCGTGACTTATTAGCGGTCCAAGCTTGACGGTAGCTTCGAATCGGCCTTTTCATAGTGGTGAATTATATCGGATAGAAGGACAAAACTTAGCCCGAATCCGTGGAAGTATGTGTATGTTTGAAAGATTATATGGACGGAGTAGATAGGGTACAACATCAAACATCGTTGGAAGGTTCGATTGAAGAAGTTGAAGAAACTATAGCACAAGAAGAAGATGACATGGGATATCACCTCCGGCTGCGAATTAGATGAAGGTGAATTTGAACCATTTGATGTTGAAGAGTTAGATGTAGAAGAATTTTGGATGATTTAATTTCTTGAGTATACACGCGGTGATGGCAATCAGAAGCTCGATATACTTGAGTATACTAATATGTTTTTGGGTGATGGCCATGCAGAAGCTCGAAATGTATTAGTATTTATTTATTTTAGTTCTATAATTGTATTGTTTAAATAAAGTTATGATTGTATTCGAAATGTATTAGTATTTTATAGTTTTAGTTGTATGATTGTATTGTTTAAATAAAAGTTATGATTGTATTGAAATGTATTAAATGTTTTAAATTCGAAAAAAACCGAACCGGTAAAATACCGATAAAAACGGATCCGAACATTTAAAACCGAAAAACCGAACCGGTAAAAACCGATAAAAACCGATTCGAACATTTGAAACCGAAAAAACCGATTCGAACATTTAAAACCGAAAAAACCGATTCGGAAAAACCAAAAAGCGAAGCGATTTTGGCAAAACGGTTTTTAAAGCCGGTTTCAAAACAAAACCGGTAAAACCGGTTTTGTGCACCTATAGGTCAAGGGATTCACAACTTAGAGGTGAAACTTAAACACCCTCTTAGTAATTGAGTCTTGGGCTCAAGTTATTTGAGCTAACTACGAGATGGTAATGTGACAAAAGTGTGGAGAAAATAAAAGTAGCAATTACAAGTCCACTCGATTTGAATGGTCCTATAGTCCCAAGCCATAAATGTTTGGTTAATCTGAGCTAGCTTAAAAGTGCATTCGGATATCGAGGTGTTATTTGCTCACGAGGTTGTGCTTATGTTTGCTAATATACCCGTGTCGAAATCAATTAACTTGCACCGCCAAGTGAATCGAGATAGGAAGGAAGAACAATTCACAAAACAGTTTGATATCAATCGATACGAACCTATCCCATACTAGGCTCAGATCGGCTTATAAGCTAAGTGTAGAACTCATTCCAAAAAACAAACTTAAAGGAGGAAGGGACACCTAGACATTATAAACCACCGGTCAATCCCATACTTGGCCGATGTGGGATTTGCTCACAACCGAGTTGGGAGTTGCTTGTGTTTGCTTCAAGTTATTATTGTACTTGTTGATAGAACCTCGGAACCATGTAGAAATTGCAAGGTACAAGGACACAATGTGATGTAACCTTTGTATGTCGTTTTCTTACTATTCATGGTGATATTATGAAAGTACGATAACCAAATAGATCTTTTAAGACTTGATTCGGTGTTTTTATAGTTTGTGACACCACTGGATTTGTTTTAACACTAAACGTATAATAAAAGTTATACTACGGATTGTAAAATAAGTAAGTTCTTGTGTCAACCAATTAAGATGATGACGATTAGTTTTAAATCTAACTTTTAGGCGCAAGTTTAAGTCAGTATATCGTTTCTGTTCTTTTTATCAAGCAGAGAATAAGATGTACATGATATAAATTGAATGATTGAAGTCTGATCATGAATGTAAACGTAAACGACAAAGAAATAACCCACCTACATCCTCAACTGAACCAAATATTCAAACGCACAAGGATACCAACAAAAATCAAATCATACATACTTTGAATAATATAAACCAAGATCTTATACTACTCACTAGGCATCCCACCAACTGACTACTACCAAATTTATATGTACTCTCATACTCCGTCGTTATTAACTATGAAAGTTACTAAATGCTCATGCAGTTTCTCGTAAATGATCCGTTCAACAAAAAGAAAAGAAAAATCAGTCAAAGGAGATATTGAAATAAATGAGGAAAGGGAACACAAGTCAGAGTGAGAGTTGTCTTCATGCTTTGGGATTCTGCCGACGTTCTTAAAAAAATGCGCAATTTGCAGTGCTAGCTAGAGATCGATGATTACCCATGCACCATTTCCCATTAAATGACATCCAATTACATACATTTCCTTAATAAATATGCATATAGTTAGGGATACTAGGTGATCTTGTGATACTACTGATAGAAAAATTAACATAAAACAGCATCACCCAACCAAAATAGATTTGTGTTTCTTCTAGAAACTTAAAACATGTAACCAATGTCTTAATGAAATCATAATACTTTGGCCTAAAAAGTAAACAAATTCAAGATATTAAGAAGCCATTAGCCATCACACTTATTGATTAAACAAATTGTCAAATAATGTAACTTGAACCAATAACACATAGGATTCAACAATTAGAACAATTGTCACACCCAATTTATTGATCCTAAAAGTTACATTCAACATATTGCAAATTACAAAAGATATAAAATCTCACAAATTTTACTGTAATCAAAAATTCCTCCAAGATACAAGAAATTAAAATATTTCCAGTCAATACTTGTTTCCCAAAAAAAAAAAAAAAGGTAGGTCATACTCATACAATAATTTTTCCAAAAAGCTAATTAATGTGCCATAGCAGTAGAAGGTTGATGAGGATCAAATCCAATATTTCTTTGATTAGGCATAGCAAGCATAGCAGTATGATCCATAAAATCATTCAAAGCCACAACATATTCCAAAATAAGCCTTAAATCATCAGCACATGCAAATCCAATATTCCCACTTCTTCTAACTGCATATACATAAAACGTTATACACCCTTTTCTAAACTTGAACCGGGCCATTTCACACCCGGTCTGCCCTTTTATCATCTTCCGGTTCACATCACCTAACGGCAACTCACCCGGCCAGACCCGGTCCAGCTCGCTTTTCATTTTCTCTGACTCAAAAACAAATAATATCACCTTTGACTTCTTGGTACCTAGTCCTAAGGTCAGCGTTGACCATGCATGGTGTGCTAAGATGGTGAAGTTGGTTGGTACGTAAGCTGTGATTGATGGGAAGATTAAAGGTGATGGTGGTTGTTGGTGGTGGAGTGACAGTAGACGGAGGAGCTCCGGTGGTCTTGCACGGCGGATGGTGAAGGACTTGACTATGAACTGACCACCAAATCTTAAACCTTTGACTTCTGATGATGGTTTGAATGAGTAGGCTGACGATGATGTTTGGTTGTTTGGGTGTTTGTGTTTTTGTTTCTTCTTTTTGTTTTTAGTTGTTTCTTTTAGAAAATCCATTTTTTGATGTGATGGATGTGGTGGTGGTTAGTGGTGGTTGATGGTTGTTGAGGGTGGTGGAAGTGTGATACTAGAGAGAGTGAGTGAATGTTGGTGGAGTGAGTTTTTTCTTTGGTGGTTGGAAAGTTTGTTTGTGATGAATGATAAGAGACCAATGTGAAGCTTTTCTAATTTTTCTTTTCCTTATTTTATAAGTAAAAAAGTACACCTTTTTGACAGATTTTATTTATGGTGGTTTCTTGAGATATATACAAACTTGTTTACATAATTGTAGAAAGAAAATTTTATTTTGCTTATGTGATTTCATGTGTGTTAACTATTTTAGAGCATTAGGTGCGGTTTCGTTCCATAAAATTGTGTTATAGCAAAAAGTAATGTTCTTTTTAGGCTGAATGTAATGGTGATTGCAGATGACTACGATAACTATTGACACCTCAACATTAACTTACTACAAAAAGTAAACATTTGTGTTTGGTGGGCATCTTTAAGTAGATTGAGTACTCGTTCCAATCTTTTATCTCAAGTATTAACATCCCTTTGAATTGTTGCCCCCTTTGTAATGGTGTTGAAGAAGATATGAAACACATTTAATTAACTGCCTTTGGGTTCTTGCAGTTGAGGAAGGTTTGGAGTTAGTAGTATCTAACTCCTCCCATTGTTTTTCCATCGTTCAATATTAAGGATATAGCTTTGGGCTCTCTAAACTCTTGTGGTTGTCTTCGGCTTAGAAAGGTCATTCTTGGTGTTTTTCAATGCACTTTATGGGCAATATGGAAGTGTAGAAATAAAGTTCTCAACTCTCCTTTGGATAGGGTTGAATGTGCCAAAGAAGAAGATATCTTCCGTTCCATCCAACAGATTTCTAAGACATGGATTTCAGCATGATGCTCTCTAAAGCCCACATTGCGGAGTTTTCGGATCTCTTTCCTTTTTAATTTGTTTTCTTAATGTAATGTAGCTTTGATTTTCCTCTTTCTTGGTTTTGGTTGCCTATGGGCTTTGTTGTACATTCTCCTTTGTTCTTGTTCGGCATCCTCTTCGGAGTCAGTTTGTTAATAAAATCTCAGCTTTAAAAAAAAAAAAACTACAACCTTCTTCATGACTAAGCTAGTGTAATAAGGTGACTGCGATCACCATAAAAAACATACCCTACGTAAACACCAAAATACCCACAAAAATAATTTAAAAATACACACTCTCACACAAACAAATAGGGAGAATCAGTCGAGTATATGACCGAGTTATGCAAATCATGTTGATCAACCGACCCATGACCAATCCCATGTAAGAGGGGACGCGTCCAAGGCGACGACAACCAAGGATTCGACCATCCACCACGGATTGGTCTTGTCACTCAAGTTATAGGATCCTCTGGCTCCATATTTTTTTCATGGGTTTTCTAGCTTTGTGACTTAGGGCGTAAGTTAAGCCTTGAAAAATCTGGCAGAAAGTATCGTGGGCCACAAAAGTACACTTATTTGTCTTATGTGGATCCATGTGTCTTTCAATGGTCCGTGTGTCTTTCGGTTGTCTTAGCTTGTCTTTTACAAAACATGATTAAACCCTTTTTCATTATTAAATAAAATTGCATATTAAAATAAAATATTACATAATCTAAACAAGACAAAACAAAACGTTACATTTAAACCAAATTTTATACATATTAGAATTAATAATGTAACAACTTGAGTAATGACTAACAATGTAAAGCTAATAAGGAATAAATTTGGAAGAAAACAGACCATTATAGACTAAGTAGATAAGCAATTAGGAACGAAGAAAAAAAAAACTAAAAGTAATTCTAAAATGCAATAGGAAATAAAAAACAAAACCACAAAATCAAACATAAAAACAAACTCAAACACCAAACCGTAATGCGTGATGGCGACGGCGGGAACACCTTTGACACCACCGACAGTATGATGGCTCGCGTCACAGGTCTCGTTTTCAGGTTATAACGTAACCGCACCATGTGATCTTATACATGTGATGATAATTTCTTAGTGGGAAATAAATGATCATGTGTGTGTGCATATCATGTAAAGTATGGAATCAGATCGATCCACAAATCGGAAAAATGGTATGTGTTATGACACTGTTATGATAAAAAAAAAACATATATGTTATTATGTTACTTCGATTCTAATTCCTCATAACAGTTTACATAATATGACAGCGTAAATTGAAAGTTTATTACAGATACAATGGGTTAAATGGGTTTTGGTGAAAAATGGGTGGAATCGTGCCATAATTTGGCCATGGTTTCCGTTCTTGTAAATGGTTCGCCAACGAATGAATTCCTAATGGAAAAGGGTGTGAGACAAGGTGATATGTTATCACTATTCCTTTTTTTTATCTTAATGTAATACTGAACGAGGCGGTGTCAAGAGGGATCTTTAAAGGAGTGAATATTGGTCATGATGATGTTCCTATTTCTCATCTTTAGTATGCTGACGACACGTTAGTATTTGGCGAATAGAGTCTTCCTAATGCAAAGAATCTGATGAGAATTTTCAAGTGTGTACAAAATGCTTCTGGCTTAAAAATCAATCATCTCAAGACAAAAATTTATGGTATTGGTGTTAAAAATGATGAGATTGAAAGGCTTGAAGATCGTATTGGAGTCTCACCTGGTTTTTTTTTACCATTTACGTATCTAGGCTTTTCGATAGGTGTTAACATGAAGAAAAAAAATTGTGAGCTGGGCATTGTTGAGAAGGTAAAAAAAATAGCGGGGTGTGTTAGTACAAAAAGTGTGACGAATTATAATGGGTGTCGATGATGCTTGTTGGATTTGGGCTAACAAGCTATTGGTGGGCTATTCTTGCACTAATCAGTAGTTGGTGAATCCCTGCTGAAAAGAAAGAGTAAACTGTTAGTATTACAGTGGGACGGACCCACGATTAGACTCGGCGTGAGGTAAGTACACATTCTTGTCAGAGATAATAAGAGAGTGTGTGTGTTATTATGAGAGAGAAAATTGTAAATTGTATGGGGATTAGAGCCCCTTTTTATAGGCGAGGTTTACCGCTAGGGTTTCCTGATAACTCGCATATAAGAGTCAGCGGCCGGAGTGGGGCCTTTGTCGGGCAAGGTCCCGTGGTGTATAGCGCGAATTAGGCCCGGTAGGCCTTCTATACGTGCTATACGTCATCAAGTCCCCCCAGTCTAGTGTATTCATTGCGTGCAGATACTTGTCGCATGCGGTGAATGTTACTAGACCTAAGCTGACTGAGCAATTTCTTTTCCGTACCTATGAAGTGTCTCTATGATGCTTTCCTTCTTGGTTTTTGTCAGCGTTGCGTGGACAATTCGGGCCTTGCATGTTACGATTGATTGGACGGTGGGCCATCCGCTACTCGACCATATCTTTGTCCTTTAATTTTGATCGTTAGATCAGTTATTTTAGCGTGTCCTTCCTTGGGGTTTCCTTGGATTCCAACATTCCGTGTGTATAAATACCCTTCATATTTTCTTTTGTCACATATTTCCTTTTACTATTCTTCACTTGCAAGCGATACTTCTTTCATCTTTCGATCTATCTTCCTTGGACTGCTCCTGTCTTCCAGGTTCTTCCTTCTTTCTAGGTTAGGGTCTAACTCCTTTTTGTTTCCGCTATGGGTTCCATTACACATGCTAAGTCTAAGCTTTCACAAGGGGCACTTGATCGTTTTGTGATAAATATTCGATTCCACAACTCGTTACTTTGGAATTGCACAGCCTAACCAAACCATTCAAGTATTTGGATGGAAAAATTGGTGTGTATACGGGTTTTTGAATCGCCAATTCCGTGTTCCCTAATCTGTATTCCTTGTGATCATTCTTGATTACTATCGCATTCGCATATCGCGACATCCGTCATCGGATGCTAGAGTTCTCGGTTTGAGATTCTTTGTTTTGCCATGGTATTAAACCCTCGGTTGGGTTGTTTAGGTGCTTTATGTTACGTCGAAAAGTAAAGGTGCTTGTCATTTTAAAGCGAATTGATAGCGTTGGTGTTTGTTATACTAAACCTATTAATTCCATTAAGAGTTGGAATGATCATTTCTTTTGGGTCGATGCTTTTGCTTGTCACATTATTTATCACGACATGATGACAAGGCGTTCCCGAGGCTACTCCGGGGATAGTGAATTTGATCTTGAGCATTTCCATAACCCTTTCTTTTCTTGGTTGGGTTGAGTCGAATTATACTTTGGATGTAGATTCTTATCCTAATTTTTATGATAATGATCGGGTTGAGTACGCCATGTATGTGTTTCTTCGTTTGTTATTTTGTTTTGTGTATTCTAAATTGTATTTTATTCTTTTCGTTGCTTTTTGCGATGATGGATTTGCTTTCATTAGTCAAGTGAAGGATCCCATGAAGTTGAAGATTGGGGCTCGGGCACGAGATGAAAATGAGCCTCGATTCTTTGGAACTTACTAAAGGGATTGTTCCTCTTTCTCTTCCATCTTACGGTGATGAGTTAGGGATAAATGAAAATATGGGTCTTCTTCTAGTTGGTGCTTCTCATCGGTTGATGATTACGTGAATGTGAGTGTTGTGGAACTGTTCATTACATTGCGGGCGATCTTCGATGTCTGAAGGCGCTTTTGGGACTATTCGGCATCTACTTGTGTCTGACCTCGGGTTCTCGTCAAAAGAAAAGGAAGGTTGTGCTAATCCCATCTATCCTCTGAAGTTAAGGGTGATCATATGGATTCGGTGGGTCTTCTTGGTGGTAAGTCTTGAAAACTATTCGAGGTTGTTTGCTCAAAGTACTCAATATTACGAATTTTGCTTGAATGCTTTGCTACTCATTCTTCTTTTTCTCCTCGCCGTTGCCAATTACTCCTATTCATGAAGTGGAACACCTCTGGAATCTACTTACAGGTCGATTCGTCTTGATGTCTATCCTCTCGGGTTTGTTTTTCATTTTGTTCTTCGTGGTATCTTGGCTTTCTCGCTTTTGCTAGCTCGCTATTTTTTCAAGCGGACTCTGTTCGATTATGGTGATGCCATTCCCACTCATGTCTTTTTGTTGTTGAGAAGGAAAAGGACAAAGTGGACGACCCTTCTTCCTTTCCCAGTAGTTCTCGTTTCGCTGGCGGTGTTTGTCCTATCATTAGCAACTTTTCTGATTGCGATATCTCAATTGGGGATATCCGTGCTATTGATGATCTGAGACTCCGACTCTTAAATCTGGTGTTTACGTTACGAATTGGGCGTGGCCAAGTTCTCATCTTGACAATTACGATGAGTCTTGTGGTATAGTTGATGAGTTTGCTCTCCTTCCTTCTTTTCTTGATTCGTGATATGGAGTATGATTGCCTTTTGCGGAGTTCAATGTTGAGACAACTCGACAAGTATGCTTTAGCGCCGAAGTGCGTATGTGCTTGGAATATAATGTGATGGAGAGAAGGCGTCTTTCATCTTTCCTAAAGGAGAGGGAAAAGGAGGTTGCAACCACTTAAAATTTGAAGGCTGCAAAGGCAATGTCTTACAGGAAGTTGGCTCTACTTGTGGGGCTTAGAAGCCCTTTCTTCTTGAAGTTCTTTCTTTGAGAAGTCAAATTCGCCATGGCGAGGCGAGATTCTCACCGGGATGGTGGCGGCCCTTGGTCATCCGTTGATGAGAAAAATCATGAACTATCGAGTCACGAGGATGAGAATGCTAATCTTCGAGTCGGTGTGCAGCGTCATTTTGATTAATTTTCCGCTTACTTTCTTTGTTGTTTTTAACTTTGTTTCTTTTCTTTTGTTCTTGTAGATACATACTTTGGAAGCTTCATGTTCGATCTCATGATCAGTTACGTCCTTTGATGCCTTAAAGGAAGAGTTTTGCAAAATTCAAGATATGCGATCATTTCTTTGTTATGAAGAAGGTTGATTCGATTGCTTCCAACCTTTACGAATTGGCCCTTCATCTGACGAGGTTTTATCCTCGTTTTCTTACTATTTTATCCGATCGGTATTGTTTGTTGACTCATGGCATGAAGCTCATTGTGTTCAAGTGTATACGAACTCTCGGGAGTATTCTCTGCGCTAGTGGCGACTATCGATCGTGCCATTGAGAAAGGTATGCAAGTTGGCATGGCGGCGGTATGATTCACGGTAAGGAGAAAATGGAGCTTTCGGATCTTGGCGTGTACAATCCTTCTGCGAGCAGAACTATCTTTCGCCATGGGCTCTTTCGGTGTAGAGTTTTCCTTGCTTTCCGCTATCAAGTCTAATGAGGATGTTGGCATTGCGAAAATTATGGATCTTCTTGAGGTTGGGGACCGCATGCGAATGCTCCGGGATTTCGAGCTAAAGCGACCTTGAACAACTTGGTTCTGTTTATGATAGGAGACTAGTGCTATTGTTGGCGGCTCATTGTCTCGTTCATAGGGTTGTTCAGAAAAGGGTTGATCAATTTAGGAAGCGTCTTACTACTCATCAGTCTGTAGTTGCTGATGTTTATAACTCTTTAGTTGATCCTTTATCCGCTCGGAATGTTATGGGTGCGGAAGTACTCAGCGATGAGTTGGCTATTGTTCCTACCGCTTCTTTACCATTGGCAGTCGTTCCTATTATTCTGCTTTGGGTCCTTTTCCACGATGATTATGATCTTGGTGGCGGTGCTCGATTAATGTTGCGGATGATCCGGCATACGAAGTGAGTGAGACCCTTCGCGTTGCTTGATCCGAGCGAGGAAGGCGATTTGGAGCATGACTAGTTTCTTTATGTTTAGTTGTTTGTAATGTTTGAACAATATTCCACTCTTTTTGAATTATGTTCTTGAATGTTTATCTTGGTTGCGTGCAACCTTTCTTTTCATGTTTGTTTCCACGTTGTTTTAATTTGTGCGGTGCTATTATCTTAATGTCATCTTGATATGCATGTTTGTAATAGTCTTTGGTGAATACTTTGGGTTATTCTCCTAATCTTGGGCTTCAATACCTCTTATGTACTTTGGTGATTTTTGTTGTTCACTTTTTAGTTATACGGGATAACTTATCTTTTGTTATTCGAGAATAACGTTCTTTGGAGTCGTGCTTGATCGTGTGCTTCTTAACGTCTTATACACTTTGACAAAATAAATTTATTGAAAAATAAAATGATGAAGGTAGATAATCTTCACTTTTTATTTATTTGACACTTTTCAAAATACATTACAAAATAGATAAAACTAAATACATTGTACATATCTTCTGCGCCAATTTCTCTTACACTTTATGTTCGACTCGTTTGTTATTATCAGGAGTCTTATGGTTCTTTGAGTCATATCTTTTACGGAATGTTTTGATGGTGAAGTTATGCTTCTTAAATATTTCTGTAACTTGATCTTTGTTCTTGCGAAATCTACTTTAGAGATCACCGTGATAGGTTGTCTTGTTTATAATAGTTGTAATTTTAGTCCTTGAAGGGTTTTCGTGGCGGAATACATTTTGTGGAAGTTGTCGCATCTTTTTGAAGGAATTCCTTGCGGTGTTTCTTCTGATTGTTGTAGTTTTCCGGCTTTCCGATCACGGAGACTATGTTTACGGATATTCGTCTTTCTCCTCTAAGGCTAGAATCCTCTTGTTATGCTGCTATCATTTTCTTGAAGGATTTCTCGACAGGTTACTTCCTGTGAATGCCGTGTTCTCGAGGTAGATTCCTGCGGAATTTTGGGGCTTGTAATTTTTTTCCTTGAAGGTTTGGAATGCTGCGCCTCGTCCGCTATTCTTTCTTTTAGCAACGAGCTTACAATGATGTAGCGTATATAGCAAGTGAAAAAGGCCATTCAAGGGGCTTCCTGGATGAATCCGCCCTGTTGGATCAGTCCTAGATAGATCTTTTGAGCCTTTTAAGAAACACATAGAATACCTATTGATAAGGTTTTAAAATGTACCTTTTTGAGGGGTCGTTTAAGCCCTTATTTGATCACTTTTGTATCGTTATTACTTAATATCGTTCCTTTTCACTTTTAGGTATCTTGAAGGCAAAATCTTTGGAATGACACTTATTCGAGACGAATGCGCGAATATATGAAGAAAATGGCCAAAGTCGAGAATCGAGACACTCATTTCTTTGGGCCGAAGGGGCGGCGTCGAGCGCAACTAAGCGGCGCCGTCGGACAACTTTTGTGACTGCTCATGCCAAGTGCCCATTTACAAGTGGCGGCGGGTTTTAAAAGTGTAGGCGTCGCAACTCGGGCAGCCTAGATTTGATCGAGACGGCGTCGAGAGACTAAAGGGGCGGCGTCGCGGGCATAAGGTGGCGCCGTCGCCGACTAACGTGGCGAGGCGAAACCCTAATAACGGCGACCCGGCGGCGTCACAAATCAAAGGGTGGCAATCGCATTTGTAATCTTATATATAGAATCCAATTTTTAGTATTGGTGTGTAGTCTTTGGGTAAAAACCTAAAGCCGAACCAAAATTTCTTATGCAGTATTTTAGGGTTCCATACCTATCTTACATCAAGATAAGTGTTTTACTTCATTAATTCAAGTATGTCTTCAATTAATTGTGTGTATGCTTGCATGTTTCCCATGTCGGCTAATTTACTTGTGTGTTTGCTTAGGAATATGAAACTTAATTATTAAATATTGATTGGTTGTCTCTTATCTTAATTGTTAATGATCTAGTATTGCGATGGGTCATCCGTTGTGTAGTTAATGCTTGATTAATCTTTGTGAACCTTAGCTTATAGTACCTAGAGTCATTGTAGGCTAAACCATCCGAAGAGTACCTTAGTGTTAAGTTTATAAATCCTAGAATTTTGTAGGAAATAACCTTTGGTAGTTTCAAAGAGTTAGGGATAAGCGCATACCTACGACCTTAGACACACAGCGATTAAGAATAAGGGCGTGACAATTGATAACATCAAATAGTCCACGAATATTAAGTGTCAATTTCCCAGTTAATGCTCGTTATTTATATCATTTATATGGATTTCGCTTGTTTTCCATTGTTTTACACTTCGGGTAAATTACGAGCATTGGAGCTAAAGAGGCGGAAATGGAAGCGTTACTAAATATTTATCACGGTATGCTTATTTTGAAGAAGTTCACGACATAACTCATCTCTCGCATTCTGTAGTAACTATTGCGTGACCAGTCAACTTATCGAGAGGTTCGGCGTAACTCCTCCCAAAGGTTACGACGTAACTCCATTAGGTCAAAAGGGTTCCACGCCGGCGATACTTACGCCGTAACTCTTGCATCACTTACGGCGTAACCGTGTTTATTGAAGACTACGGCGTAACCACTTATTAGATTCTGTGGTAACTAGCGGATCTAGTGCGATTCGGAGAAATAGAAGGTTCTGACGTAACTCATCTTTAGTTCTGCCGTAACCCAGGCGGCCTATAAATACCCGCGATTCCGGCATTTCAAAGCATCCCATTCCACACACAACTCTCACGAGCGTGGGAAAAAGCTCAAGGAGGTCTAGGGAAGCATCGAGAATGTTTCGAGGGAGAAGTCGCACCATTCGATAAGCTTTAGCGTTTATTATTTCTTTTACTTTCAATTCATGTATTTCATACCTTTGAATATTGAATTGATGTGCATGATTAATATAGCGGCATGTTTTGTTTCGTTTACCTTTACTTTCGTACAATTATTTCTAAGTGTATGCATGCATAGTTCTTTGGTAGTACTTTGGTTCGGTAGTTTTGAATGGCGGTGAGGCCAATTGCCTAGGAGATATGACCAATGACCACTAGGTGAGCGGGAGAGGCGGGAAGGGTAAGATATGACCAATGACGACCACTTTCTACTTGTGCGATTTGACCAGCGATCACTATCGTTTGGATGAACTTAAGAATTGGGGTGTAGTGTCTAAGTTCCTAACAGTAGACACTCACTATTTAGAATCTAGCATGTAGCGGTACTAATGACTTGGCTTAGGGGACCGGGAACAACATGACTTATGATGGTGCACGATTTCTCTGTGGTGGCATCTTCTTGATAGGTCGAGGCGAATTGACCAAATCTTTGTCCTCTCGAATTTGACCCCACAAGTAATTGGAAGTAAGTGAGCGTAGACATAAGTAGTTAGGAGGATTAACTAGGTTAGCACCACTATTCCTCTATTGATTTCCTTTCTACCATTTATTTGCTTTTATATTACGCATTAGTAGTTTAATTATTTAAAACCTATCAAACCATTAATATTACATCACAATTAGACTTAGTAATTATCAGACACACATAGCTCTTGGGACGACCTCGGCTTTACCATTTACTACACTACACACGACCGGATTTTGCCTTAGTTAGTGCATTAGGGTGAACCATAGGTATAGCGAGACCTATAAATATTAAGACATGGTCGGTAAAACTGCATCAAGTTTTTGGCGCATTGCTTGAGACTATATTTGGATTAATATTAAGTCTTTCATTTCATTTTAAACATTTCTCACGATCATATTTCAAGTTTTGGTACCATGGAAGTTGTTAACATCGATGACCTCACTCTTGAGAATACTTGGCGTTGACTAGAAGCGGATCAAGGGCGGGTCTCGTGGAGACCAGACAATCGGAGGCGGATGTTCGTTTGAGATTAAAGACCAATTTATGAGGGCTTGGCGCTAACCCTTTTCGGAAGCGAGGACGAAGACGCATATGTGCGTTGAAAATGTCCTATATATCGCTAGCCTTTTCAACATTCGGGCGTGTCTCATGATGATGTTATGCTCGGGGTCTTCCCTATGACTCTCCTTTGGAGCGGCGGAAGATGGATCGAAAGATTTCTGTGGGCGGTTAATACATGGGCACTACTAAAGAAACACTTCATCGAATATTGCCCACCATCAAAGATTTCTAATCAAGCTTGGGACAAATACAACGATCTTCTTTATAAGTGTCCTACCAATGATCTTAATAACCCGTGAAGGTCAACATTTTCTACAAAGGAATAAATGTAACTACGAGGCGAGATCTTTGGACTATCAAGGACCTATCCGAATATGACTCCTACTACGCAATTGAAGCCATTCAAAAATGGCGGACCATTCTCAAAAATGGCACGGCGGTGGAAGTAAAAGAAACCAAGGTGGAAGTTTCGACGGAATTACGACAATCGCTAGTAAAATTGAAAGCCTCGATCGAGATATGCTAAAGGTCGGAGAAACCGTTCATGCCATCCAAGTGGGTTGTGAAAGGCGTGGATGAGGACATCTTCGAAAAATTGTCCTCGTATGGACGAAGAAGAAATTGAAGAAGCCAGTATGGAATAATCGACCATTTTACGGTGACAATCGAAATAGTAATGGGTATCGTGGTAATTACAACCGTGGGCCTTATGGAGAAAAGCCCGGTCTTGAAGAGACAATTAATAAATTCGGAAAATTACCCAAAGACAAAAGGAGCAAGATGAATGGTTGAGGAATTCGGGAAAAAAGCGATAGAAACATTTCCAAACACGACTCAACTACGAAAACCTTGAATCCATGGCGATAAAGCTCGTGAAAAGTAAGGAGGAATAACGATAAACTGAAGGATCTAAACCCGCTATGGAATGTAAGGTAATTTTCTCGGATGATAACTCGAAGATTCGAGGCCGGTGTCTGACGAGTTTAGGGGCGATTTGTCAGCGAGATCAAATTCTGCCGGAACATACCTAATGAGTTACTGGCATAACCTCGTGTTTGCCAGCGACAACGGAGTTGTTAAGAATCTTGAGAATATGACTCTAATGAATTACGCAGTAACCAAGAATCTCGATTCTGGTATGCTGGGATACATAAGCGGAAAAATTCCTCGACTTGGGCGGATCGGAAGAACTCGAAATCTCCGCGAAGATGAAGAAGAGCCACTTATCACTCATTGGTGTACTCACATCGCCATTCGATGAAGAAACCACAAGGGCATGGCCTACATGCGCCCCTTCCACGAGTATTGCAATGGAGGAGACAATGAAAGAAAGGAAGAATGGACATGCCCTCGTGGCGTAAAGACATGGCATAAAATTCGGTAATTTAGCCTTTAAAGATTGATGCACAATTCAATTTGGGAATGCCAAGATCAATCAAGTCTTCTTAAGAAGCTAAAAGTTGATTCTGTGAGCACATTCAAAGGAAAAGACTAATAAAGATATACTACTTGCGGATGAACTTTTAAGTAAAGCGACAACAAAGATCTCTGCGATCCTTTGGTGCGAAAAGTAAAATCTCAGGAAATTTTACGGGCATCATGCAACCGTATGATGATATGTGTAATGGCGGAAGCAACTACGGAAGATTAGGAAATGATGAATTCTTTTGGTCCTCAACCAATGATGAGGAAAACGAGTTTACCTTGGATGGACAACACGGGGTTCGATAGTTGGGTAAAAATTAAGTATGGACATGTGGGCGCATTAACGAAAGATAAGATTTGGAAGGAATACATGGATCAAGAAAATTCAAATGACAAAAGTATCGAAAACGAGTAAAATAACCATTGGCGAGGACATAGAGCAGGTGAGTAATGGTAAAGAAGAATGCAAGCGCGTTCTAGTAGAGAATTTGCTCGATAAAGAATGGTTCAAGGGTACTATTTACGATGGCGATGATATCGAAGGATACTAGATTACCTTGAGTTGCAAGGAAATGAGGAGTTCGATCACGATGGCGAAGCTTATGAGCAAAAGGTCAAGCACACAGGGATACCTTACAAAAGACCACCCCGATTATAGTTGAAAATACGAATCCACTAGCTACCTTCGGTCCGGAGGAGAAATTTTGCAAAGTCCGAAAGATCGAAACCATTGAATATCTCGAACTGCCTCAAATGTTGCATGGATGAGGCACAATTTGATGAAGGATATTGAAGAAGTGGGGCAAGTTCAAAGACCCCATGGGAGCCCGCGACTCGAGTCTAACAAGACTTCGTTAATAAAGAAAAGTGCTCTTTAGGAGACAACCCGAATTATCCCTTTCTTTTGTTTCCTTTACATTGGGTTTTGTGTTTTCTAACCATTTTGCGAGGAGACAATGAAGTAATTCTGCTGCGATTCTTGATACGAGCGAGTTCTGGCGTAACTCATCTTGGTGATTCGTCGTAACCACCATTTTAGCGGCGAAATTCTTGGCGCATTACCAATTACGGCGTAATACCATCTCGGTGGTTCTGCGTAACTATCGCTTCTGACTCATACCGGTTTTGCCGATTCTGGTAGTAACTCTCTCATAGGAGTTCTGACGTAACTCTCTCTGCTTAATTCTTTCATTTTAAAACACGGTAACCTTGTATTAGTTTTAAATGAACTTTGTGGGTGTGTTCCTGTAAACCCTCACGAGACTTCACTCGTCCGGGGATATTGGTTTCATAAACACATAACAAACAATAATATGGTCGAATTATTTAGAGGTTTTAGAGAGAAAGTGGGAGCCTTTCTAGAGAGAAAGTGAAAGAAAACATAGAAGGTTAGATTAAGATGAATGAAAGGTCCAACCCTCTACCTTGGGAGGTAGAGGGTATTTATAGTTACAAACATAACGACCTCCTTCGGCTGTGGATCGGTGTCTGATGGGTAAAGACCGTCCTTCCTCCACGGTGTTGCTCTAAACTAAATAACTAACTAATAAACTAGTAAATAACGATATGTCTCTGAGCTAACTTATGCTAGATTATATTTGGGGTGACCGACTCTTCACTATGGAATTTCTAATTCCTAACAATCTCCCACAAGGAGGTCTTCCCCATGTTTTACATTTTGAATCCTAGCATTCTATTTAATCTTGGTCTTGAGCTCGTAGACTTCAATTCTTCAACATCTTCAACTCTTTGTGCTTTAGCGGTGATTCTTCAAAGTCAGCATGATTTGTACTTTCGGTGGAGGCCTTTAAGCGATCCACATCTTTGATGATCTTGAGCTTTCTTTGAGATCATCGACCGCGATAAATCTGGATCACCCTTTATTGTGTTGCCATCATGTGAAGTTGTGACTTTCGGACCGACATGCTCACACTTTTGAATCATGACATCTTTCCATCGAGTGGCGGAAGCCTTCTTTGGTTCATGATATTTGCAGCGATGAGCATAAGCATAGTATAAAAATATCGAGCCGGGTTATGTAGATATGCACGGTCATGATTTCTTCAAATTAAGTGTGGATCTTTGTGAACATGCGACTTTGGATTGACTCCTCAATTCGATCATTTGCAATCGTCGGGGTGTACTGCATCTGACGATTAGCAATAAAGCGCACGAAAGTGTCTTTGATCACTTTCGTTGAATTGAGTACCTGCGACCCACGGTTCCCGTTGATCGATACAAATCTTGCTGTGATCGGTGGGATTCCTAAGAATCTCCTTGACGGGGTTTCGCATTTGTTCTAGGCGTTCTCAAGCCGGGCGTCTCAAAGAAGACAACACGGAGTGAGTGAACCGGTAATTGAGATTCAGATTGATGAAAAATGATTTGAAAAACAATCGCGTATTGCTTGAAGAAAGAGTTTTGCAATACAACGAAGGTTTTATGAGAAAGATCAATTTTCAAACAAAATACTTTTGTATTAGAGAATGAGTACACATTCGACGTGCTAGTGAAAAGAAGAGATTCGCACATCGAGCGGTTTTCTAAAAGTATTTTTCAATCGAGATACTTTTGAATTTGAAATCATAAGTACACATTCGACGTGCTAGAGAAAGAAGGTTTGCACATCGAGCGGTTTTCCAAAAGTATTCGTCAATTCCATTCTGGACCAAGGTTGATTCAAGATTGAATCTCCCCATCGTTTCTATCCGGTTGTCACAAGCTTGATCTTTTGCAAGATCTCACATGTCACCCACCAAGAGCTTGTTTGATGTTGGCTCTAGAAGGATTTCCATCTTCATTGTGAATATTTTTACATATCACTCGGATGTTACGGCAATACCACAAGGATAATCGTGGGACTCTTAATATATACTTACTTTCCACATTGTGTGAAAAGCAAGTCTTCAAAATTTAGTGTCCTAACGAGATATTGTGGATGATCTCTTGGCTCTAGACTCAATAGTGCACATTTGGTTCTGTGTTGGAGACTAGGGAGAGGTCTCCTTCTTCAATATCAACAATCTCTAAGAAAGTCGATAGATTATGTCGGTTCCCGTGAGAATGAAACAAGCCCTTTTAAGAGGAACTTGAGTAGTTTGGGAAGTTTAGTGCGGTCGTCCTTTGGGTCCATGACGTCTTGTCTTCAATACCGGTGTTACCTTAGTAACCACCGGTAGCATATGTATTGAACCGGTTTACGCCCTAAGGTTGAATTGATGGAGGCTATTTCTTTTCACCCTTTTCACATTCATTTCTTTTCATTCTTCAACCCCTTGATGCTTACGAGACTTCATAACTAGAACCTTGTTGGGTTTATTCGATTACTAGCTCTGTCTCGATCCGCACTCTTCCCATTTCTCATTTTCTCCTTTTTCAATATTCCTAAGGACTCTACACTATCTAGTGGATTGTCCACAGGAAGATCCCTCGATTACGGCGGATCGTGGGAACAAATACCTAACCTAACCATCCTTATAACTCCATGCATAAAATAAATTGGTCGGTCTTTTGGTATTGTTCTTTCCTTCATGAAACCAATTGAAAATCATTTGGAAAACCAATCAAGGTACTTGTGATACGAGATCAAAGCATTTTGTACCTTAATAGTTTTGATCATTTAGAAAACCTCCCCTCAACATGTGCGTATGATTTAGAAATTGTTTAGCACAAGGAGGCAAGAGGACTTTGAAATATTTTCTTTGATCACAATTTTCATCTGAAAAAGCCATTTGATTTTCATGGTAAAATTCTCCCCTCGATATGTGCATAGGATATTTGAAATCATTTTATCACATAGAGGCAAGAGTTCTTTTGAAGCACATCCACGATCACACAAGCCATTAAGAAACCATTTAAAACTCAATCAAGGTACTTTATGTTAAAACATAAAAGCATTTGCACCTCGATAGTTTCTTTTCTTTAAAAATGCTCCCCTCGATATATGCTTGAGATTGACGTTTAGCACATATGAGAGAGCGACTGCACAATTAAATCAAAGCGATCACCTTTTATCAAATTTCATTATTAAATCACAAATTCTCCCCGATCAAAATATCAAACCCTTTGAGATTTTGGATCCCAAGTGATTAATTAGGTTTAGAAAACATGGGAGAAAATGTGGCCTTGTTTAAATACTCATCATGGTTTTGGATAAATCCTCCTCCTCAACATGTGCATTATGTATATTGAAATCGTTTGGCACATGGAGCGGGAGTGCCTTTAAAGGACTAAAACCAATTCCATTTAAAAGCAGTTTGAGATTTAAATCACGATCTCTACCCGATCAAAATTTCAAACCATTTGAGATTTGTGATCCCAATTGATTTAAATCATTTAGAAAATTTTTGGGAAAGGCGTGGCAAGATTTAATTTTGAAAAATGACGAGATAAGGACCATTTAGACATTAAAGATTGTTAGTGTCGGTATGATAGTTTTTAAGAGATCTTTAAGTAAAATAAAACAATTTCACAATCAAACAAGAGCGAAAAAATTTCATTTTGAAAGATCTTTGAGTTTTAAAGAAAATCATACCATGACATAACATTAAATCTTTAGATCACCACTTTTATTGTACAAACGGACTTGATAGAAGAAATATTGTTTGAAAATATTTTATTTTAAATCACTCTCCCCTCGATCGATGACCGAAGTCGATAATTGAGTGACTTAGGTTTTGATAAAATGAAGTCGGTGATTTTCAAAATTTAGTCAATTTATTTTCAAAACAATATTTTCCATTTTCAAAACAATTTTTTTCAAATTTTTAGAAAATTGTATCAAAACTGGTATCTGCACAAAGATCGTTAGGTGGTTGAGAAGCTTACGTTGTTGTTGTTGTAGGGTTTGGAAGAAAAACCGTCTGCGGATGCGGTGAGACTTCTTCTTCGTTGCATTTTGAATGCCAGCGAGGTCAAATTAAGCTCCGTTTCTTCAATCACTTAGAAAAAACCATCTGGCGATGCGGTGAGACCTCTTACGTTGCATTTATGCCAACTCTCCATAGAAGTCCAATTAAGCTCCGTTTCTTCATTTGTCAACCCAAGAAATAGTTACCCTTTCCTTTCGGCATCCAATCATCTTCAATTGTGGGATCCGGATCGGGAACATTCTTATATCCAATATACGCATCGTTAGTGAACACACATACTGAGATATATGGTGGTCGACATCACCCAAACAACAATCGACTAATTAAAGTCAATTCAACATATCAATCGGATCATATAAGGCATGGGAATAATGTGTTCATCAAACTCTAATCATCTAAACCTAACAATCATATCCTAGAAACCTAGTCCTTCAACATAGGCAATTATATTTTTAATTAAGCACGTGGGATAATTAAGAAAGTCCGTTAGATGATATAAATTTGAAAACATTCTCCCCTCAATCAATGACTCTTTTTTATGAAAAGTTTTAAAAGTCTTTGAAGTCATTGATTGAGTTTTCAATTTCTGAAAACTACGAATCGATTGATTTTTCAAGCAACTCATTTTACCACCATTTTTGAAATACAACAAATATTTTTACGAAGAATTTTAGGCGGAAAAACATTTGTGTAGGAGCAACGATCCTTGACATACTTTCCTCAAATTGTTTTAGGATAAGTGCACGAAATATTTGAAAATAGGTTTAGCGTACACTTTCCTTCTTTAAAAAGCGGGTTGCTATCGAAATAATAGCAAGCCATTAATTTAAGCAGAGTGCGAAATAGCGTAAGCCATAGTTTTAAGCCGGGTTCTGATCGAAATAAGCGTAAGCCATATTTTTGAGACATGTTTTGAAAAGAAATATTTACACCTCACGCTCGAACTTCATCTATGGTCCCGTGCCATTATTGAATGACATTTCTAAGACCGTAGATGTTATCGATACGGAAGACATGTCATGAGAAAACATATTTTGGTATTTTGAAATTTTACGATTTTATGGTTTTGAAGGTTTTATATTTTCTATTTTCTTTTGATGGTTTTATATTTTCTATTTTCTTTTGTTGGTTTTATATTTTTGTATTTTGTTTTTGAATAAATATATACAAGGATAGAGTAGATGATATAGTTAAAGAAGATGATGATACAGTGCAGAGATAAGGATATCGAGCGACCCGTCGTAGAAGATAGAAGTCATCATCTCTTAAACATTCACCACCAAAGCTTCGAGGCTCTTGAATTGAGAAAGAAATTGAACCATCGAAAGTGAGACTCTGGCGACTTCCCCAAACCGAAAATCCTTAAGATGAAGCGATTGAAGCTCTATTTCAAGCTTGCTTTAGCAGGTGCACAAGAACACACCATTATCATTGAATTCTTTGCTCCTTTTAAGAATAATCACCGTGATTCTTCGTTCGAGGTTATATCATCAATAGAACGACATCGTATCATCCCACATATAAATAATCTTCTCAAATTTCCTTTTCAAGCGGCGTCTGAAGCGATCCATTCCAAAAGGTGTCAAGAGAACAATTCCCCAGTAGTTGAATTGATGCGATCGGTCTCTTTGTATAATGCTCAAGAACTCTCCGAATACACATCATGAGGGTAATGAAGAACAACTCCCAATGTTACATCTTTAGTCACGATGAATGTGTATGAAGCTCAAGAACCGAAGTACACCAATATCCAAGAACTCTCCGAATACACATCATGCGGAAGGAAAACACCTCCCATGTTTGTGGTAAACAATGGCTTTCTTCCACGATGATCGTGTATGAAGCTCAAGAACCAAGTACACAATTCCCAAAGAGAGAACAACAGATAACATTGAAGAAGCGGGCGAATCATCGATTATCTCTGCGGGTGACAATCTCTGCGGATGTCAACTCGGAATAAGTGATTATATCTACGAATCACATTAAGCCCTCAAGTAAAGCAGTGAGCATCCCCGATGTACACAATTCTCTCTCCACGATGATTGCGATAACATCGAGATCATCACACACCAATGTACCTCTTTCATCTTCAGAAACTAACTCTCTAACATCTCTTCCCCACGTAGTTGGAATAAGAACACTAAGCGCTTTGATGAGTAAAACCTTGAGTTTCTCTGCGGTCATGACATTTGTTTTCCGGGATAACTTCAATCACTTAGAAGTATTAAGTCCATCAAGTTTACTCGCCATGAGTCAAACCTTGAGTTTCTCTGTGTAATAACATTTGTCTTCCGGGATATCTTCAATTACTTAGAGTATTAAGTTCATCAAGTTTACTCGCGTTTAGATGCTTGTCTCCTTCCCCTTCTTTGGTTTTGATACTTGAGAATCGACAACTCATTATAAGCCCGTGTACTAGAAATCATTTGAGAAGAACATCATTAGCTCATATGTATGTGAGAATCAACTTCTTTGCGAGAATGTGAGCAAGTCTAATTGGGGATTAAATTCGACATATCACTCTCCCCGATTAGTGCTCTCCCTAAACCGACAATCTGTTTGATAAATGCCATGAATTAAGAAGAAGTCTTTAGATCGTTAAATGCAACTCGTCTTTAGTCTTCTAACATGTATCGAAAATGTAGAACCAATTGTAGACTCGACCTTCTTCAAGATTGTCGGTTGGGGAATAGATAGTTAACATCTTCAACTACCAAAAACAAGAACATCACCAAAAGCATCCCAATCAACTTACATCTTGCAAATCCCTTAACTAAAATCCTCCCAATCAAACAAGAATAGAAAGATGTTCATCAAGGAAATCGACAATCGGGCCATAGCGAACACACGAAATGGTAACACCAAGCAAACAATCACATCAAACAAAACGGAAGGTTGTTCGGAATCATCATGTTGATGTGCGTGAAGCATTAACGGAAGCACTTTGTCAATAAACTCATATCGACTTGTGAAGATGTCAACTAACGGCTCTTAAGAAGAAACTCCATGTGAAGATGACCCGATAAGAAGAAGCTCGGTTCTTACATGAGTTTAGAGCCGTATGACCATTAAATTCTCAAATAATAATCAACCATGCGGTAATTTCACACTTCTTCTCCCCTCAAGAATTGCATACGGAGTTGCCATTCTTGATTAAATAAGTGAAAATCATCCAAATGTTCTATTCACACTTCTCTCCATAAAATAAGCACATGATGTCGCCATCTTCATTATAATCGAGCAAGTGGAATGAGAAAACAATCGGTGGTAGCCGGTTCACTTGATGGTGAAAGCGCATGGAAAAAGTATGAAGCATGTTGATGAGAATGGTCATAATAAGAAGATTTCTCTTCTTGAAAGATAAAGCGCCTTGACACGTACACTTTTCTTTTCTTTAGAGCGAGGCATGAGCTGTATGTTCATACGTCATAAGAAGATTTCTCTTCTTTGGAAGATAATCGCCTGTGAAGCGTACACATTTCTTTTCTTTGGAGTCGAGGCATGAGCCGATGTGAGCAGGCGTCATAGCCGATTGAATATCAATGTTGAGTAACTAGAACCCGTGAATTATGAGATATCAATCCTTTTGTTATCCATACTTTAAGCGATCCATGTATTGAAGGATCGAAGTATCTGCTGGCGAGTAAGGACTACTGCACTAATATTACAAACTTGATTGCATATATTATGGTTAGTGACATCGATATCAAACCCTTTGGGGTTTCACGGTCAACATTGAGAATGCTATTGGTAAACATCTTTCTGTAGGTATCCACCTAAGTCTAGCATCCTTAAAAATTCTACGGATGGTATCCACTTATGGCAAGGTCTAGGATTGTTAGGCATCTTATGCATAGTGAGAGACTTATCCTTATTCCTAGTTTCCAAAGATTTAGCGGTTGGTAACCATCTAGGTGAGGCTTTTGGTTTCATTTGCTTCATATGCCTTTGTGGATGACTTAGTGTGAATCCTAGACTTAACAAGTTGTACCATTGCATGAGCATTTACATTCTTGAGGATTTTGTGAAACATTTATCATGATTAGCATTAAAGATACATTTCGGACACTTTGAGCAAGCGACTTGTTTGGATTCGAGAAATAGATCTAGATTTCTTAGAGTGATACGCTATGGAAATAGCTTTAATCGAAGCATAACTACTCTTAGATGTCGCCAATCCCTAGTCTTTAGATTAGTGTTCCTAGGTAATGGTTTAGAACTACTAGCGATGCCTTGAAATTTTGAAGAATTCATCATCCTAGGTCTTGCACCTAAAATTCCATCTTCTACGATTATGTGCCTTCTTTCTAGCCATTTCAAGATAAGAGTTCTTATACAAGTCATTCATATCAATTTTCCTAGGCAAGTGAGGTGAAGTATTGGTTTTGTCAAAACTTGTTTCGCATCAACTTGGGAGGCAAACCGCGTTTTGAAAATTTTGGTCGTTCGGATCTAAGCGCATTCGGTTGTCTAATAACTGGTTTCCCCAAGTTTGATGGTTTTGAAAACTTAGTGTTCACACTATTCCTGTTGTTTTTGAGGCTCATTTTTAAAGCAACAATAGCGAAACTCTTTTCACGAAGATGAGCTTTGAGATCATCAATTTTGCTATCAAAGAGTTTGTTTCCATTGACTTAGTTCTAGCTTCTTTGTGAGTCACTTAGTTCTATGTGATTCTTTCTCAAAGACTCATTTTCCTTTAGTAATTTGGCCACACAAACAGCTAATTCATCATTTCTCATTTGAATATCATCAATAGCATTAACATCGAATTACTTGTAACCAAATTACTTTTCACATGCATACGAAATATGTTTCTTCAAATTGTTGATGGTTGATTCTTTGTCTTGGTGAGCTTTCAAAGTGTTCATTTCAAAAGTTCACGGAATTCGGGAAGTTCAGTTTTTACATGGTTTGTTAATTTGGAAACTTTCTTCTTTACTTTGTATCGCAATTTCAAGTGAAATGCAATGTTTTTCAAGATTTGAGAATTTGTTTGAAAGTTCATCAAAAGCCTTTTATCAACCTTATTGTTTGTTTTGAAACACTTAATCTCGAGACTCGACCTCGATTCTGAAGATTTAACAAAGTCATGTTCGACATCATGATCGGTTTGTTTAAGTACTTTAGCGGATGCACTATATTGAGCAGGAAAGGGTACCTCATTACATGACACTGCTCAATTTACAGTGCGATATCGCATCCACATCATGTGTAACAAGAGTCATTTGGACATTGGATGTGTCAAGCTTATCAATCTACGAGCCTCTTTATTCGATGCCAAGCGATCCATCATCTGGTGCTTTACCCGACTCATCATTATATGTTGACTCGACATTACGCATTCGTGACACACGATTCTTCAACGGATACATTACCCGACTTATCACAACTATCTCTCAACTGCACGACACTCATTCACGTTTTCATTTTTATGTGTAACTTCCTCAATGTACTTCTCCACATTATCCATGAGTTGTATGAATGTCTCAATGAACACGCTAATTTCCATTCGGTGTGTCTCTTGAAAGACATTTTAGTCATGTCTTGATCATAATCGATGTAAATTCCCCAGCGATGAATGGTGAAATTGGTTGTGGATCACTTGAAGTGCGACCTTTGGAACTAACCTCTTGAACCTTCTCTTTATCAAGTTGTTGTTCCAATTGTTCTAAGTTCAATAATCTTGTTCCGTTAATGTGGATAAGTCTTGACGGAAAAGGGCAATGCATGTTCGTTCCATTCCAATCGGTGTGAGTAACATAAGGTGTGAGTGAAGTTGTTGATAAGATTCAATGCTACTTTCCTTTTGCATGGCATTACGTAGTCAGCGGTGCAATTCTTTTCATTGGACTCGAGCATGAAGAACTCAAGTCATCATTGATTGATTCCATCATACGTATTCGATCGAATAGCTAATATTCTCATGGTTGTCTCTGACATCATACGGTTTGAGTACTACGAAATCAGGGGTCGATAGAGTAGGACATGATGTGGTAGAATGCGGGATTTTACAAGTCTATGATTCAAACAGAAATAAAATCTTTCGCGGGATTTTACTAAAATCAAGACCAAACCGTTAAGCAATGACCAATGGAATGTGTTAAGATGGTGATGGATCGATACAATGAAAGACGATTGTGTGATAGGGCTTTAGATTGTTCGTAGGAAAAGCTGAAATGTTGATTGGTTGAGATTTGGATTGGTTGATGCGTTTTACGGAGAATTTTGGGTCTAAAACTTAAAACCTCAATAACTTCCTTTCGGAGGATTTGGGCCTCGAAAAATTCGTTTCACGACATCGTGGTGAAACCTCACAATATTCAACTGTTCGGTCGTTTTGGCGGTATTTATTTGAAAGCAGATTCTGGATCAAAAGTTATGGCCGTTTGAAGTTTTGGCGTAAAAGTCAACTTTGGTCAAACCTCTTCTTCGTAAAAATCAACCAAGTCGCTATAACACTTGAACCAAGTCGCTAAGCACCAAGTCGCTAAGCACTAATTAAGCTAAGCTAAGTCGCTACACTAAGTCGCTAAGCTAAGTCGCTAAGACAAGTCGCTAAGAACCAAGTCGCTAGGAAAATTTTGACACAAGTCGCTAAGCTCCAGTCGCTAAGTTGTCAAGTCGCTAAAGAGCAACTCGCTAAGCGCAAATCGCTAACACCAAGTCGCTACCAGTCGCTACCAGTCGCTACCGTGGTGGAGAATCCACTAAGTGTACTTTTTGTCGACTTGTCTCTAAAGGCAAGTCGCTAGGGTCAACTCGCCACCAAACAACACAACAACTCGCTAATTATTTACGAAGCAAATCGCTAGCAAGAAAGTTATACCGTGAGCCAAGTCGCTAACTTGAAAAACTTCCAAAACACACTTTTCAATCCAAAACAACCCAACCACGATGATTCAAGCCTTTCAAATCACAACCTAAACACTTATGATGATCCTAAACACAAAAGTACAATCAAAATCAAACTTTAACACTAGAAATCAACCAAATGATGCAAAAACCACAAAACTTTCTCAAACTCAAAACCACCTAAAACCACTAGAAATCCAAGGATATGTAAGAGATGATCTAACCATGGCTCTTGATACCAATTGTAGGATATTGGTTTCATAAACACATAACAAACAATAATATGGTGAATTATTTAGAGGTTTTAGAGAGAAAGTGGGAGCCTTTCTAGAGAGAAAAGTGAAAGAAAACATAGAAGGTTAGATTAAGATGAATGAAAGGTCCAACCCTCTGCCTTGGGAGGTAGAGGGTATTTATAATTACAAACATAACGACCTCCTGTCGGCTGTGGATCGGTATCTGATGGGTAAAGACCCGTCCTTCCTCCACGGTGTTGCTCTTCCTCCGTAATGTCTACGGTGTTGCTTCACTAAAATTTCTAAAACAAGTAGATATATCTAACTAATAAGTTTATTTTGAAAAAATTATGCCATAAATAACGAAACCTAACTAGATCTTAAGCGAGCTAACTATATGCTAGATATATAAATTTGGGGTGACCTTGTAAACTTTAGAACTTGGCCTTTGCATCATATGGAATTTCTAATTCCTAACATTATAGGATTATCACCCAAACGAAAAAAATAGTTGATTGAGTTATGATTTTGTAAAGTGCGATGTTATAAGTACTATAGTATGAGCTTTATTGTTTAGTATCGAGGAGGCCACCTCGGTGCATTTGAAGATTGGAGTTGGAGTTATACCAATGAAGAAGAAAAGGTAGTGTGCCCATCACGGCGTCCTCTAATGACACATCTACCTTACCTTACATGATCGGGTCTCTAGACTTCTAAACTTGAACTTTGGGCGGATGGTAAATGGTGATGACTTAGTAATAGATATAGACTACCGCTTGTTTTCATTTACACCAATTATATATCCCATGTCTTATCCTACCCTTTAGTCATGAAGCATGTCTAGGTGATCGTGAGCAATCTTTGGTGTCTTGGCCATAGATTTGGTCATGTATCATTGATTTTATCCACTTCGCCGTGACATGTTAGTAATGATGAGTCACCCATAACCTTTATCGTGTCTACCCATATTGCCTTGAGAATTGTTTAGCCCTTAACTCTAGTGGTGGAGATTTGTGTAACCGCCAAGCTTATGATAGAATACATGCTATGGTATGCGATTGGTGATCACCCGAAATTGACACTTAGAATAGTTGAGAGATTTGAGTGTTTGTTCCCGCTTTCGTGAGGTGTTCGACTTTGTTTTATTCTAGCATAAAGGGATTTGTAAACTCATATTTTCGGGTTTTGGGAGATATCTTTTAGGAATCTATCTAATAAGGTCTACTTGAGGGCAAGTAGAGTTCAGTGGGGATATTTGATAACATCAAATAGTCACGAATATTAAGTGTCAATTTCCCAGTTAATGCTCGTTATTTATATCATTTATATGGATTCGCTTGTTTTCCATTGTTTTACACTTTCGGGTAAATTACGAGCATTGGAGCTAAAGAGGCGCGGAAATGGAAGCGTTACTAAATATTTATCACGGTATGCTTATTTTGAAGAAGTTACGGCATAACTCGTCTCTCATTATGCCAGTAACTATTGCGTGACCAAGTCCAACTTATCAAGAGGTTCTGGCGTAACTCCTCCCAAAGGTTCTGACGTAACTCCATTAGGTCAAGAGGTTCCACGCGATACTTACGCTGTAACTCTTGCATCACTTACGCCGTAACCGTGTTTATTGAAGACTACGGTAACCACTTATTAGATTCGCCGTAACTAGCGATCTAGTGCATTTACGGAGAAATAGAAGGTTCTGGCGTAACTCATCTTTTAGTTCGCCGTAACCCGGACATAACCTATAAATACCCCAATTCCGGCATTTCAAAGCATCCCATTCCACACAACACTCACGAGCGTGGGAAAAAGCTCGAGGAGGTCTAGGGAAGCATACGGAGGTGTTTCGAGGAGAATCACACCATTACGATAAGCTTTAGCGTTTATTATTTCTTTTACTTTCAATTCATGTATTTCATACCTTTGAATATTGAATTGATGTGCATGATTAATATGAGCGGCTAAGCACCCTTTGGTGCTAGCCTAGTTATAATTCATAATTGTTTTGTTTGCGTTTACCTTTACTTCCATACAATTATTTCTAAGTGTATGCATGCATAGTTCTTTGGTAGTCACCCTGGTTCGGTAGTTTTGAATGGCGTTAGAGGCCAATTGCCTAGGAGATATGACCAACCGACCTAGGTGGCGGATTTGAGGCAGGAAGGGTAAGATATGACCAAGCGGCGACCCTTTCTACTTATGCGATTTGACCAGCGATCACCTATCGTTTGGATGAACTTAAGAATTGGGGGTGTAGTGTCTAAGTTCCTAACGGCCGGGCACTCACTATTTAGAATCTAGCATGTAGCGGTACTTAATGACTTGGCTTGGGGACCGGGAACAACGGGACTTATGACGGTGCGCTTGATTTCTCTGTGGTGGCATCTTTCTTTGATAGGTTAGGTCGAATTGACCAAATGTTGTCCTCTCGAATTTGACCCCACGAGTAATTGGAAGTAAGTGAGCGTAGACATAACTAGTTAGGAGGATTAACTAGGTTAGCACCACTATTCTCTATTGATTTCCTTTCTACCATTTATTTGCTTTTATATTATGCATTAGTAGTTTAATTAATTAAAACCTATCAAACCATTAATATTACATGACAATTAGACTTAGTAATTATCCGACACACATAGCTCTTGGGACGACCTCGACTTTACCATTTACTACGATTACACACGATAAGATTTTGCTTTGCCGTTAGTGCATTAGGGTGAACCGTAGGTATAGCGAGACACTATAAATATTAAGACACAGTCGATAAAACACCGCATCAACAATTCAACCATCAATAGGAGATAATTAAGGAGTAATAAAACCTAAGTAAACACATCTTTAAATCATCATACGAGCACACAATAATTAGACATAGACTACCCACTAGATTAGATAATTAGATAAGTAGCGTAATCGGTAGAAATACCAACCCCAAATCGAACCCCGAGATTCGTACCTTTCCATTTCCTAAAAACATAAAAAGATAAAAATAATCTTCCTCGACCCCAACCTTAGCGTAGTAACTTCTCACTAGCATTACTATTCCCCAGAGAACGATATCAATTCCGTGGCTTACCCTAATACTACACTACAATGATTAGGTTCCTTTGCCTGGGGTGTTGAAAACTTGCTTTCGATGAAAGGGAGTTCTTTTGACCACGAGCAGCGCGTGTGGCGTTATCACCTATGTAATCACAAGTAAACTATGGAGAATCTCTAATAAACTTATGCTCGCGGGAATATGAACACAAGAGTTAAAGAAGACAATAACAACTAAATACTTTGATCCTCTGTGGATCTATATTAATTCACTAAAGAATGTTTTAAGCGTACAAAACTCATAGCCGCATGTTTCTTTTATACTATCTGAAACCCTAATACAACCCATTACAAAGCGTGAAGAAGATATGCATTATCTCTTCTAATATAACTCATGCATATCCTAACTAAATACTAATAATACGGATACTACTATCATGAAACAATAACTATCGTGATAATAATACTATCGGTGAAACAAGCGTAACTAACGTGAGGAACCTATCGGTGGGAATTGCTCTATACTATTACCTTATTTTTAATAGTTCCTACAATCCTCCCTAAACTTGAATTTGACTTGGTTAACTGAAGTTTCTAGATAGATCTTTCACACAGAGGATTAAATCTTTGAGCATCTAAAGCAATTTGAGTAACCCGTGACAATAATGGTGTAACCACTAGCGACAATAAAGTCCAGAGATCCAGCAACTCCTATAACCGCAACATCCGAATCCGGTAGCTACTGATGCCTTGAGTAGATTTGATAAGCCTTTACCAGTAGCTACTCACTCTTGGGCTAGCTAGTTCTTGGTGGAATCATGACACCACCACAGTGAACTAAGAACCAGGTCCAACACTTAGAACGTGAATCAATGGTGTCTTGGAGAACCTAATGGTTTTGGCAAACCATCACGACCATCAACAGTTTGAGATGTCTTTCTTGGAAGCCGTTAACTCGGGACTAGCCATGGTATTCCACGCCTTTACCACAAGCCATGAACTTGTGGGCTAGCCAACTCTTCATCTATTAGAACATGGTGAGTTGAATACCATACAATTTATTAGCAAATTGTCAACCATACAACGGTTTGATATCACTTTACGAGCCGTTTGCTCATGGAGTAGCCAATGTTTGGTGTGTGAGACCGGGGTACATTGATAACCCTCGATTTTAGTAAATCGGCAACTATCAACAGTTTGATGAATCCCGCGGTCGTACCCCATGGTGAGTCAACTCTTTCTTGTCTAAGACATGGTGAGTTGATTACCATAAGTGGTATGATACAAAGCGTACAACATGATCCTCAAAGCGAGAAAAGTTAGTTAACAAGCAAAAATAAACAAGTTTTTTTTTTTTTTTTTTTTTTTTTTTTAATTATTATTATTTTTTAACAACTAAAGAAAAGAAAAAATAAATAATATACAACTAGCATAATACAAATTACAGATTCAAGAAGGTGCGTGACATTGGCGTGATGAGTCGTCATAAGCGACAACCAGCTGTTATGCATTCACCATGTCATTCAGCGAGAATGCGGAAGGAAGCACCAACGATGCTTGACATTTGTTCCATTACCTTCACAGAAAGAGGGTATCGCAGATCTGAAAACATATAAACATACATCCCAGACCAAGTCTGCAATACATGGACATTGGACAAAGGATAGAACTTCCAACGATACACCCTCCAATTATTTTGGCCTTCCCAAATCCTGAACCCTTTATCGTCCTGATAAACGGAGTCAAAAAGTATTTGAAGATCACCCAGCAAAAGCAAACCAGCACCAGTTGCAGGATGATATTCAAAATATTTAGACACTATTCCATAAAGCTTAATAAGATCTTGTCTATCTACTGGATTTAGAATTTCAGTCAGAAAAGTAAAGTGCCTGACAGATCCATCTTTGCGATAAATGGTGTTCATTGTCCATGATAAGGATTTAAAACATACACTTTTAAGGGGTCATTTAAGTCCTTAATCGCCCACTTTTATATCCGTTCTTGTAATTTCGTTCCTTTTCACTTTTAGGTCTCTTGGAAGCAAAATCTTTGGAATGATGCATATTTGGATGAAAAGGGTGAATATATGAAGAAAATGGCTAAGTCGAGATCAAGACACTCAGTCTGAAATTACACACGTCGTCACAAGCCAAGCGGCGGCGTCTCTCTTTGTGTGATTGGTTTGTGACTCGATGTAATTTTGCTATTTTGTACTGACAGTCGAGGCTTTGAAAAGTAAGGGCGTCGCGTAGAATTTCCTCCCTAGATGGCCTAGATCCAGATTCAGACGACGTCAGAGCTAAAGACTGAAGGCGTCACAACCAGAACGTGACGCCGTCCCAATGTTGACTTGAATAAGACGAAACCCTAACGACGGCGATCTGACGGCGTCCCACCTGTAAGGCGACACCATCGCAGTTGTAATCTTATATATAGAAATCGATTTTTTAGACTTTAGAGAGGTAGACTTGTGGAGTAAAAACCTAAAACGGTTGTAGTCCGGTTTGGACAGTATTTTAGGGTTCTCATACCCTATTTTACATCGAGATAAGTTATTTATTCCCTTGATTTCATTATGTCTTCAATTGAATGTGTGTACGCTTGCATGTTTAACATGTCCGGCTAATTTACTTGTGTGTTTGCTTAGATCTATGAAACCTAGTTATTAATTATTGATTGGTTGTCTATTATCTTAATTGTAATTGGCTTAGGGTGCATGAAGCCATCGTTGTGTTTTAATGCTTGATTAATCTTTGTGAATATTAGTTTATAATTACTAGTGGAATTGTAGGCTAAATATCCAAAGAAAACCTTAGTGTTTAGTTTATGAATCCTAGAGATTTCGTAGTCATTAACCTTAAGGTTGTCTCAAAGAGTTAGGGATAAAAGCACACCCTACGACCTTAGAAAACATAACGCGTTAAGAATAAGGACGTGACAATTCAACCACCAATAAAAGATAACTAGGGAGTAATAGTATCTAGGTAAACACATCTTTAATCATCATACGAGCACGCTTCAATAGACATAGACTACCCTTAGTTTAGATAATTAGATAGTAGAGTAATCGGTAGAAATACCAACCCCCAAATCCAAACCCCGAGATTTTACCCTTAGCTTTATAAAAAATTATAAAAAAGATAAAAAAATAATCTTCCTCAACCTCAAACTTAGCGTAGTAATTTCTCACTAGCATTCTTATTCCCCTAAAGAACGATATCAATACCTGAGGCTTACCCAATACTACACTACAATGATTAGGTTCACTGCCTAGGATGTTGAAAAACTTGCTCGACGAAAAGGAAGCTTTCTTTGACCCCGAACGCGTGTTGTACGCGTATCAGTCCCCAACCCACCCACACCTGTAGGAGTGAGTTCCCATCGATCAAGCATAGACCACAGAACCGGCTCCTCATGAGAATCATCATCTTTAGAAACCTTGATGAATGAACTCTCAACAGCCTGAAGATCAAGTGTCCTAGAAACCTTTTTCTTAGCTATGCTTTTCTGTCTTCTTCCAGTAGGAATAGACTATGTACCATCAGTAGAAACAGTCTTAGGAACATCAGAAGGATTCCCCTGATTTGCATATGTGGGAACACTCTGAGTATCTGTAGTAGGAATGAGTGTTTCTGTTGGTGTTTCCAAAGATGTCTCCATGGGTGTACCCACTGGTGTTGGGTCCTTATCAATGTTGTCATGGGAACTAGGGATCTCTTCACCAAGAATAGTAGACTTCGTAGGAATGTCTTTAGTAAAAATAGGAATGTCATTAGTGGAATCAGAAGACTTCAATCTTTTAGTCTCAGGTGCTTCTAAAGCAGGTTGATGTCTCTTCAACCTTGTGTAAGGATTGATGCCATCTCTTTCCAAAACTCTGAGTAGTCTCTCATACTCTATCTTCAACTGTTCATCTGTTAACTTCTTCACATAACCCATGGTCCACCCAGTGTTGTAAACTGTAGAACTTTGGCATTTTACAAACTCCCTCATGTGTTGTCTCTGCTAAGCTTGAGTTGGAGGTTTATCTCTTTTAGCCTTAGCCCTCCTTTCAGCATCTGCCTTCTTTCTCTGATTGACCAATGCAACCATCCTTGTAGCAAAATCTCTTGTGTGAAAGGTATCCCCTAGGATAGACTGAGCAAGTGAGGCATTGGTAGTTACTTCCCCCACTATCTGTTGCTAATTAGCTTCTGTGAAATGCAAAGAGGCATCGTCAAGCTCTCTTTTCCTTTGAGGAGTAAGTGTAGAAGAAACTGTTTGAGTTTGTCTTTGAAGATCTGCATCCAGTTCAGCCTGAACCTTCTTTGCCACTTCTCTGTCACTCTGTGAAATTTCATGTAGTCTAAGAAGCCTGGCCTGTTCATCTTTGAAGGCAGCAGAATCCAATTCCTCTTCTATCATAGCAGCCTTTCCCTTATGCACTTGTGAAGTAGATACAGGTATAGTATCAGCAGGATTATCCTTGGGATCAGAGAGAATAGCAACATGAATCTCAGTAGCAGGAGGATCAGTGGGAACCTGTACACTACTAGAGGGAACAACATCTGCAGCAACAGTATCAGTAGGAATGGATGTCTCATCAGGAGGAACCATACTACTATCAGCAGCAATATTAAACTGACTTTCTCCAAATGCTGGTACATTAGTATTCAGTTTGGTCCTTCTCCTTGTAAAAACTTTAACCTTTGGAGTGATAACAGTCTCATCTTCAGGCATATTAACATTTACCTCCTCGGCTCGAACACATGAGCTTCCTACATTGTAGTATCGACGAAAGCGGAAGCCAATACATGAAGACCATCAAGATCAACATCCTCCTCTTCTTCATTACGCTCATCCTCTGAATCAAAAACTACAAATTTGCTCCTCCTCTTTTCAATCTATTCTCTAATTGAGACACCACTTCCAAGAAGTTGTACATCGGCTCCACGAGAGTCTTCTAAGTCTCTTTAAGCTCGACCTCAAGATCATCGATTTTACGAACATGTTAGGAATTAGAAATTCCCGGTATTAAAGTCGGTCACCTCAGTATATGTAATCGTTAAAAGCTCGTAGTCGTAGTTCTTTTAAGTTAAGTAGTAATTTAGTTAAGTAACACCGTGGAGGGCAGACGGGTCTTTACCAGCTGTATGCGATCCATGACCCATAGTGTGGCGATTTGTGTAAGACTATAAATACTCTCTACCTCCCAGGTAGAGTTGGAACTCATAATAATATCTTTCACTTTCTCTCACTAAGCTCCTAAACCTCTAACTTTCTCTCTAGAATTCCATCTATATGCTACTTTGTGTTATGGTTTGATGTGTATGTGAAAAGCTAATATCTAACAATTGGTATCAAGAGCCATGGTTGGATCATATCTTACACATCTTTGGATTTATAGTGGTTTTAGGTGGTTTTGAGTTTGAAAAAGTTTAGTGGTTTTGCATCATTTGGTTGATCTCTTGTGTTAAAGTTTGAATTTTGTTGGTACTTTTGTGTTTAGAATCATCAAAAGTGTTTAGGTTTTCATTTGGTAGCTTGAATCATCTTGGTTGGGTTGTTTTGGATTGAAAAGTGATGTTTATATGGTTTTCATGGTGGCGAGTTAGTTCACGGATAACCTTTCTTCATAGCGACTTGCTTCATTATTTTGTAGCGACTTACGGTGTTAAAAGCTAGCGAGTTAGAGCTAGCGAGTTAAAGGACAAGTAGTGGACTCTCCACTCTGGTGGCGACTTGTGGTAGCGACTTGATCGATGTGAGTTGCTCTTTAGCGACTTGTGTTTCTAGCGACTTGTGTGGCAATTCTTGCCAAAATTTGGTTAGCGACTTGGTCCGTAGCGAGTTACTATTTAGCGACTTGTTCTTACATTAGCGACTTGGGATTCTAGCGACTTGGTACATCTAGCGAATTAATTGGTAGCGACTTAGTGGATTTGTGTCTAGCGACTTAGAGCTTTATCATCTAGCGACTTGAGTGATTGTTTACGGTTTTCTCTTGATTTAGTAAAATCCGTGAAAGAATCTATTTCCGGTTTAATCATAGAGTTATAAAATCCGTATAATCATTAACATGTCTACCAGCGTTCCTCTCATCATCTCCTTTGTTGCGAGGGATGTTCAAGCGGTGGCTCGGATACTCGTCCACCCATGCTTGCAGGCCGACTACGATTCTTGGGCTCAGCGAATCAGTTGTATTGCCTTGGAAAGGAAAATGGTGTCAACATTCTCAAATCCATTGATGAAGGACCATATCGGGTTGAGGCGACTAGAGACATACTTGATACTAATGAAGATGGTACTCTGTCTACGGAATGGAGCGGACCTAAGATGTACAATGAGCTTGATAATGAGGAGAAAAGAGATTCGATGCGAGATATCGGGGCTTGAACATTGTTCTTCAAGGTCTTCCTAAAGACATCTACAAGGCGATCAATCATAACAACGATGCAAAGGCGGTTTGGGATAACGTTAAGATGCTTCTCTCGGGTTGAATTAACTATGGAAGGCAGAGAATCCCAACTTTATGGCCAATTTGAGCACTTCAAGATGAAACCGGATGAGAGTGTTTATGAGTACTATGTGAGATTTCATAAGTTAGTGAATGACATGAGAAACATCGAATGACTATGCCTAATATTCATTTGAACTCAAAGTTTGTGAACAACATGAATCCCGAATGGCACAAGTTTGTCACATCTGTGAAACTCACTAAAGTTGAAGCATACTAACTATGAGCAACTCTATGCCTTCCTCCTTGAGAATGAGAGACATGCCATGTTTGAAAAGTTGATTCTCAATCGGTTCAAAACCAACCGGGGTGAGACAAGTTAGTCTAATGACTCAACGACTTTCTACTCAAACATTGGAATCACAACCAAAGCATCACAAGTCATACCCTTGGGTAATGGTAATCACAAACTCATCCACGATCCTCGGTTCAAACAAGGCGATCTTTGATGCACACGGGTAACATCATTAATCAACTTGCTCTTCTCATTAGTCAAAACATGAATTCTCTCCCACAAACCAACAACAACCTCGAGCGCATCTAACCCACATAATCAAGCCCTTTGTTAAAGATGGAAGGATCGTGGTGCAACCGATTCGGGAAAGGCGATATGATCGGGGAAGGGGTGGTCTTTGGTAGAGGATATGTGGGCAACGAGAATCGAGGAAGAAATGGTAACCAAGGTCAAGCCAAGACAATCAAATGCTATAAGCGTGGTGGTGAAGGACACATTGCAAGGCGCACATCTCAAAGCGCCCGAGAATCTTGATTACCGAGAGATAAGATGTTCTTGGCACAAGCTCGGGACAATGGTCTTGCGTTGGATGAAGAGGAATTCTTTGTTTCTTCTTGAGGGCAATGCCAAGACCTATGATGCGAGATGTGGATGAGCGACTGTTCGGAGATAGGTCACAATCATCGAGCGCCTTTCAAGTCGTGGTTGTGATGCATCGATTACGATGTAGATGATGGACCTCTGCACACACAATCTTTATGGCTAGCATCTCTCAATGGTTTCTCCCAAGATCTCTTCTTCACCACAAGTTGGGCCATCCAGGACAAACTCATCTCGGAGGTATTAAAGCTATATGATGATGGTGAGGTGCAACGGATGCATGACAAAGTACAACCAAGCTGAAACTATTGAATCAAATATTGAAAATATGGGTAATATCAATATTGTCCCATACGATCAATCGTGAAACAAAGGGAAAGTGAAGTTGTACCAAGTGATGCATCTTACGCAATCAACAATGACTATGTCCTTGATGAATACCTTGCATGTGCTCGATGATTACGTAATTTACGAACTAAATGCCTATAAGGAGCGTGTTGCTATTTATGAACAACGCTAAATTTGAGTTGACCACTCGTGAGCGGAAATGGATGACCAAGTGCGTCGATAATTAGAAAAAGTAATTTTAGAAGAAGTATTGAAACAAGAATTAAATTCTTTGCAAGAAAAACTTTCTAAAACAACTAAGCAAAAACAAGAACTTCAAGAAAATGTGAAAATGCTTAAGCAAGAATTTAATGCAAAAGAATCAAAGCTCTTGAGAGATTTTCTAATCGAAAACTTTGAAAAACAAACTTGAAAACAAGTTGTACATGCAAGGAAACACCATTGATTGCTCACATGATCACTAAGCATAGAGTTCTAGCGATAAGCATAGTGTTCCCATTATAGATAAACCCAACCACAGTATGGAAAGATAGCAAAAGCGACTCAAAGTGTTATCTATGATGGAAATGAGATTCTTAAACCTAGACAAAAACCTAGTTGCGTTGAGTGCCTTGAGGATGACAAGAAATTAGATGAAGTAACTAGGGAGAAGATGAATAAGAAACTAAATGACCCTAAGTGCAAAGAGAAGAAAGTAATTATCACTCCCCATGACTACAAGAAGGAAAAGCTGGTTTCCTTGAACAAGTTTAAGACTCGAGACATTGTTGACTCCGAACAAGTCTTTTGGAAAATGGATTTAGATAAGCGAGAAAATGAAAATATTGCGATAACAAACCCTCCCTTTGGAAAATGCCTAAAACTCTGTGTATCCTCTAACACACCAATGCATCTTGTTCCTAGAACAATTGCCACTAAAAGCAAGATCTTAATTAGCCAATCGTTATTTTCCAACTATTTGTTGATTTTGAGAAAACTTGCAAGAAAAGGATCACACCAGCTGGCATAGCGAAGGAGAAAGGGTTTTGAACAAATGAAAGAATGTTATTTAGCGAGGTCATGCCCTTCTTTAAACTTTTAAAGGATCACTTTGAGAGTCTTAAAAGGGGATAGAAAGCAGATATTAAGGGAATGGAAAAGGAATTTGATGCAATAATAGTTGAAATTAGTGATTATGGCGTGCACTAAAATATAATGAGATTGAGAGGAAGAACACGCATACATTGAATGAGAATCTTATTCTTGAATGTGTTGCTCAAGATGTCTTTTCAACTTTGCTTCAAATTGCTCTATTAATGCTTCAAATTTCATGAACTATCTGTGTACGAAAGTCTCCATGATCGTGTCATTGAGCTTGAAAAACTAATTCTAAACTTAATGAGAAAATTGAGCTGGATGATCATGACAATTTGGTTAAACATTTTCTAAACTAGAAGTTGAGTATTTTAATCTACAACTAAAATATCAACATCTCAAAGAAAATGTCAAAACTTCAAATTTCAAGACATCTTGGATGCTCGAGTTTGATGCGATTTTTCAAATTAACAAGCGAGATGAGATTCATGCTCGATGTAACACGATCGAGAAAGTTGAAAGCCCAAATCTCTCAATTAAAGGGGGTCAAGCGAACAATATGACGGGCTCCCAAATGCCTCCTTCTTTAGATTCTCGAGAATTCTCAAGCGTTTCATCTTCAAAACCTAGTAAATGCTTTACAAAGGAAAGCGAAAGTTTCCTAGAAGAAAATGAAAAGGTTAACGTCATTTCAATGAGTTGTTTGAATCAATTAAAGTCACTCGTAACAAAACAACGAACAAATAACTTCATTGCAAAAGGAAATTGAGAATCGAAGAGTCGAAGAGTCGGGTAAAGGAAAATGCTAATGATCAATGCGGAGAATGTTGTATCTAAGGTTCACTCGGTAATAAATCGCTTTATCGTGACATATGTCCCCTCACCTAAGGAACAACAAACTTGCCATTCAAACATATTTCTCATCCCTTAAGGACTGCTTAGAATGCCTGCGTGAGATTGTTGAAGAGGATAAGCTAGAGAAACCTCATGATAATGCAATTGGACATGCATGCCTATATGCCAAACGATCTCAAGAAATCTTAGAATGTTTGATCACAATATGCCCAAAGACATTAGGTGAGAGAGTTAACCCCTTGATTCCATGCTCAATGCCTAAGGCCAAACATGACTTGCACTCGACTCCCAATGTTTTGAATGAGGCAGTATACCTTTGAGTAGTTGATTCTAGATCATCAATGATAGGAAGAGAACTCGAATGTGCCCTCTAGGAGTACTAATTTCGATAAAGCTAGCTTTATGAAAGTGAACCATAGTGCACTGCATGTAGTTCGGATCGGCACATCTAAGCAATGGTGCAAAGAGTAGTAAAACAAACTAATGTTCCCATTCCTCTACGAGAGTGTCGGTGACATTAAAGGGAGCGGTCAAAGTCTCAAGACAATACAAGGAATGATAGGACCTCTCAAGCTAAGAATGTACCTTTGGAAGAGTAGAAGAACAATCTAGGAACCTTAAGTTTGAATCGAATAAAGCGAATCGTGTTGATTCTAGTATTAGCCATAGGCGTCTTGTAATTAATTGAATTACGATACTATTTGCAAACCTTGTCTTGATGATTGCTTGAATTACATTTCTAATCATGAATGTGATGTTAATGTTACGCCTAATGATGTTAATTGTCCGATTAATGTTGTTAATGCTAAAATTCATGCTAAAAAGGCAAAAAGCAAAAGCGAAGAGTTAGAAAACAATGGAAACCCACGGGAAGAACATTCGTGAGAATAGGTTTTATTGGATACACATTGGTCATAAGACTAATCGAGATAATGCCCACTAGAAAATGGATGCCTCTTGGTAGAACTATTCCCTTAAGAAGTGGTCACTTTTGTAAATAGGGCTATCTGAGACACTAGTATTGCATCTATTCACAATGATTCCATTACTTCACATCGATATGAATGCTTCTATTTACGATGTGGGTGGTCCAATGTTGCTACTAACCAAATGGAACCCATTCTTGCATGGGGATCCCAAATATCGATTATCCATTCTTATGCATGTTCAGCTGCGGATCGTTCAAATCGTTACGTGGTACACGGACTCATTTGTTCCAAGCATATATTTGGAGACGGTCACGCTCATGAACCGTGAGCAAATTCATCGGGGCTATTAGATTTGGTAATGATCATTTCGGTGCTATTATGGGTTATGGAGATTATGTTGTTGGTGATAGTGTCATCTCTAGAGTGTATTATGTGGAAGGTTTAGGTCATAATCATTTCTCTGTTGGTCAATTACGTGATTACGACCTAGAAGTAGCCTTGAAAAACATACACCTTTGTTAGAGATCTTAATGGAAAGGAGCTGTTGAAAGGGACTCGTGGCTCAAACCTTTACACTATCTCTATCGATGACATGATGAGAGCTTCACCAATCGCTTGTTATCAAAGGCTTCTAAAACAAAGTCATGGTTATGGCATCGTCGTCTCAATCACTTGAACTTGGCACCATCAGCGATCTTTCGAGAAAGGACTTAGTTGTAGGTCTACCTAGACTAAAGTATGAAAAGGATCATCTTTGTTCGACATGTCAATTGGGAAAAAGCAAGAAGTATGCCCATAAACCCAAACCTACTAACTCATCACGAAGTTCTTCATATGATTCATATGGATTTATGTGGACCAATGAGGTGCGAGAATATCTTTGGAAAGAAATATGTGTTAGTTGTGGTTGATGATTATTCTAGATTCACAGGTCAAGTTCTTAAGGACAAAGGATGAAACTCACGATATCATCATCAAACTCATCAAGCAGTGCGAGTTAGACTAAACAAAGCTGTCGAAATCATCGAGCAGACAATGGGCGGGTTTGTCAACAAACAACTTAGTGAATTCTATGAAAGCATTGGAATCGACCATCAAAGAAGTGTTCCACGAACCCCTCAGCGAGCGGTGTAGTTGAAAGGCGAAATCGTTCTCTTGTTGAAAATTGCTAGAACAATCTTGATCTATTCAAAGGTTCAATGTTTCTACGGGTGAAGCAATTGCCCTTGCATGCTACACACAAAATCGTTCCACGATTCACACGGTCATGGAAAAACTCCATATGAACTTGTTCACAACAGAAAACCTAATCTATCTTTCCTTCGTGTGTTTGGTGCCTTGTGCTATCCAACTAATGAGGTCAAGACTTGGGCAAACTTAGGGCTAAAGGCGACATTGGAGTATTTGTAGGATATGCACCAAACAAAAGGGATACGAATCTACAACAAAAGAACCCGAAATATCATGGAAACAATTCACGTTCGTTTGATGGTGACCGGTCAAATGGCTCTGGACACTCCATTCGGGACCCGCACTTCAAAAGCAGTCCTATTGGTTCATCTCTTGTTCCAAACTCCTCTCAAGAAACTCCATATGTACCTCCATCGAAGATGATGTAAAAGCTGTTTGATCCCATGTTTGATGAGCTGTATGAGTCTACTACTAATGAGGTCTTGATCCACTACAACAGAGGATGCTCATATTCCGATGAATGAAGTCAATTCATCGGTCTCAATATCGTAAGTCAAGAAGCACTGCTGCTGATCCTTGATCTCATCAACAAATCATCTCTCTTCAAATGTACATCATGGAAATGTTTACGGCACCAATGATGAAGTTAATCCCTTTGCAACTCACGAAGATGCTCCATTTGAAAACATATTTGCTACTCACGAATCATCATCGAACCATCTTCTTGAGGAGACATCGACTCGACTACTTGGTTCCTCAACAAATGCCACATGAACACCTCGGAAAATGGACTCACGATCATCCATTAGACAACATCATTGGAAATCCCTCTCGTCTGTATCAACCGGAAGCAACTTCATGACCGATGCCTTATGGTGCTTCTTCAACTCCGTACTATCTAAGATCGAACCAAAAGGCGTTAAAGCGCCATGAATGAAGATAGGCGGTTCAATGCTATGCAAGATGAAATTCATGAGTTTGATCGTCTTGATGTATGGGAGTTAGTACACTCTCGGGCGTGCTATGATTATAGCTCTAAAATGGATCTTCAAAGTAAAACTTGATGAGCATGGTGATGTGTTGAAGAACAAGGCTAGATTAGTTGCTAAAGGATATCGTCAAGAGGAGGTATAGACTTTGAAGAATCTTTTGCTCGGTTGCTCGAATCGAGGCCATCGAAATCTTTACGGCTAATCTTGCTAGCAAGAACATGGTGGTTTATCGGATGGATGTAAAGGCGGCATTTCTAAGCGGAGATCTTAAAGAAGTCGTCTCGTCGGCCAACTGAAGGTTTTGTGAATCAAGAGCATCCTACTCACGTTTATCGTTTGAAGAAGGCTCTTTACGGTTTAAAGCAAGCTCGAGGGCATGGTATGATACCTTTGTCAAAGTTTCTTCTATCAACGGATTCATCAAAGGCGATTGATCCTACATTGTTCACCGGAAGTCGAGCAAACATTTGATTCATGTTCAAATTTATGTTGATGATATTATCTTTGCCTCGTGACCCAATGGAATGTGATCGTTTTCAAATGAAATGAGTTCAAAGTTTCAAATGTCAATGATGGGACAAATGTCATTTTCTTGGGATTACAAATTTCACAAAGTCCGGAGGCATTTTCATAAATCAATCTAAATATGCAACGAGATTTTAAAGAAATTTGGATTTGATTCAAGTGACCTGTTGACACCCCATGATTGACCGAACCAAACTAGATGAGGACCTCTCGGGGATCATGATTGACCAAGCGAAATATAGGAGTATGATTGGATCACGATGTATCTCACTTGCTAGTAGACCGGACATCTTATTCTCTGTGTGCATGTGTGCTAGATACCGAGCTAAGCCTACTAAAAAGCACCTTGAAGCGATTAAGCGGGTCTTCGGTATCTCAAGGAACCATCAATATGGGACTATGGTACCGAAGGACACGGTATGTCACTAACGGCCTATCACGATGCCGATCATGCGAGTTGTCAAGATACTCGTCGAAATGCGTGCGGAGGTGCTCGGTTTTGGGTGATAAGCTTGTGGTGGTCTTCAAAAAAGCAAATGAGTACTTCTATTTCCTCTGAGAGGTGAATACATAGCCATGTCATCTTGTTGTGCTCAAATCTTATGGATGAGATCTCGATTATCGACTATGGCTTTGAATTCAACAAAATCCCTCTGTCTTGTGATAATAAAAGTGCTATTGCTCTCTCATGCAACAACGTTCAACACTCAAGAGCAAAGCATATCGACATTCGACATCATTTCATCGAGGAGCAGGTGGAAAAAGGTGTGGTGGAACTATATTTTGTGAGTGCGAATATCGGTTAGCGAGACATCTTCACCAAAGCTCTTCGAGAGAGCGTTTGAGTTTATTCTTCCACGACTTGGTTTGAAAAGCCTTCAACGAAACTCTCAAGCGTCTTGAGGAGGAAGGCGAGGAGTAAAGGTCTATCTTCATCTATCTCTTGTAAATATTTTTCAAAAATCAAATAGAAAATTATAAAACTTTCAAAATCCATAAAAATCGAAAAATCGAAAAATCTTCAAAAATATTGTCATTTTGTCATGTTTTTTCTCTCGATTCGATAATATCTACGGTCTTTGTCTTTGTCATTCAAAGAATGACACGGGACTTTAGATGTTGTTAAATTCTTAAAAAAAAAAAAAAAAAAAAAAAAAAAAAAAAAAAAAAAAAAATTTGGGAGAAAGAAAAATGGTTTATTGTCAATTTCGAGCAATAACCGCTTTTAAAGAAAAAACGAGCCATGTTTTACCATGTTTTCAAATCCTATGCTCGATTCTATAAACTCCCATCTGCTTGAAAACTAAATGCTTTAAAAATAACTCAATCTCTATTTTGATAATCATCGGGACTTATTTGTCAAAATCTCTATCTCTCGATCAACAACCTCGTCATTGATTGAGGGAGAATGATTTCAATTAAATTAAAAAGTTATTTGGCATTAAATTGTTTTCAAAAGATATACATGCATGTTTTATAAATGGAGTGTAAAGTCTTAAAATCCAATCCACATCAGTTAAAACACTTTCACAATCAAGTCACAATTCTCCTCAAAAGCTTTCAAAATCAATTTAAATCTATACGAGATCACAAATCTCAAATGATTTGATAATTGTGATCGGGGGAGAATGTGTGATTTAAATTGGTTTAAGCGATAATCGGGTAAATGGTTATAAAAGAATGTACATCTTGTCCTTCTCACATGTGACAAACGATTTCAATTTTTCAATGCACATGTTGAGGGGCATCTATCTTAAACCTTTGATTTAAAGCGTGATCATTCATCCTAATGTGCGGGTTCCTCTAGTATGTGCAAAACTCTTTTCAACCTCGAGGCACATATTGAGGGGAGCAAAATTCATGGAAACCTCATCCTTCCGGAAATGCTATTCCAACTTGATCTTTTGAGGAAGTGATGTTGATATCTTTAGAAAATGGTAATTAAAAGTAAATTCTTTCTCTTGCCTCCGTGTGCAAAACATTCTCAATACTTGATGCACATGTTGAGGGAGTTCTCGTTCTAAAATATCAAAAACAATTCGGTACAAAAGCTTTGATAATATATCACAAGTATACGAATTGATTTTCAAATGGTTTTCAATTGGATCCAATGGCAAATGAACAATACCAAATTGACCGACCAACTTTACTTTATATGCGGTGATATAAGGATGATAAGGTTAGGTATTGGTTCCCATGATCCGCCGAGCAGGAGGGATCTACCGAGGACAATCCACTAGTTAGTGTAGAAGTCCTTAGGTATGATGATAAAAGGAGAAAAATGAGATAAGGGAAGAGTGCGGACTAAGGCGAGCTAGTCTTGGAATAAACCCAACAAGGTTCTAGCTATGAAGTCTCGGTAAGCTTGAAGGGTTGAAGAATTAAAAGAATTGAATGAAAATAGGGTGAAAACAAATAGCCCTCCATTAATTCAACCTTAGGGCGAAACCGGGTTCAATTCATATACTCTTGATGGTAACATCGGTATTGAAGACAAGGCGTCATGGACCCGGTGGCGCTTGCACTTCAACTTTCAAACCACTCAAGTTCCTCTTAAAGGACTTGTTTCATTCTCACGGGGACCGACATTATCTATCGACTTTCTCTTAGAGATGGTTGATATTGAAGTAGGAGACCCTCTCCCTAGTCTCGACACGGGATCCAAATATGCACAAATTGAGTCTAGAGCCACGAGATCATCAATAAATCTCATTAGGACACTTTCAATGAAGGCTCTGTTTTCACACAATGTGGAAAGAGATTATATCTTGAGTCCTCGCATTATCCTTGTGGTATTGCGGAACATCCGAGTGATGTGTTTACATATTCACGGTGAAGATGGAAAGCCTTGGAGCCTACATCAAACAAGCTCTGGTAGGTGGCATGTGAGATCTATTATATAGATCAACCATGTGACAAGCGAGCGAGAAACAATGGGGCGATTCAATCTCTTGAATCAATCACAGTTCGAGTTATGGATTGACGGATACCTTTGAAAAACCGGTCTTTGTGCTTAAAACTCTTTTCATTAGCACATCATTGTGTACTCATTTTTCAAACCAAAAGGTATTTTATGATTGATAATTGATTTTCAATAAAACCTTCGTTGTATTGCAAAAACAATTTCTATTGAGCAATACGATTGTTTTCAAATCTCTTTTCATCAATCGGTGGACTTAAATTTATTTGGTTCACTCACTCCGTGTTGTCTTCTTTGAGATGTTCGGTTTGAGAACGGCTAGAACATTGCGAAACCACATCAAGGAGATTCTTAGGAATCCTACGATCACGAGCGATGCTTGTCTTGATCAGCGAGGCAAGTGGGCGTGTACCTCAATTCAGCGAAAGTGATCAAAGACACTTTCGTGCGATTTGTTGCTAGCTGTTGTATGCGAGTGCGCCCGGCGTTTGCGGTGATCGAATGAAGCGGTCAATCCACGGCCGCATGCTCACTTAACACATTCAACTCAAAAGAAATCATGATTAGTGCATCAATGACTCGATATTTTCACTCCATGCTTACGCTTCTGCTGCTGCCAATATCGTGATTCAACAAATGCTTCCGCTACTCGATGAGAAGATATCATGATCCGAATGTGAGCATGTCGGTCCCAAAGTCACAACATCACAAAATACCAACATCACAAAGGATGTGTCGAGAGATTGTTGATTCTTGATGATCTCCAAGATGGCTCAAACTTATCATCACGTGGATCGGTAAAGACCTCCACTTGGAATGACCAAACATGCAATGTGAAGAATCAATGACTACGAGCTTATGAGCAAGGACTACATCAAGAATGCAAGATCAGCTGTTAATGTAATATCTATTTGTATTCAATGTAATTTTGATGTATAATTGAGGTGACCTCCTTAGGGAGATTGTTAGGAATTAGAAATTCCCGTATTAAAGTCGGTCACCTCAGTATATGTAATCGTTAAGCTCGTAGTCGTAGTTCTTTTAAGTTAAGTAGTAATTTAGTTAAGTAACACCGTGGAGGACGGACGGGTCTTTACCAGCTGTATGCACGATCCACGACCCATAGTGTGGCGATTTGTGTAAGACTATAAATACTCTCTACCTCCCAGGGTAGAGTTGGAACTCATAATAATATCTTTCACTTTCTCTCACTAAGCTCCTAAACCTCTAACTTTCTCTCTAGAATTCCATCTATATGCTACTTTGTGTTATGGTTTGATGTGTATGTGAAAAGCTAATATCTAACATCATGAATACTAACCCACCACCACCACTATCACCACAAATGGACACTTCTTCAGAAGATCTGCCTTCTCCACCCTCTTATGTGGACGACTCCAGTTCACTAAGATCCATGCCTAGCTTCGTATCTGCCTATGAAGATACAGTGATGAGATGGTTGATACCTCCAGAGATTTGACTGTTCCTCCTCTTGCTCAAGTACCAGCTCCTCCTGCTCCATTGCCAGCACCTCCTGCTCTAGAGCCAAGTCCCTCCAACCAAGCCTCACAGAAAATACAACAGGTGGTTGATCTTCCCTGTCCAAGAGTGTGGGAGGTTGTTGGGAGAAGGGGAAGACATAGTATGCCGGATTTCGGGAAGGGAAAAGGACCCGTGGAGTAGGTGTTGTTAGGAGTTGTCTTTTGTTGATGTCATGGATGTAATGATCACTGGTTGTTAGAAGTCTTATGATGTAATACTGCATCTTGAATGCAGTTCTTTAAATAAATAAACTTCCATGTTTTCTCTTTTAATCCTTTTGCAACTGATTGAGTGTTTGACTTATAATCTGCAAAACTGTTAGTTATACAAAGAATATACACAAATATACACACTATACAACTTTAATCTTCTCCTTAATCAGAAAGCCTCCCCTTAGGCATAATTCTCCCTCAAACACAATAATCAGGGGTTAATCATACCAATATGGACTACCAAAAATTGAAATCTAGGGCCATCAAAAGCTTTTGTTAACAAATCAGCCACATTATCATCCATATGAATTTTAAGCACTTGAATAAGATGTTTTTCATTTGCGTCTCGTATAAAATGGTGCCTAATTTCTATGTGCTTGGTTCTTTGATGAAAAACAGGGTTTTTAACAATGAAAATGGTACTCTGGTTATCAATGAAAATTTTAGTGTTCATAAAATTGAACCCATAGTCTATTAACTGATTTTGAATCGAAAGTACCTGACCACAACAGCTTGCAGCAGCAACATACTTTGCTTCAGTTGAAGATTGGGAATTAGCTAGATCAGATGGACTTGGAAATCGAGTGGGAGAATCATTGAAACCTAGAGAATCAACGGATGGAGTTGTTAAGGGAACCGAAGGAACCGCATCACTACCAGGAGGAACAGTAACACTGCCAGCATAATTGATGTCAGCAGCAACCGAACCATTACCAGTAGCATTGACATCAGCAGCAACCGAACCACTACCAGCAGGAACGGTTACATTACCAGCAGGAACAAAAGCATTATCAGCAGTATCAAAGTTTCTGTGAGCTTCAATAGCTGCTTGCCTCAAGAATTCCTCTGTTTCTTTGGAGAATTCAAAACCAAACTTTTCAGCATCATCCTTAGCTGCATGCTCTTGGCATTTAAGCTTAACAAGTTCTTCTGCATACCCTGAATCACTTTGAGTCACACCAAAAGAATCCTTATGCTCAGTACCTGAAAAGTGGTTAGTAGGAAAAGAGGGAACAACAATAGGTTGTTCATCACAATCTGAGTTTGAATCATCATCTGAGGAACCTGCAAAGTTAGTTTATAAAGCTTCTGGACCTGCAGATTGATTAGATTTGTAACGAGTATAACCTAAATGATCAATTAAATAGTCAAGATCAAAGTACCATTCATGTCCAGCCCCCTGAACATTAGGTTTATCCTCCAGAAATCACAGATTCAGTGTTTCTTCTATCCTCTTGGTAGATATATTGTACACCCTGTAAGCCTTACTATAAGCGAATAACCAACTATGTACCCTCATCGACTTTCCTTCAAATTTTCCCAAATGATCACTTTGGTGTTCAAAATAGTCACATGACACCCAAAGGCTTAAAGTAATTGATGGTAGGAACCTCCCGGACAACGATTCATAATGTGTCTTATTGTGAGGTCTAGTAATCGAAACCATGCTCAAAACATAACAGTAATCTTGATCGCTTGATCCCGTAACATGGTTGGTAATTTAGAGTCGACAAGCATATATCTTCTTTGCTTCTATAAGGGTTATGTTCTTCCTTTCAGCAACTCTATTTTGTTGTGGAGTCCTGCCATTGCTGTAGTCCTTTTTTATTCCCTTAGACCCACAAAGTTCTATTAATTTAGCATTTTTGAACTCTGTCCCATTGTCACACCTTATAGCTTTAACCTTTTTATTCAGTTGGTTTTCAATCAGGGCAACAAAGTTTTGAAGAACCTGAAATGTTTCATCCTTAGTCCCTAAAAAGAATACCCAACAAAACTGTCATCAGTAACCACCAAATAATAGTACTTGTGATCAATGCTCCTGATAGAGGTAGGACCAAAAGATCCATATGAAGAAGCTGTAGAGGCTCTGATATGGTACTGACTGCTGTAATGACCTTGTAAGAAGCCTTGTGTTGCTTTCCTTTGTTGCAGGACACACAGTTATGCTCATTAGTGAAGACTTTGGAAGGAAGTCCATGGACCAATCCATGTTTTGCCAACTTGTTGATAGTTTTGAAGTTTACATGTGTCATCATTCTATGCCATTAGTTAGATTCATCCAAGGATGCTTTTGCTATCAAACAAGCCAAATCAACTTCAGGATGGACATCATTTAGATTGAATGTATACAAATTGTGTCTCCTTGGAACCTTCAGCACTACTTGACTTTCATCAGGTATCTAAAAGTCTTTAGAAAGCACAAGACATTCATTGTCAGTGAATAGAACACTATTCTTCTTGTCATAGATTTGTGACACAGAGAATAGATTGAAGTTTCTGAGTTCTTTCACATAATACACATTTTTAAAGTCTAGCTTGGAGGTCCTAATGGTTCCTTTCCCAGTTATCTTGTCATCTCCTCCTCCAAAAGTAACATTGCCCCCATGTATAGAAACAAAATCATGCAGTCTTTCTTTGTTCCCTGTCATACTCCTAGAACATCCTTTATCAACAATACTAAATCTTTATTCTTATGAGGATCATGATACAAGTTAGAAAATATACAACAACTTGACTTGGGCCGCCTTGTGGATCAAAGATGAAAAACCTGCAGATTGAAGAGATCCACCATTGTTCTTGGATTCCTTCCCTAATTGAGGTTTGCATTGTCTCCAAGACCAACCTGTTGAGGACATAACATCAGTATCCCATCTTGCCGCCCTTTATACAATGGGTCATAATAAACAGGCCTATATCCATTTTGAAAATAAGTGCTTGTAGGTCTGATTAATGGCCTAGCAACATTTCTTCTCCAATATGGTGGAAAAGGTTTACCAGTAGAACCTGGCTTACCAACAGAAACTGGCCCCAGTAGGAACTGGATTACCAGCAGGAATTGGTTTACCAGCAGGATTGGGTCTGTCAGTCCTCACATATGTCCCTTTAGGAACAAATAGAGAAATATTATTCACATCATTCCATATTGGTCTGAACTTCTGTTGGTTAGTACATTCACCCATTCTATTTTCATAGTAATCACAATCTTTAATTAGATGATAAGTACTACCACAAACAAAACATGATTTCTTCTTAAATGATTTGTTCATAACATGAGATGTCTTATTACAAACAAAATTATTCAAACCAAAACCAGCAGAATTGTTCTTAACAGAATTATAAGAAATGTTTTTAAAAGAAGCTGTCTTTGAAGCAGATTCAACAGCAGCAATTCTTGCTGTAGGGTCAACAGTCTTGGGTGAGGCAGACTTGTCACTTGAATCAAAACTGGCATAGTCACTGGAGTTTGTCTCTGAGGTCCTATCACTGAAAGAACAAGAGACAAAGTCATTAGTTTCACGGCCATTATTTGATAAGTCATTAGACTTTTGGCCATAGGTCATGTGTGATTCATCAAAGTCTGTGTCTGGGGAGGGTGGTTTAAATGTTCCTGTTATTGGTGGAGAAACTGAATGCATTTCTCCTGCTTTAACATATTTAACAGGTTTTTGAAAGTTTTCTTCCTTAGGGGTAGAGTCAAATACAGTTGGGTAAAAAGGGTCATATATCTCATCTGGCCCTATATATTTTTCATATCCTAATGCTCTCCTAGCCCTGATAGACTGAGAACTATCTACCAACTTGTTTAGATGTTTAGATTGTTATTGCCACTGTTTATGTCTAGCCACCTCACTTTCTAACTTAGCCTTTAGATCCTCTTTCTCTAAATTTACCTTAACATTTTCATTCTCAGTAAATTTTAATAGATTAGTAGTATTTTCTAACTCTCTTTCTAGCACCCTAATCTTCTCTTCATAAGCCAATTGACTATTTTGGTACCAAACCTTTTGTTTTTCCAAAGTTTTAACAGTATTTTTATAGGCTTGAACCTGAACATAGTATTCTTTATATTGGCATTCAATGTCATCATATTCCCTTTTAAGTGTATCATATTTATCATTACACCCAAATATACAAGTATTTACCTGAGATAAGATACCCATTAGGGCAAATTCCTCAACAGCATCACCAGTCTCAGCAAGCATTCCAAACTGATGAGAAGCACCACCTTCTTTATCTTCAGTCTCATGAGCAGTCCAATCAAGCATTGAATCCACAGACAACAGGGATTTAGGTTCCTCATATTCCTTGAGTTTGAAAGCATAGTATCTTTTCTTGTCACTTCCCTTCTTTTCTGGGCATTCCCTAGCAAAGTGACCCAGTTGATTGCATTCATAACACCTGACCTTCTTCTTGTCAAACCTGGCTGCATCCTTTCCCTGGAAATTGATCTTTCTTCCAGACTTCTTCTCAAACCTGTTGACCTTTACATAAAGCATAGCCATATGCCAATTTATGTCCAATTCCTCCAAGTCCCACATATCCACCTGATCAAAGTCCTCATAGGCCAGCTGCTGTTGAGGTTCACTTTCAACAAAAAAACAAATAGAGTACATCTTCCATCACATTACTGGACTTCAAGAGTGCCTTTGATCCAGAAGAGGTGTATAATGTTGATGTGGATGATGAGCTTTGACTGTCAGCATATGACATATTGGGTTTAGCACTAGTCGTACTAACAAATGCTAAATTGGTTGGAGTGTGAGAATAGCTTGAGTAACCCTTGATATCAATTTCAAGAGTCCTGAGCTTGTTGTACAGGTCATCAAAGCTTAAGTACTCAAGTCCACCCTTTGCCTTGAGAGCGAGGCAGACTTGTGACCAGGAAGAAGGTAGTGCCCTTAGGAACTTGGTATTACAGTCTTCATTGTCTGGTTTTGACTGCATCTGATTGAGCTGGCTCAAAATCTTCTGAAACCTGTCATAACCTTTTTGTATGCCTTCATCTTCAAAGATCTTGAACTCCTGCTTCAACATTGTCTTTCTCATCTTCTTGGATTCGTCATTACCTCCAAACCTTGCTTTGATAGCCTTCCAGATTTCCCTAGCATCATCAAGGTGATGAAAATCACCCATATGATCATCTGGGAGGGCCTGAAGCAAAGTAGTTCTTGCTTTGGTTTCCCTTTGGACAGCAATGATTTCATCAGCAGACGTAGGAGGAAGAATTATACATTGCCTTTAGTGTCTCTTCCAGTTTGCTTTTTGCTGTTGCCTTTCAGAACAACATTCCAGAGATTGTAATCACTATTAGTGATCCAATTCTCCATCTTCATTGCCCAAATCTCATATTCATCCTTCTTGAGATAGGGAAACTTAGCATTATTGTTTGACATGGTGGTGGTAACCACCTGATGAATTTGTTGAGTCTGAGTGTGATGAGTGTGTAAATACTCATCATTTTTGTTCCTTCTACACCGCAAAAACAATAAAAACACTTTGAAAAGTCTCAAAAGATGTAAAAATATTTAGATCAGATTTTATGCATAAATTGTCAAATCTAGTCCCTGGTTATTCAAAACAAGTTAATTTTTCATAAAAGGCCCTCAGGGAATTTCAAGTTGTCAAAATTAGCCTTATAAAATTCAATTTTGCAAAATGGCAACTTTAGTCCCTGAAATTTCAAAGATTGACAGAAATTACCCCAGGACATTTTTAATTTGAAAATTATTATTATTGGTCCTTGGGAAAATTAAACTTGTCATATTAGGTCCTTTTGATAAATTTTGGAAAAGTGCAGTTTCAGTCCCTCTAGTTGTGTGGAATGGCAAATGTGGTCCTTGTATTAATACTACAAACCAAACCAGCCCAATGTTTAATCCCAAGCCCAATACCCAACCCAGCCAATTTACCCGACCCACATCCTTCTCCCCATTCCCCTTTTTCCCTCCCATTTTCTTTCTCTGCTTCCCATAAACCCTAAACCTTTCTCTGCTACCCAAATCCCACCATCCCAGACACTCCACCTCCAACCTCCTCTTTTACCCAACCTCATCAAAACCCAAAACCTCCCTTAATCTCTTTTACCCAGTTAAACCCTAATCCCAAACCCACTATCCCTTTTTCCCACTGCCACCTAAGCAATCCTTGTTAAAAAGACTCAATGGATGGCTCTGATTGCTCCTCAAGTGTACCTACTTATTTGATGGCTTGGATTGATGGGAAGAAAGCACAAGTGATCTTTGGCTTGACTGCCCTCACAAGAGAAGCACAACACAAGAAGGATTGAAGACCCAAGTAGTTTAGTATAAATAGAGCTTGTAGCCAAAGTATAAGGCAACCCTTTTCTTAGTTAAAAAAATCGGTGTTTTATGTTTTCTCTCTTTATTGTAACTTTACTTTTTATTAATGAAGGCAATGTTTTTTAGTTAACTTTTACAAGTTTCAGTGCATTTAGTATTTACAAATTAGTTTGAATTAAGATTCATTTTCAGTTGTTATCAAAGTAGTTTCAAGTTCTGAGTTGGAAATATGTTTTAAAGGGTGTTTGGGTCAAGAATTTGAATTGGTCAAATTAGAACTTTTTACCCGTTTGACTCACCAAGTCAAACCACTTTTAAGCTCCTTAGACTAGTTGAAAAGGGTGGAAAAAGGTTTTACATATCTGGACAGGATTGGGTTGATATCACTGATTTTCTGCAGTCCCAAACAGCAGCCTACAGCTGCTGTTTTTGAGCTTATTTTTTTACTTATTTGAAGCTTAAAATTGATGTAAAATTTGTTTTTATCAAGTCCTTGTATGCCCAACTTAGTTTAGTTTCAGTTTCAGAACCTAGAATTACTTTTAGCATAGTAAAATCAAGTTTAAAAAGCGCTTTGCAACTTTTTTTTTTTTGTTCAGACGTTAAAAAGGAAAAAGAATGATTTCAAAACAAGTCAAAAATGCTTTTACTTGGTTTCAATTTGTTAATTTTAACATCTATGCTAGCTTAACACTACATGCAGCTTTTTATTGCTTTCAAGGACTCCTTTCACAATAATAAGCACCAAACACCACAATTAATTGTTTTTGCACTACTGATTATGCAGCCAACAGTCATCATTTTTGCTTATCGATGCTTGTCATGCTTATTTAGATTGTCATTAGCTTATTAGTTTGGATAGCATAGGATTAGTGTGAACTTAGCTTTAGGTTAGCTTAATTGTACCTCTTTATTGCTTAGTTCCCATTTGCTTAGTTTAGGATTTCCTAGTTCAAACCATTGTGCCAACTCGCTTTTCCTTAGTTTTCATTAGTTGTTTGCTTATTATTTAGCTTGTTCTAGATTTAAGTGCACCTGATTTAGCCCTCCATTTTGCTTATTTAGTTACCTTACTTTATTTGTGCTTAACTTATTAGCAAGCTTTTCTTCAAAAGTTTTCACAAATAAGTTCTTTACTTGTTCAATCTTTAAGTTGGAAAAGAAAATCTAAAAATAAATGTTTCAAAAAAGGGAGCCAGTGGGACTCAACCCGGTCTCCCCACTCAAAGCACATGACCACTTCACAACACCACACAACCAACCAACGCCTTGGGACTTGTCTCGTTCATTATTTGCACAATTAATTCCTTAAGTTAGTTTGGCGCTTTTAACTTTAAGCACTTTTGGCTTATTTTGCGTACTTATTTCCAAAACAACCATGTGTTTTCTTATTTTTCTTAGATTCAGCAATATTCAAAGTACTTTCTGTGAATTTTTCGATTTTTCTAAATAGTTTAGTATTTTTAATCATTTAATTAGTGTTTAATAGTTTTTAATTCGTAGTAATTAATTTAAAAGTCAAAAATACCCGGTCTTTTTCTAAAATTATTTTTAGTCAATTAGAACGTAGAAAATTGATTTCACACCGTAGCCCTTAAATTGCAAAACTTTTACGCTTATGGCTCGGGTTGTTTCCTGCTTTTACGCTTTTACGCTTTAGCACCCTAGGACTTAGTGTAGCTTCGCTTTATCATTCCTTAGGCTTAGTGATAGTTTATTTTAGTTTATTAGGTTCCTTGCCTTAATTACCTTCCCGTTAATTAATTTGTAGAAAACGTAATTCAAATCAAACAAATCATTAAAACCAATTCAAGTTCAAATCACGAAACTCAACGAATCCTTCCATTCACACCTCGTTGGGACACGACCCGGGAAATCACTTTTCCGGTATCACTTTATCACACCCGTAAGATTTGATACGTTAACCTTTTTCCTAAAGGGTTGATTTGTCGAATTTTACGGTTATTTTGATATACGTTGATATTGTGTTTTTCACCACTCACTTTACACGAATCAAATTTTGGCGCCGCGGGGAGGTGTGTTGCGACAATATCGTGAAGTTTTTGCGATTAGTGACTTGAAGAACCTTCCTCGTGAAGTTATTGTTTTTATAAAATACAAAAATACAAAAATATTTTTCTTTTCTTTGTATATATATGTAAAAGATTAAAAATACAAAAAGATTTTCCTTGTTGTTTTAAATAATATAGAAGACACAATCAATATAACATTCTCAACTGAGGTGTTATCATTATAAGTTCCCGAACAAAAGATTTAAAACTTGCCTTTGTGTCGCTCGTGTTTTGGTTTACTTTTATCGGTTTAACAAACTGTGTGAGGGTATAAGGACGGCCCGACATTAAATTGCGGCCGAAAAGAGACGGGTTTTAATAAGCTTCACACGACCTAATAAAGTCTCTCCGCCTTTGTGCGCTTTACTTATAGAAGTGATCATTTCACGGGATTATTGGTTTAAGTTCACCGTGTTTTGCCTCGGTCTTGTTTTAATTGAAAGTGTTGTTTTAGAAGTGCATGCGCACTCGCCGCAAGCTCGAATCAGAACCAAGCAAACGCATCGAGATACGCACTGCTGAACAACCCACCATGGCGGAAACCAAGGAAACGGACCTCAAGTCCAAGTACATGGTCCACAAAATCAAGCTCCCGATCTCCGAACGATGGAGGAGCTTTGCCAACCCACGATGGATGGACGGGCGGTCCAATTGCCCGGTCAACATCGAGGTTACGGATTTTGGACTTAAGCATCACATGATTCAACAAGTCCAAAGTTTTGCCAATTTCACGGATCACGGGTGACGATGCCAACAAGCATCTCGACAAATTTCTCACCGTCACCCAAAGTATGAAGCAAAATGGGTCACCGATGACGCCTTCGCTATACCTCTTTCCATATTCCTTGACGCTCATGCCACCGCATGGTTTGATCGTCTTCCCAAGAACTCAATCCATAGTTTCGATGAAATGATCTCCAAATTCTTGGCGAAATACTTTCCACCGCCGATGGTGACGAAACTACGGAATGAAATCGCAAACTTTAGCAAGATCCCGATGAGTCCTTATTCGAGGTATGGAACGCTATAAGCTTTCGATTGATCGATGTCCGAACCACAATATGTTGCTTGTCACCCAAATAGATACATTCTATAACGGGTTAACATTGAGACATCGTGACACAATCAATGTCACCGGTGGTACCTTTATGAAAAGGCGACCAAGAGTGCTACGATCTCATTGAAAACATGACCGCCCACCACAATTATTGGGATTCCTCACCGAGAGGAGTGAGTCAAGGAGATCTACCACCCTTCCATCTTCGAATACACGACTCTAACCAAAAAGATTGAAGAAATATCCACCGCACTTAAATGAGTCAAAATAATAACAATCAACAAGTGAATGTCGAACAAGAGTTGTGAAACTTGTGGTGGTCCACATCCTTATTTTGAGTGTCCAGCCTCCGTGGCTTCACTCAAGAGAGCGATATGCCGCTCGGTTCCTACAATACGGAGGTAATTCCTACCAACCGCAAGGAGACCGAAACCTTCTAAGCTATCGCTCTAACAATTTCCTTGGACCACCCGGTTTAATCAAAATCGTAACAATCAAAATGTGCAAAATAGAAATAATCGGCTCAATCAAAATCGAGTCGAATCGAATTTTCAAAATCAAAATCAAGGTTTTCAAAATCAAGGAAATTTCAATCAAAACCGATTCCAAGCTCCTCAACAAAACATGCATGCCCACCTCCTCAAGCTTCCATTGACATTGCTAATTACATAAAAAGCAATGAAGCTAAGATGATGTCCATGCAAAATCAAATTACCACTTTGAAGAATGATTTCACATCTGAGCTTAGAGCTACTAGTAACAAAATTGATCAATCTCAAAGCAAGATTGAAAGCATGTTTGCTAGTCTCATGAGTCAAAAGAATCAAGCTTCAACTTCGGGTGCTCTTCCGAGTAATACCATTGCCAACCCAAAAGGTGAATTGAATGCTATTGCCACCCAAAGTGGTAAGTCTTATGAGGGACCCTCGATGCCTAATCCTTCTCCGGTGAGGGATGTGGAACAAGAAACCGAGGTACCAAAGGACAAGGGGCATAACTCAAGCCCACGAAGTACCGCACAAGTCCAATCTCCGGTGGTCTTACCTCCAATTCCGAACCCGTTGTTCCGATGACCACTCCTAAGCCTTCACTTCCTTATCCTTCAAGGCTTAATGACCAAAAGCTCCGTGATAAAACTAGTCAACAAATGGAGAAGCTTATCCAAATCTTTCAAGATTTGCACTTCGAGATTAGTTTCATGGACGCTTCTTCTAATGCCAAAGTTCGTCCAACAATCAAAAACTTGTTGAATAACAAAGAAAAGATTTCCGAAATGGCTAAAACTTCTTTGAACGAGAATTGTTCGGCGGTTATCCTTAAAAAGCTTCCCTAAAAGTTAGGAGACCCCGGAAAATTTCTCATCCCATGTGACTTTCAAGGCATAGTTCAATGCTCCGCTTTGGCCGATCTTGGCGCTAGCATTAACTTGATGCCACACTCCATGTGGAAAAGCTTTCATTACCTCCGCTACACCTACATGTATGATCCTCGAGCTATGGACCGCATAAGTTCTCGTCCGCTAGGTATAGCCGAGGATGTATTTGTGAAAGTAGGCAAGTTTCATTTCCCACCGACTTTGTTGTTGTCGAATTTGATGCCGATCCCGAGTACCCTCATCCTTGGGAGGTGCTTCTTAAAACGGGTCGTGCATTGATCGATGTTGATGAAGGGAAATCACTTTGAGGGTAAACAAGGAAGTCACATTTCAATCTCAATCAAGTTACGAAATACTCCCCAATTATGGAGACAATTCCGTCAACAAAATTGATGTCCTTGACATTGTGTCGGAGGAGTATTCTCAAGAAATTCTTGGATTCTCGAGTGGCAATCCCACTTCGGTTGATCCCATCGTTGCTCTCTTCCCTCCCTCACCCGCTTGAGGAAGTGACTTTATTTTGGAAGAGATCAAGCATACTTGGCTAGTGATTCTGCTCCATGGGAAATTGATCACGCCCCATCGACATTGAGGAGATATACTTCTCATCGAGAAGATGCTCAATGAAGATCCTTCATCACTCCCTCCTCAAGAACTTCATAAAGAGGAAATCAAAACAATTGAAAAATCTAATGATCCTCCCGAGGTCGAACTTAAGGACTTACCACCTCATCTCGAGTATGCATTTTGGAGGGTGACAATAAATCACCCGTCATCATTGCTAAAGACTTGAGTGAGGATGAAAATCCGCCTCATAAAGGTTTTGAAGTCACACAAGCGAGCCATCGCTTGGAACCTTCCGACATCAAGGGTATTGACCCGAGATTTTGTACACACAAAATTCTCATGGAAGATGACTTCAAACCGCGGTTCAACACCAAAGAAGGGTGAATCCTAAAATTCATGAGGTTATCAAAGCGAAGTCATAAAACTTCTCGATGCCGGATTGATTTACCCTATCTCGGATAGTCCTTGGGTTAGCCCTGCTCATTGTGTGCCCAAAAAGGTGGCATTACCGTTGTTGAAAATGATGAAAACGAGTTGATTCCTACCGATTGGTTACGGATGGCGTGTTTGCATTGACTATCGAAAGTTAAATGAAGCCACCAGAAAGACCACTTTCCATTACCCTTCATGGACCAAATGCTTGAGAGATTAGCGGAAACGAATACTATTGTTTTCTCGATGGTTTCTCGGTTACTTCCAAATTCCCATTGATCCACAAGATCAAGAAAAGACCACATTCACATGTCCTTATGGAACATTTGCTTACCGACGCATGCCTTTTGGCTTGTGTAATGCTCCCAGACGCTCCAAAGGTGTATGATGGCCATTTTCCATGACATGATCGAAAAGACTATGGAAGTCTTTATGGATGATTTTTCGGTCTTTGGGATTCTTTTCAAACATGTCTCTCCCATTTGGACAAGATGCTTGAACGCTGTGAAAACACTAATCTTTGTCTAAATTGGGAGAAATGTCACTTTATGGTTAAGGAAGGAATTGTCCTTGGCCATAAGATTTCTAAGAGCGGGATTGAGGTTGACAAAGCTAAAGTCGATGTCATTTCAAAATTACCTCCTCCCACAACCGCCAAAGGAGTTAGAAGTTTCCTTGGTCATGCCGGATTTTATCGTCGTTTCATTCAAGATTTTTCAAAATATCCCGCCTATGACCCGACTTCTTGAAAAGACACTCCTTTCGCCTTCTAGTGAGTGCATTGAAGCTTTTCAAACTCTTAAAAGAAGCTCACGAAGCACCAATTCTAGTTGCCCCGATTGGGAATTACCATTTGAGCTTATGTGCGACGCAAGTGATTTCGCCATAGGTGCCGCTTGGGGCAACGAAAATCAAAACATTTCCACCTATACATTATGCTAGCAAAACTTTGACCAAGCTCAAGCACATTACACTACGACGGAGAAAGAATTACTAGCCGTGGTGTATGCTTTCGAGAAGTTTCGCCATACTTGATCTTGTCCAAAAGCATAGTGTATACGGATCACTCGCCCTCAAATATCTCTTTGCTAAGCAAGATGCAAAGCCGAGATTGTCTGATGGGTTCTCCTCCTACAAGAATTTGATATCATTATCCGTGATAAAAAGGAGCCGAGAACCCAGCGGCCGATCATCTCTCTCGTTTTGAAAATCCACATCAAGGTGTGCTCGAGAAAAGGAAATAAATGAAACGCTTCCTCTCGAGACTCTTAATGTGGTATCTCATCATGAAAATTCGAGTACCCCATGGTTTGCCGACTTTGCAAACTATCATGCGGGTAACTTTGTTGTGAAAGGGATGTCGTCCCAACAAAAGAACAAATTTTTCAAAGATGTTAAGCATTATTTCTGGGATGACCCCTACTTGTTTAAGGTTTGTGCGGATCAAGTCATCCGACGGTGTGTTCACGGCCAAGAAGTCGATGAAATTCTCAAGGCTTGTCATAATGGACCCACAGGGGGACATCGTGGCCCGAACTACACCGCTAAAAAGGTGTTTGATTCCGGTTTCTATTGGCCCACGATTTACAAAGATGCCCATGACCTCGCCAAATCTTGCGACTCTTGCCAACGCCATAGCAACATCTCTAAAAGAGATGAAATGCCTCAAAATGCCATTCAAGTGTGCGAGATCTTTGACGTATGGGGCATCGACTTTATGGGTCCGCTCCTCGCCTTCTCGAGGAACAAGTATATACTGTGGCGGTCGATTATTTGTCCAAATGGGTGGAAGCGAAGCGCCCCCACCAACGACGCCCGAGTAGTTGTGAAGTTTCTAAAGTCTCTTTACCCGCTTCGAACTCCCGTGCCATCATTAGTGATCGCGGCACGCACTTTGCAACGACCAATTCGCAAAAGTCATGCTTAAGCACGGTGTCACCACCGCCTTTCATCACAGATCACCCACAAACTAGTGGGCAAGTGGAAGTTTCAATCGTGGTTTGAAAAGAATCTTGGAGAGGACCGTAGGTGAAAACCGTGCCTCTTGGTCGGACAAACTTGAAGATGCACTTTGGGCCTTCCGCATCACTTACAAAACACCCATCGGTGTACTCCTTACAAGCTTGTGTACGGAAAGGCGTGTCATCTCCCGATCGAGCTCGAGCACAAAGCCTATTGGGCCTTGAAGCATGTAAATTTTGACCTTAAGTCCATGGGTGATCACCGGAAAGTTCAACTCAATGAATTAAATGAACTCCGTGATCAAGCTTCACGAGAACTCGTTGATTTATAAAGAAAAGACAAAGAAGATCCATGACTCAAAGATTAAGAACCGCTTTTTCAACGTAGGTGATCGAGTCCTTCTTTTCAATTCTAGATTGAAAATCTTCTCGGGAAACTTAAGACCCGTTGGACCGGTCCATTCACCGCTGCCAAAGTTTTTCCATATGGCACCGCCGAGTTATCTCAAACCGACGGACCAAACTTCAAGGTGAATGGACATAGATTGAAACATTATTTTGAGGGACATACCATCCATGGTTGTCCCGGATCTACAAACTTTCCCATGAACAAATGAATGCGGGATCGAGTCAAGCTAGCGACTCGGGAATCAAAAACAAGAGCACACTATATGGGTTTTCACCAGATTTCGACTTCTTTCTACTTTCTACCACCCTAGTGTGGGGAGTTGCCCATTGTTGTATATAAAGTTTTCTAAAAAAAAAAAAAAAAAAAAATTCAAATAATGGCCGTAGTATTTCCCTTTACGTTCTATGTTTCGCATAACAACGCAGACTTTGAATATTGAGGGCAATATTCATTTCTAGTGTGGGGAATTCTCACGAATTTTATCATATGTATTACCATCTTATTCCCCATTTTGGCCAAAATTTTTTTTTTTGAGTAAGTGTTTTGCACTTACTCACTTTTATGGTTATCATCCGCCATGTCTAATAAACAAAAGGATTGGCTAATCCAGAGCAAACGGCTCTTGGTAAAGATATCTCAAACCGTTGACGGCTTGCAATTTGCCCAAAATTGTATGGTGTTCACCACCATATCTTTAATTAGTGAAGAGTTGGCTAGCCCGCAAGTTTATGGCTTGTGGTAAAGGCGCTGGAAAACCATAATTGGTAATCGACTCACCAAAGATATTTTATCTAAGAGTTGGCTAGTCCGTATAAACGGCTTCGTAAAGACAAATCAAAACCGTTGAAAGTCGGTGATTTGCTCAAAATCATATGGTTATCATTGTACCATAGTTCTTACTTGAACTAAAACATTTGGCTACTCCGTAAGTAATGGCTTTTGGTAAAGAGATTCAAATCCATTAAGTTTTTCAAAAGATTGCTAGGGACTAGCAATAGTTTAGTGTGGGGATTGATGAGTGTGTAAATACTCATCATTTTTGTTCCTTCTACACCGCAAAAACAAATAAAAACACTTTGAAAAGTCTCAAAAGATGTAAAAATATTTAGATCGTATTTTATGCATAAATTGTCAAATCTAGTCCTCGGTTATTCAAAACAAGTTAATTTTTCATAAAAGGCCCTCGTGAATTTCAAGTTGTCAAAATTAGCCTTATAAAATTCAATTTTGCAAAATGGCAACTTTAGTCCTCGAAATTTCAAAGATTGATGTAAATTACCCTGGACATTTTAATTTGAAAATTATTATTTTTGGTCCTTGGGAAAATTAAACTTGTCATAATTAGGTCCTTTGATAAATTTTGAAAATTACGCTTTGGTCCTCTAGTTTTGTGGAATGGCAAATGTGGTCCTTGTATTAATACTACAAACCAAACCATTAATGTTTAATCCCAAGCCCAATACCCAACCCACCCAATTTACCCGACCCACATCCTTCTCCCCATTCCCTTTTTCCTCCCATTTTCTTTTCTCTCTCTTCCCATAAACCCTAAACCTTTCTCTGCTACCCAAATCCCACCATCCCGGACACTCCACCTCCAACCTCCTCTTTACCCAACCTCATCAAAACCCAAAACCTCCTTAATCTCTTTTACCCGCTTAAACCCTAATCCCAAACCCACTATCCCTTTTTCCCACCGCCACCTAAGCAATCCTTGTTAAAAGACTCAATGGATGGCTCGATTGCTCCTCAAGTGTACCTACTTATTTGATGGCTTGGATTGATGGGAAGAAAGCACAAGTGATCTTTGGCTTGACTGCCCTCACAAGAGAAGCACAACACAAGAAGGATTGAAGACCCAAGTAGTTTAGTATAAATAGAGCTTGTAGCCAAAGTATAAGGCAACCCTTTTCTTAGTTAAAAAAAATCAGTGTTTTATGTTTTCTCTCCTTTATTGTAACTTTACTTTTTTATTAATGAAGGCAATGTTTTTTTTAGTTAACTTTTACAAGTTTCAGTGCATTTAGTATTTACAAATTAGTTTGAATTAAGATTCATTTTCAGTTGTTATCAAAGTAGTTTCAAGTTCTGAGTTGGAAATATGTTTTAAAGGGTGTTTGGGTCAAGAATTTGAATTGGTCAAATTAGAACTTTTACCGTTTGACTCACCAAGTCAAACCACTTTTAAGCTCCTTAGACTAGTTGAAAAGGGTGGAAAAGGTTTTACAAATCTGGACAGGATTGGGTTGATATCATCGATTTTCTGCGATCCCAAACAAAGAAATTTCACATGTTTTTGAGCTTATTTTTTTACTTATTTGAAGCTTAAAATTGATGTAAAATTTGTTTTTATCAAGTCCTTGTATGCCCAACTTAGTTTAGTTTCAGTTTCGTAACCTAGAATTACTTTTAGCATAGTAAAAATCAAGTTTAAAAAACTGCTTTCGCAACTTTTTTTTTTTGTTCTCGACGTTAAAGGAAAAAGAATATTAAAAACAAGTCAGTAAATGCTTTTACTTGGTTTCTATTTGTTAATTTTAACATCTATGCTAGCTTAACACTACACCGTGCGACTTTTATTGCTTTCAAGGACTCCTTTCACAATAATAAGCACCAAACGACCACAAATTATTTGTTTGCGACTACCGCAGCTATGCACCAACAGTCATCATTTTTTGCTTATCGATTGCTTGTCATGCTTATTTAGATTGTCATTAGCTTATTAGTTTGGATAGCATAGGATTAGTGTGAACTTAGCTTTAGGTTAGCTTAATTGTACCTCTTTATTGCTTAGTTCCCATTTGCTTAGTTTAGGATTTCCTAGTTCAAACCATTGTGCCAACTGCTTTTCCTTAGTTTTCATTAGTTGTTTGCTTATTATTTAGCTTGTTCTAGATTTAAGTGCACTGATTTAGCCCTCCATTTTGCTTATTTAGTTACCTTACTTATTTGTGCTTAAAAGATCCAAAAGGAGTGTTTGGTTGTGCTAGTTGACAAGTGATCTAAATCTCTTTATCCAAAATCTGTTGGTTTCAAGTCGGGAAAACGACTTATTAGCAAGTTTTCTTCAAAAGTTTTCACAAATAAGTTCTTTACTTGTTCAATCTTTAAGTTGGAAAAAGAAAAATCTAAAAAAAAATGTTTCAAAAAAAAGGGTGACTGGTGGGACTCGAACCCACGTCTCCCCACTCAAAGCACATGACCACTTCACAACACCACACAACCAACTGCCCTTGGGACTTGTCTCGTTCATTATTTGCACAATTAATTCCTTAAGTTAGTTTTAGCAGTTCTTGGTTTAAGCACTTCTTGGCTTATTTTGCAGCTTATTTCCAAAACAACCATGTGTTTTCTTATTTTTTTCTGATTGAGCACTGTTCAAAGTATTTTCTGTGAATTTTTCAGATTTTTCCTAAATAGTTTAGTATTTTTAATCATTTAATTAGTGTTTAATAGATTTTAATTCGTAGTAATTAATTTAAAAGTCGAAAAAATACCCGGTCTTTTTCTAAAATTAATTTTAGTCAATTAGAACGTAGGAAAATTGATTTCACACCCGTAGCCCTTAAATTACAAAACTTTTACGTTTATGGCTCGGGTTGTTTCCCGGTTTTTACGTTTTTGCACCCTAGGACTTAGTGTAGCTTCGTTTTATCATTCCTTAGGCTTAGTGATAGTTTATTTTTAGTTTATTAGGGTTCCCTTGCCTTAATTACCTTCCCGTTAATTAATTTGTAGTAAACGTAATTCAAATCAAACAAATCATTAAAACCAATTCAAGTTCAAATCACGAAACTCAACGAATCCTTCCATTCACACCTCGTTGGGACACGACCCGGGAAATCACTTTTCCGGTATCACTTTTATCACACCCGTAAGATTTGATACGTTGACCTTTTTCCTAAAGGGTTGATTTGTCGAATTTTACGGTTATTTTGATATACGTTGATATTGTGTTTTTCACCACTCACTTTACACGAATCAAATTTTGGCGCCATTGCTTGGAGGTGTGTTGCGACAATATCGTGAAGTTTTGCGATTAGTGACTTGAAGAACCTTCCTCGTGAAGTTATTGTTTTTATAAAATACAAAAATACAAAAATATTTTTCTTTTCTTTGTATATATGTAAAAGATTAATAATACAAAAGATTTTCCTTGTTGTTTTAAATAAATAGAAGACACAATCAATATAACATTCTCAACGAGGTGTTATCATTATAAGTTTCGAACTAAAGATTTAAAACTTGCCTTTGTGTCGCTCGTGTTTTGGTTTACTTTATCGGTTTAACAAAGCGTGTGAGGGGTATAAGGACGGCCCGACATTAAATTGCGGTGAAAAGAGACGGGTTTTAATAAGCTTGCGACCTACAAAGTCTCTCCGCTCCTTTGTGCGTTTTACTTATAGAAGTGATCATTTCACGTGGGATTATTGGTTTAAGTTCACCGTGTTTTGCCTCGGTCTTGTTTTAATTGAAAGTGTTGTTTTAGAAGTGCATGCGCACTGCTCGCAAGCTCAGTAACGTAACCAAGCAAACTTACCCGAGATACGCACTCGCTGAGCAACCCACCATGGCGGAAACCAAGGAAACGGACCTCAAGTCCAAGTACATGGTCCACAAAATCAAGCTCCCGATCTCGAACGATGGAGGAGCTTTGCCAACCCACGATGGATGGACGGGCGGTCCAATTGCCCCGGTCAACATCGAGGTTGACGGATTTTGGACTTAAGCATCACATGATTCAACAAGTCCAAAGTTTTTGCCAATTTCACGGATCACCGGGTGACGATGCCAACAAGCATCTCGACAAATTTCTCACCGTCACCCAAAGTATGAAGCAAAATGGGGTCACCGATGAATTTTTGGGAAGACGATGCCAACAAGTCCAAAGTTTTAGTGAGGTAGCTTTTCCACCCGCGCAGTTTTTATTTTATCCCGGCATCCGCAAGCTGGTCATATTTACCTTAAACCCAATCTTTCCAACCCGATCTGCCTCGATTGGTAGACATACCCTTGCTTGGAGGCCGGGCTGCAACAATAGAAGAATGAAGGCATATTTTCATCCTCTGTTGCTTGCCGTTGCAAGGGAAGCTTTTTGTTAATTAGGGGCCGCTTTATGCATTGCATTGACCCTAACCTCCTTTCTTGCCCTTCCCTAAGGACCACCCCTTTCCACATCATGTCACTCCCTTCGACACCATTCCCATGCCATAGTCCCTCCTTCCCATGGTGAATACCAAGGTTAGCAAGGGACTGCCTGCACTTTCAAGTTTCCAAATGGCTAATGAGAGTCTAATTGGTGTAAACTCCCACATTTGGTATGCCATTACGTCCCAGCAGGCTCTCGGAATCTTCCATGGAAATGGGTTTTGGGTGAAGGAATGTTGTGAAGGATCGTGGTAGTGGGTTATTAGTCATCATTTTAGAACGACTAATTGTTATTAGCAGTCATTTACGAACAGGTTTTGGTTACCGTAGTATCTGCCTGGATTTTTTGTTTTCCTTTCGTTTTTTTGTTTTGGGGGTAAAGGTTTAGGCTATGCATGAGTTTTCTGAAAACAATCGTATGTGAGTAACGTGTTGTTGTTGAATACGGGTTGTGTTTCCGCTGTACTATGTACGATCGTACTCTTCTTCTGAATAACATCTTCAACTTCTTTCGAAGTGGCTCTAAGAATTTTCACCGAGTTCTTATGTTAAGATGTTTGGTGCTAAATAATGGCTCCTTTTCTCTTGCCTTTTCTGTCTTTCCTCCTTTTTTACTTCAGATATTTATAGCGAAGATTTTACTGTTCTTGCACGCTTGAGCATTAATTTTTATCAACTATTTGGTAGGTAGGCACGTGCCTAGGCTCGTAGCCTGAGCGTCTATTTATCCTGCTGGATTTGACATAAAGTTTCTTGGGAAGGAATGTAAATATGTACTTTTAGATTTTCTTTCGTGTCTGAGCATTTGGATAAGGTTTATCCTTTTGTTTCCGCCATTGCATGGTTGTTATCCGTAGTTTTCCCTTCCCGGAACCGCGTCCTTCCCTTGATTTTTGTTATTTCCTCCATTGTGGTATTTATGTCCTTCGCTCGATGCAATTATTTGCTTGGTTTTTTGGAGCCGTGTGCTTCCTGGCACCGGGTTTTGTTGATTCATGGTTTTTGGCTCCTTTGCGCTTTGGGAATAATTCTCTTGAAGTCTTCCGAGTACAGGAATACAATTGGTCCCACGGACAGCTGGGATTTATTCCAACCTTCCTCGGTTGTTCCCATGTTGGCTATTTTTCATATGACTTCCCGCGAGCTAATCATACCGAGGTGATATGGCACTTTTTCAACAATTGTATTTGTCTGTTGAATCTTTTTGGTGACTGATTTTCCTTGTTACCTTTAACTCTTTGTCTCTTGACTTTGTGTTTTAACTTGGGCTTTTCGGGCCTTAAGTGTTATTTATGAAAGTTATGAAACCGGAATTTTTTCTTTCCCGTGGGGATATGTGCATTCTCTATTGATTTTGTAAGCGTCCTTACTACGTTTCTCCCGATGGAGCTTTGATTTAGTGTCTGTGTCGCTGTGATAACATTAAATAATCCTGAATATTAGTGTCAATTTCCCCCGATAATGCTTGTATTTTATATCATTTATATGGATTTACGCTTGTTTTCCTATGTTTTACACTTTCAGGTAATTTACGAGCATTGAAGCTAAAGAGACGCGGATTTGGAGAGTTTATTGAAGATATATCATAGTGTGCTCATTTTGAAGAAGTTACGGCGTAACTCCTCTCCCACGTAAAAATGAGAAAAAATCTTACTTGATAGGAATCAAGCAAGGGAGCCTAAACGAGATAAAAATCTAACTAGCTATTCTATTCCCCGGCAGCGGCGCAAAAAACTTGATGCGCGTACAATGCGGTCGGGGTCAAATGAACTTCCTTTTTGTCGAGCAAGTTTTTCAACACCCTAGGCAGTGAACCTAATCGTTGTAGTGTAGCATTGGGTAAGCATCGGGTATTGATATCGTTCTCTAGGAGAATAGGAATGCTAGTGAGAAGTGTACTACGCTAAGGTTAAGGTTGAGGAAGATTATTTTTTTATCTTTTTATATTTTTTTATAAAGCTAAGGGTAAAATCTCGGGGTTTGGATTTGGGGGTTTGGTACTTCCACCGATTAATCTACTATCTAATTATCTAAACTAGGGGTAGTCTTATGTCTATTGATGTGTGCTCGTATGATGATTAAAAATGTGTTTACCTAGGTACTATTACTCCATAGTTATCTTTTATTGGTGGTTGAATTGTCACGTCCTTATTCTTAACGCGTTGTGTTTTCTAAGGTCATAGGGTATGCGTTTATCCCTAACTCTTTGAGACTACCTTAAGGTTATTGCCTACGAAATCTCTAGGTGAATCATAAACTAACTCTAAGGTTATCTTTGGATGTTTAGCCTACAAATCCGGTAAGTGACTTATATACTAAGGTTCACAAAGATTACTCAAGCATTTAAACACAACGATGGTCTTATTGAACTCCTAAGCCAATTATAATTAAGATAAGAGACAACCAATCAATAATTAATAACTAGGTTTCATAGATCTAAGCAAACACACAATAAATTTAGCCGGACATGTTAAACATGCAAGCATACACACATACAATCGAAGACATAATGAAATCAATGAAGTAAAACACTTATCTTGATGTAAAATAGGGTATGAGAACCCTAGGATACTGTCGTTTTAGGTTTTTACTCCACAAGTCTACCTCTTAAAATTTTGAAAATACGATTTCCATATATAGTTTTACATTCGCTACGGCGTCGCCTTATAGGTGGGACGCCGTCAGATCGCCCTCATTAGGGTTTCGTCTTGGCCAAGTAATAGTTGGGACGGCGTCACGTTGAAATTTTGACGTCGTCAGTCTTTAACCGTGACGTCGTCTAATTCTGGATCTAGGCTGTCTGAGATGAAAAGTATTAGTGACACCCTTCCTTTTGGCTCGACTGCTTGTCGGTGTAATTTAGCAAAAGTCTCATCAACCATCACAAGTTTAATTACGTATAGAGGACGGCGTCGCCGCTTGGATTGTGACGCCGTCAGTTCAATTCCAATGACTTGAGTGTCTTTGATCTTGACTTAGCCATTTTCTTCATATTATCACCCTTTTCATCCAAATATGCATCATTCCAAAGATTTTGCTTCCAAGAGACCTAAAAAGTGAAAAGGAACGAAATTAAGCGATAACGGATATAAAAGTGGGCGATTAAGGGCTTAAATGACCCCTTAAAGTGTCGTTTAAATCCTTATCAAATATCCCTACACTTATATTTGTTTGTCCTCAAGCAAATGTGCTTTGGCCAATCAATCTATAAGTTAGGGTGCATGAAGCATTGGTTTAATATAATTCATAACAAGTAAAAATCTTGCAATAGTCATAACAAGCACGGATATTATATACTAGCACCTCACAAGGGTGTTTGGATTCTCTCATCTCTGGGTGTATATGAAATATAGTAAATGGAAATGGAAGATAAACACTCATTAACCGGTCATAGTACATAGATTACCATAGGCTTGAGACTAGATCAAACCTCCACGCTTTGGCGTAAGCACCTAGGAACAACTATCTAAGAGGTCTTTAAAGGGTTGTAACATTAGGCTTACGGTAGGAAACAAAGGGTTTGGTTGGATAGGCGATTTAGTGGTGGCAAGTCAAAATCTTATGTTACAAGCATGAAAAGAATGGCGTTGCTAAGCCAAGACTCGACTCACTAAACTCTAGATAACTTTGAAACAAACAAACATAAATATAAAGATAGATGTAGGATGGTAGCCGTATGTTTTTCTTCATTTTTTTTAAATACACTTTTACTCTACCATCCTCTACAATAACATCAAAATATAAAGGTTTATAGGAGCATCCCTACACTTGAGTTTTATTACTCTAACACTAATTTGACCGAATTGAAAAGATCAAAACACTTGGAGTATTTTATTATGTAAATAAAGGAATTTGAATTTAACGTTCTTTCCGTCACTCCATAAAATTTTACTTTACCCATGAGTCCCAATCATCCCAAAGCGTGTACAAAAGATATGACTCGACTTAGCAACCATGCAAGTAACTAGAAAATTGAACTAAGGGTTTAGTATGATAACAATAGCACTAAAGGTGAGTGCATATAACGTAGGCTAAGGCGATTTGGGTGTACATTTGGGGGTAGATTGTAAACAATGCTCTTCATTGATATTTCAGAAAACCGAAACATCACGAGAACCGCGAAAAGGATAGGCTCTGAGGGGTTAACTAGGGGTATCGTGTACTAAAGATGAGTACGTTGCAAGGGTGTGGGGTAATTAATCAAACGATGTAGAAGAAGTAATTATAATACGGGTATCAAACAAGGGTTATCCTAATGCCTCTTATCATTTAGTCATTCCTAACTACACAAGTGTAGTCTTACTAGCGATCTCGAAATGCATCACAAAACAAGTTCTATAATCTATTATACTACCGGTACACTCTCGAAGCATTAAAGGTGAATGCTTTAATTCCTATAGATCTAGGGGCGAACCTCACATTTTTGGGGTGAAATTTGAGTGGTATATGGTTTTTGTGCTAGTCATATAACTCCTATCCATGAGACGCTTTATTAATACTAAAGTCCCACTCGTACATGGCATGAAAAATTTTAAATTTGACGCTAAAATTACCCTAACAAATATTTCTCATAGCTTATTGCACAAATGAAATAGGACATGAAAAATGATCAAGGATAAACATAGTTTAAAAGTTCCCGTTTTATTCTCTCTCCCTACACTTAAACTGAACATTGTCCCCAATGTTCCCCGAAAGTATCAAAGTTATTATAACGAAAGGTAATTAAAAGAGAAAGAAACTAGTACTCCCCTGATTAGCTCGGTAGGATCCGTGTGAAGTAATGGTTAAATTCTTTCCCAAGAAGAATGTATGTGTGATAAGCTCCATCAAATATTGTGTTTCTTCTTCTTGATAAATAAAACCTGAAAACTTTAAGAAAATAGATAAAACATTCGCGTAAAATCGGTGGTAAAATTATATATGACTCAACTAAACTAGGATATAATGCTTGTGAAATGGATGTTTGCAGATTTTCTGGAAAATTAAGACCTGAGAATTTCCAAAAATTTATAATTAGCACAGAAAAAGAGAGAAATTATATAAGTCGATTCGCTCCTCCCGACGTCGTCGTGTTCTAATCCTAACGCCGTCGAGTTATCACGATAGAAATCGGTCTGCATTGCGTTTTCTGGAAAAATTTCGGAAAATCACACCTTTAAAATCTGAAAATTCTGCAAAACATCCATTATGACTCGATACAAGCATTTGACTCTAACAAACACACATATATATCAATTTCAATAATCATAGTTCTTATGTTCACGTTCTTTTAAAAGCGTGTGTAATCTTCCCTACACTTATCTTTTTTGTAAAATACCTTTATATGTAATTAAGACGAGGTTAAAGACAAAATAAAGCATTTTCACAAATTCAAACATGAGAACATACAATAATGAAAAGACACATGACACACAAACAAGCAAACAATTAAGCATGGGTTGCCTCCCACGAAGCGCTTTTCTTTATTTATGAGTCTTGTAGCTAGACTCGAAGTCGTGCTCCTACGTTGTTTCATTTTTCATCCTCAATGAAAACTCTATCATATTCACAAAATTCTCATCTACTCTATACCTAGGTCCAAGGGTCAAACAATCCCTATAGTAAAGTCTCCTTTTCTACCACATGAAATTCAAGCCTTTTTCAACATCTTCTTTGCTCTTTTCCTCAAAAGCTCTAATGTTATCTCGCTCATAAAGGGATAAAGGGCCATATCCATTCATCTTCCAAGGCATCCTATAAATGATCTCATCGTACCCTTCCATAAACCTAACCGTTCCTTCGGATTTGTTATAGCTCATTTTAGACTTTTCAACAAATGGTTTTCCTAGCATAACTTGGGACAAGCTATAGTCAATGACACATCCTACGTCTTCTAGGACCATAGAATCAACTAAGTAAGTGAAGTTTCCTATAAAGACGTGTACATCCTTGACTCTTCCCACAAAATTGCAAACCCCACCAGGATACTTAGGGTCTTTCCTAATCTTTGGGCATATCCTAACGATGGGTAATCGAGGATTGTCGATTATGTATTGGTGGTAAGCAATTTCTTCCTTAGTGGGGTAAAGATTGAAGTAAGCACTATTTTCCTCATTCACATTTTCATTTACTAAATCATTACCCGAACTATTGCTAATCATGGAGCCAACATTCGAGGCACTAACCGCTTTTTCAACAGCGTCCCTAATTGTACTCTCAAATAACCTATGCAAATCTTGAAGATTGTTGTTTCTACTAACATATCGGTTGCGACGATTGTTAGAGGGGTGTTGGTCAATGGGTTGTGGTTTAAGTGGAAGTGGTTTGTTTGGTGGTGGGTTGTTGCTTGATGGGTTATCATCTTCAATGATGAAAAGTGATGAGTTACGAACAAAGGCACGAAGAAGGGGGATAGACTACGAGGAAGCTAAAAATGAGGAAAAATCTTACTTGATAGGAATCAAGCAAGGGAGCCTAAACGAGATAAAAATCTAACTAGCTATTCTATTCCCGCAGCGCGCAAAAACTTGATGCGCTGCATACACGCGCTCGGGGTCAAATGAACTTCCTTTTGTCGAGCAAGTTTTTCAACACCCTAGGCGTGAACCTAATCGTTGTAGTGTAGCATTGGGTAAGCATCGGTATTGATATCGTTCTCTAGGGAATAGGAATGCTAGTGAGAAGTGTAATACGCTAAGGTTAAGGTTGAGGAAGATTATTTTTTATCTGTTTATATTTTTTTATAAAGCTAAGGGTAAAATCTCGGGGTTTGGATTTGGGGGTTTGGTACTTCCACCGATTAATCTACTATCTAATTATCTAAACTAGGGGCAGTCTTATGTCTATTGATGTGTGCTCGTATGATGATTTAAAATGTGTTTACCTAGATACTATTACTCTCTAGTTATCTTTTATTGGTGGTTGAATTGTCACGTCCTTATTCTTAACGCGTTGTGTTTTCTAAGGTCGTAGGGTATGCGTTTATCCCTAACTCTTTGAGACTACCTTAAGGTTATTGCCTACGAAATCTCTAGGTGAATCATAAACTAACTCTAAGGTTATCTTTGGATGTTTAGCCTACAAATCCGCTAAGTGACTTATATACTAAGGTTTACAAAGATTACTCAAGCATTTAAACACAAAGATGGTCTTATTGCACTCCTAAGGCAATTATAATTAAGATAAGAGACAACCAATCAATAATTAATAACTAGGTTTCATAAATCTAAGCAAACACACAAGAAATTTAGCCGGACATGTTAAACATGCAAGCATACACACATACAATCGAAGACATAATGAAATCAATGAAGTAAAACACTTATCTTGATGTAAAATAGGGTATGAGAACCCTAAGATACTATCCAAACCGGACTACAATCATTTTAGGTTTTTACTCCACAAGTGTACCTCTTAAAATTCTGAAAATTCAATTTCTATATATAGTTTTACATTCGCGACGACGCCGCTTTATAGGTGGGACGCCGATCGCCGCCATTAGGGTTTCGTCTTGGCAGTAATAGTTGGGGCGCCACGTTGAAGTTGTGACGCCGTCGATTCGGATCTAGGCCGTGCGAGATGAAAAGTATTATTGACGCCTTCCTTTTCAAAGCTCGACGTCGGTGTAATTTAGCAAAAATTCTCTTGAACCGTCACAAATTTAATTACGATATCTGAGGGGGCGGCATCGCCTCGGATTGTGACGCCTTGAGTTCAATTCCAAAGCTGACTTGAGTGTCTTTGATCTTGACTTAGCCATTTTCTTCATATATTCACTCCTTTTCGTCCAAATATGAATCATTTGAAATTTTGCTTCCAAGAGACCTAAAAGTAAAATGAACGAAATTAAGCGGTAACGGATATAAAAGTGGGCGATTAAGGGCTTAAATGACCCTTAAAAGTGTACGTTTTAAATCCTTATCAGATTCTCATGATTTCTGGCGCTCCTTTTATATCTCTAGTTTCTTCTTTAAACCTTCGTACGAAGTCTTCCGTCATCTCTCCTTCCCTTCGCTTGATGTGGTGAAGTTCCACAGGATCCTTAATACACTTTTTTTGTTGGAGAAAATTGGCCAAGAAAGCCTCTTTCAGTTTATCATAACTGTCTATTGATTTTGGTGGGAGGTCATCAAACCAAACCCTGGCGGATCCGGTTAGTGTGGAGTTAAACATGTGACACCAGGTTGGCATGGCCCATCGTTCTACTTTGGCCGCTGCCTGGAAGATTTTGAGATGATCTTTTGGGTCTCCACTCCCGACATATGTTTTCACATTAGATGGCATACATGTTTTTGTCGGCATCTCAAAGCAACAGATGCGTGGAGTGAACGGATCAGTCTCCTTACATACCCATGGTCTGGCCAGGTCATCATCATCATTGTCAGTGTTTGACTTCTGCTTTTTAGATCCGGACTTCCAGTATCTATTTCTGTCCTGCTCATTGTTAGAGCGTTCACTTGCCTTCTGCAACTGTGTCTTTCCGGCTCCATGCCTTTTAAAGTCGGGCCCTATCTTTTGTAAGTAGGAGTTTTGGTAGTTGTTTTATTCTTTTCTCTCGAAGCCATGGTGAATTGGTCTTCTAGGATCTTTGGAATATACCGAGATGTTTTCCTCCTTGTCCCTCAACCAATGGAACATGCTTTTGCGCAGCCTTTTGAACACCGTCTCTCGTTCAGCATCTTTCCTCTTTGATGACCTAGACCGAGTACACCTTTGGTCGTAGCTGTCTTCTGTGTTCTGGCGCTCCTTAGACTCGAGAATTTTCCTCAAGTCCTTCCTTCCAGTTGGCATCTCCGATTCGTAATGATGCGTAGTATTACGAAGATCCGTCCGAGTTTTTAGCGCTTTTACTTCTTTGGTCATTTCTTTTTGTTTCCGAACTTTCTCTGTCACGATCGGCAAGATCTGGTCAAAATACTTGTCACAGTACCTCCTGAGGGAAGCGTCAGACGCAGGTCCCTCAAGTTCCGCCAGATATGCGTTATCTTCCCTTCCCGCCGTATTCCGTTGTGTGGATTTTAAAACGGGAGTTGGTTCTGACCGAGTGCCCATGGTGAGTACTTTCAAGAACGTAGTTGTGTACTGGGTCCCACGAATGGCGCCAACTTGTTAGTACAAAAAGTATGACAGATTATAATGGGTGTCGATGATGCTTGTCGGACAGGGCTAACAAGCTATTGGTGGGCTATTCTTGCACTAATCCAAGTAGTTGATTGAATCCCTGCACAAGAAAGAGTAAACCATTAGTCTTACCGTGGGGACGGACCCCACGATTAGACTTCGGTGTAAGAGTAAGTACACATTCTTGTCAGAGATAATAAGTGTGTGTGTGTGTGTGTGTTATTATGAGAGAGAATTCGTACCTTGTATGGGGTTTAGAGCCCCTTTTATAGGCGAGGTTTACCGCTAGGGTTTCCTGATAACTCGGATATAAGAGTTAGCGGCTCCGACAAGGTCCCGTGGTAATCGCGGATGCGGACACAGGATGCCTTTCGCAGCCGGAGGTTCGGTCCGTTAAGTATCCTGCGCGCGTCTTTTAGTCTGGACTATAGCCAATTTCGTTATTGGGCTTACTGTTGGTCCAGTTTTCGTAGTTGTTTTCGTTGTTGGGCCTGGGCCCATGATGTGTATAGCACAAATTAGGCCCTATAGGCCTGCTATACATGCTATACGTCATCAGGGTGGAATCTAAAATGATATCTTACGGGGGTAGATTGACGTTGGTGAATTTGGTGCTCGGAAGTCTCCCACTTTACTGTTTTTCTCTTTTTTGCGCACCTGTACATGTTATTAAAAATCTTGAAAGCGTGAGACAACACTTTTTTTGGGATGGAAATTATGAAAGGAAAAAATTGGCGTGGGTGAAATAGGATCAAGTTTCAAATAAGTCAAGTGCAGGGGGTCTAAATATCGGCAGTCTAAAAGCTTGTAATTTGGCTTTATTAAAAAAGTGGTGGAGTAGGTTTCGGGTAGAAGAAGAGAGACTTTGGGTTAAATTAATCAAAATTACTGGTAGAAGCAATGGTGGAAAATGAGGGTGACATAATTAAAGTAAGGAATTATATTGAGGAAATAGAGGTTCTTTTTTTAAAGGATCTTTTGGCAAGAAGGTTAGTAATTAACGCAATCCTCTATTTTAGCTTCATAAATGACTAGGTGATTTTAAGTTCAGCGATAGATTTCCAAGATTATTTGCTCCAGAATCTAACAAACAGGTCTCGGTGAGTGGGAGAGGGTCATGGGGTTTGGATGGTGATTGGAAGTGGGAGTGGGGGTTGGAGAGAGAAGTGAGGGGGAGAGGTTTGGGCGAACTTGAAGAACTGGCAGATATGATCAAAACTTTTGTTACTAACTCTTTATACCCAGATGCATGACGTTGGTCTCTTGATGAAAAGGGTCAGTTCTCGGTAAAAAGTCTTAAGTATATGATCGATGAAAAAACACTCTCTAACTCGAGTATGGTGACCTGATAAGGTTTTAAAAGGTACCATTTGAGGGTCGTTTAAGTCCTTATTTGATCACTTTTGTATCCGTTATTGCTTAATATCGTTCCTTTTCACTTTTTAGGTCTCGTGAAGGCAAAATCTTGGAATGGCACTTATTTGGACGAAAAGGCGAATATATGAAGAAAATGGCCAAAGTCGAAATCGACACTCACAATCACGAATGTAGAAGGCGGCGGCTGGGTTCTATGTACGCCGTCGGAGAATTATTGTGACGGTCGAACTCAAAACTCGTGTTTTCAAGAGACGGCGCTAGTTGTGAAAGAGTAGGCCGTCGCTACTCGCACGGCCTAGATGCGATCCGCACGACGCCGAAGTCAAGAGGACGTCACGGACATAAGGTGACGCCGTCGCAAGGTTAACGTGGCCAAGACGAAACCCTAATGGCGGCGACACGGCGGCCACTAAACATAAGGTGCCGTCGCAATTGTAATCTTATATATAGAATCCGAATTTTTCGGTCTTTGTGTGGAGAGTCTTTGGAGTAAAACCTAAACCGAACCTAAGGTGTCTTGTACAAGATTTTAGGGTTTTAACCCTATCTTACACCAAGATAAGTCTTTGCTTCATTAATTCAATTATGTCTTTGATTATTTGTGTGTATGCTTGCATGTTCTCCATGTCCGCTAATTTATTTGTGTGTTTGCTTAGGAAGTATGAAACTTAATTATTGAATATTGATTGGTTGTTTCTTATCTTAGTTGATTAATGATCTAGTAATGCGATAGGTCATTCGTTGTGTACTTAATGCTTGATTCATCTTTGTGAACCTTAGAGTATGATTACCGAGTGATTGTAGGCTAAAACATCCGAAGAGTGCCTTAGAGTAGAGTCTATAATCTCTACGTGGTTTGTAGACAAGACCCTTTGGTAAGTTCAAAGAGTTAGGGAAACGCATACCCTACAACTTTAGAAACACAACGCAACTAGGAATAAGACGTGACACTCAACCATCAATAGAGATAATTAAGGAGTAATACAAACTAAGTAAACACATCTTTAAACTATCATACGAGCACACATTAATTAGACATAGACTCCCACAACCTTAGTTTAGATAATTAGATAATAGTAGAGTAATCGGTAGAAATACCAACCCCCAAATCCAATACCCGAGATTCGTACTTTTCCATTTTCATAAAATATAAAAGATAAAAATAATCTTCCTCAACCTTAACCTTAGCGTAGTAACTCCCTACTAGCATTCCTATTCCCCAGAGAACGATATCAATACCGGTGGCACCCTAATTACTACACTACAACGATTAGGTTCATCGCCTAGGGTGTTATAAAACTTGCTCAAGAAAAGGAAGTTTCCTTGACCCCGAACGACGCGTGTGGCGTTATCAAGTTTTTGGCGCACGGGGAATAGAATAGCTAGTTAGTAGTCCACCTCGCTTAGGTTTCTTTGCTTGATTCCTATCAAGTAAACTTTTTCTCATTTTTAGCTTTCTCTTAGTCTATCCCCTTCTTCGTAACCTTTGTTCGTAACCTCATCACTTTTCATCATGGAAGGTGATAACCCACTACCATTCATCAACATACCACCAAATGACCCGCCAAGAGCCCGTACTCTTGGTGAATACTCGAGACCAAGCCACTTAGGCTATAGGAACACCATTGAGCTTCCGACCAAGCCCAAACTACGGCCTGCGATCCGACACCATCCGGTTGGTGCAAAACGGATGTGCATTCCATGGACTTCGTTCAAGATCCAAATCAACATCCGAGGATTTCCTCGAAATCGCCGATTCCATCGACCTTGATGCTACTACTGGGAGACCACGCGCTGCGTCTCTTCCAATTCTCTCTGGGGACCAAGCTAGTAATTGGCTTGAGCGACTTCCCGCCGGCTCCATCTCAAGTTGGGATGATCTTACTTCGCTTCCTTGCTCAATTTTTCCCACCGGGAGAACCACTAAGCTTAGGAATGACATCTTGATGTTCCAACAACGTCAAGGTGAATCTCTCTGAAGCATGGACCCGATTCAAGGACTTACTTCATAAAGTCCCTCATCACGGCATTGATCTTTGGCTCCAAGTCCAAATCTTTTATGATCATGTCAACTTTCCCACTAAGCGATCCATCGACCAAGCGGCCGGTGGAAAACTTAGTGATCTCACCGCGGAAGAATCATGGGAAATAATAGAGGACCTTGCCTCTATGACAACGAAAGTTAGATGACCCCGTGAGTCGCCTAAAACCGTCAAGGCAATCTCCTTGCCTCCTCCCGACCATAGGATGATCGAACTTGAAGATCAAGTTAAATTCCTCATGAGTTCCTACAAAAATCCTAAGTCTTCACGACAAGTGAGTCAAATCACCCTACCTTGTGAGTTATGCGGTGGTCCCCATGACACTCGTGATTGCTCAAGGCTCTCCGAACAAGCTTTGCGGACTACGCCCATACGCATTCCGACGGAGCGGAGATAAGTGGTACACTTTCAAACCTGAACAAAACAACTTAGGAAACTCATACAACCCTCATGGAGAAATCACCCTAATCTTAAGTGGAACCAAAACTCAAGCACACCCCAAAGCTCATCTAGTTCGCCTAATAGGTTCAATTCTTCTAATACCGGAACCCCACTAATATTGAAGCAATTGCATCTAGATTTTGTCATCCCAAGAAACTCGATTGAATAAGCTTGAAGCCGATTTTAAGCAAAACAGAGCGAGATGACAACCAAGCTTGATGCCCTCTTAAAAGCCTTCAATGAGCGGAAATTGAGCACCGCAAGTGATACCATTAAGAACCCAAAAGTGAATTCGATTGCATCGACTTCACATTCCGATTCACCATGGGAAAGTGCACATCCATGTCCTCTTACCCAACGGTTCATTCGGTAAATGCTATCAAAAGGGTTCCAAGTCATCCAAAGATACCAAGGCCCCAGACCTTTGGTAAAGCCTACTCCGAGAAACCCGACGACCAAGAATCCAAACTTAGTTTAGAGGAGGAGTACAAGGAACTCTATCAAGAGAAACCAATTCTTGAAGTCTTAGCTCATGCACCTTATTATAATGCTTTAAAAGAAAATATGAGTTAGAACTTAGGCTTGGGAAACATGGGTCCGCTTTTGTGCGAAACAACTTACCTAAGAAGTTAGATGATCCCGGCTATTCACTCTTCCGTAGACTTGAACTTCCAAGCCACTCGATGCTTTAGCCGATTTAGGATCATGCATCAATCTCGTTCCGTTGTCTCTTCATAGAAGCCTCAACCTAGGTAAAATTGAACCAACGGAAACTATCTTAGGATTAGCGGACGGTAGTATAGCACGTCCGGTTGGAATAATAAAGGACATGGTAGTACATGTAGGAGAGTTGACTCTTTTGGCCGACTTTCATGTACTCGACATGAATAAGGACCCGACATGCCCATTACTAGTTGGAAGAGGATTTTTAGCTACCGCTAGTGCCATCATCGATTGTAAGATGTCCAAAATAGTGGTAGGAGAGGAGTGCTAGGTCCGTTACGATGTTAAAAACATACGTACTATAAGGTTGAGGAAATCCCACAAGAGATAGGGTTGGATAGAGAGCCTTCTCGATATGGACCTTGGATTGATAAGAACATCATAGGCCCCCAAAGACCTTTTTACCTAGATAAGGCCTTTGCTAGTGCAGCAACTTTCCAAGAACAAGAATTGGCTAGGGATATAGAAGTGAACCCGTTCGAGGACGCATTAGTATTTAGGAAGATGACCGAGTTCCTAGGAAGCTTGCCCGTTAACCTTGTCATGAATAAATGGATAGTTGAGAAATCCGAACACATGTGGAATTGGAATAGACCGCCTAGTGATGGTAATGGAAGGTGGCACATTAGGATACAAATCTATGATCCCGATGGTGAGATGTTTGAAAAGGCATATCTAACCGAACGTACTACTAGGAACTTGAATGATAAGTTTGATCCTTACGACATTGTTGAGGATAGACTTAGGTATATCGGCACGTAGGAGCACGACTCACGAGTCTAGCTACAAGACTCTTTAATAAAGAAAAGCGCTTGTGGGAGGCAACCCATGCTTAATTGTTTGCTTGTTAGTGTCATATATCTTTTATTAATTGTTTATCCTCATGTTTAAATTTGTAAAATGCTTTATTTTGTTTTTAACTTCGCCTTAATTACATATAAAGGTATTTTACATAAGGGATAAGTGTAGGGAGGATTACACACGCCAAAAGAAACGTAAACATGAGAATAACAATTAATTAAAAGATATATATGTTTGTTTGTTCGAGTCAAATGCTTGTATCGAGTCATAATGAATGTTTTGCGAATTTTTTCCGTATTCTAAAGATGTAAATTTTCCGTAAATTTTTCCGTAAAATCGCAGACCGCTTTTTGTCGGGATAACTGACGGGCGTCAGATTGCAACTGACGGCGCCGAAGGAGTAAAAACATCGATTACTTTTTCTCGTTTTCGAGCTACTTATAAATTTTGGAATTTTCCGTGTCTTAATTTTCTTAGAAATTTTGTAAACATTCATTCCACAAGCATTATATCCTAGTTTAAATCGAGTCTTATATATATTATTACCGCCGATTTTACGAAGGTTTCGCTTTGTTTTCTTCAAGTGTGCGAGTTTAGTTTGTCGAAGAAGTTACATAAGATTGGAAGGAGCTTTTCACGCAATAATTCTTCTTGAAAAGAATTTAACCACCACTTTACACGGATCCTACCGAGCTAATCGGGGAGTATTAGTTTCTTTCGCTTTTAATTACCTTCTTTATCATAACTTTGATACTTTCGGGAACATTGGGGACAATGTTCAATTTAAGTGTAGGAGGGAAAATAAAACGGAACTTTGAAACTATGCTTATCCTTGACTATTTGCTTTGTCCAATTGTGATTGTGTAATAAACCATGAGAAATGTCGGTTAGGGTAATTTTAGCACCAAATTTGAAATTTTCATGACATATAGGAGTGGGCCATTAGTCTTAACAAAAGCGCCTCACGGATAGGAAGTTATATGACTAGCACAAAACCCTTTACCACCCAAATTCCACCCAAAATGTGAGGATCGCCTTAGATTAGTAGGAATTAAAAGCATTCATCTTCAATGCTTAGAGTGTGAACCGGTAGTATATTAGATTCTAGAACTTGTTTTGTGATGCATTCGAGATCGCAAGTGAGGCTACACTTGTGTAGTTAGAATAACTAAATGATAAGAGGCATTAGGATAAACCCTTGTTTGATACCGTAATATAATTACTTCTTCCATATCGGTTGAGTAATTCCCCACACCCTTGCGTTGTACTCATCTTTAGTACACGATACCCCTAGTTAACCCTCGTGAGCCTATCCTTTTCGCGGTTCTCGTGATATTTCGGTTTTCCGGAATATCAATGAAGAGCATTGTTTACACCCCACCCCAAATATACACCCAAATCGCCTTAGCTCTACCCCTTATGCACTCACTTTTAGTGCAAATATTTGTTATCACCCTAAACCCTTAGTTCAATTATCCGTTGCTTGCATAAGTTGCTAAGTCGAGTCATATCCTTTGTATACTGATTTGGGATGATTGGGATTCATGGGAAAAGTTAAAGTTTATGAAATGACGGAAGGGAACGTTAAATTCAAATTCCCTTTGTTTGCGTAATAATGTACCCCAAGTGTTTTGATCTTTTCAATTCGGGTCAAATTAGTGTTAGAGTAATAAAACTCAAGTGTAGGATATGCTTATAAATCTCTAGTATTTTGATGTTATCTTAGAGGATGGTAGAGTAAAAGTGTATGAAAAAAAAAAAAAAAAAAAAAAAAAAAAAAAAAAAAAAAAATAGAAAAGAGAAAAGAAAAAAATAGAGTGATAAAAAAAAAAAAAAAAAAAAAATAAAACATACCATCCTACATCTATCTTTTAATTTATGTTTGTTTATTTCGCTTATCTAGAGTTTAGAGTGTCGAGTCTTGGCTTAGCAACGCCATTCTTCATATCGCTTAACATAAAGATTTTGACTTACCACCACTAAATAGCCTATCCCACCAAACCCTTATTTCCCTACCGTAAGCCTAACGTTACAACCCTTTAAAGACCTCTTTGATAGTCTTTCCTAGGTGCTTACGCCAAAGCGATGGAGGTTTGATCTATTCTCAAGCCTATGGTAATCTATGTACTAGGACCGGTTAATGAGTGTTTATCTTCCATTTCCTATATTGTTATATTTCATTTATACACCGAGAGAGATGTAAGTATCCAAACACCCCATGTGAGGTGCTAGTATGTAATTCCGTGCTTGTTATGACTTTCATGGGGCTTATATGTGTTGTGGACCGCTTTTGAATTAATCTTTGAATGACCCCTAACTTATAAATTAATTGGCTAAAAGCACATTTGCTTGAGGACAAGCAAATAACAAGTGTAGGGATATTTGATAAGGTTTTAAAGGTACCATTTTGAGGGTCGTTTAAGTCCTTATTTGATCACTTTTGTATCCGTTATTGCTTAATATCGTTCCTTTTCACTTTTAGGTCTCGTGAAGGCAAAATGCGGAATGGCACTTATTTGGACGAAAAGGCGCGAATATATGAAGAAAATGGCCAAAGTCGAAATCGACACTCACGCCATTTGAATGTAGAAGCGCGACGGCCGGTTCTATGTACGACGCCGTCGGAGAATTATGTGACGGGTCGAACTCAAAACTCGTGTTTTCAAGAGACGGCGTCTAGTTGTGAAAGAGTAGGCCGTCGCTACTCGACGGCCCAGATGCGATCCGCACGACGCCGAAGTCAAGAGACGGCGTCACGGACATAAGGTGACGCCGTCGCAAGGTTAACGTGGCCAAGACGAAACCCAATGGCGGCGACACGGCGTCACTAAACATAAGGTGACGCCGTCGCAATTGTAATCTTATATAGAATCCGAATTTTTCGGTCTTTGTGTGGAGAGTCTTTGGAGTAAAACCTAAAACCGAACCTAAGGTGTCTTGTACGGTATTTTAGGGTTTTAACCCTATCTTACACCAAGATAAGTCTTTGCTTCATTAATTCAATTATGTCTTTGATTATTTGTGTGTATGCTTGCATGTTCTCCATGTCCGGCTAATTTATTTGTGTGTTTGCTTAGGAAGTATGAAACTTAATTATTGAATATTGATTGGTTGTTTCTTATCTTAGTTGATTAATGATCTAGTAATGCGATAGGTCATTCGTTGTACTTAATGCTTGATTCATCTTTGTGAACCTTAGAGTATGATTACATGAGTGATTGTAGGCTAAAACATCCGAAGAGTGCCTTAGAGTAGAGTCTATAATCTCTACGTGATTTGTAGACAAGACCCTTTGGTAAGTTCAAAGAGTTGGGAGAAACGACACCCTACAACTTTAGAAACACAACGCAACTAGGAATAAGACGACACTCAACCATCAATAGGAGATAATTAAGGAGTAATACAAACTAAGTAAACACATCTTTAAACTATCATACGAGCACACATTAATTAGACATAGACTCCCACAACCTTAGTTTAGATAATTAGATAATAGTAGAGTAATCGGTGAAATACCAACCCCAAATCCAATACCCGAGATTCAGACTTTTCCATTTTCATAAAATATAAAAGATAAAAATAATCTTCCTCAACCTTAACCTTACCGTAGTAACTCCTACTAGCATTCCTATTCCCCAGAGAACGATATCAATACCCGTGGCTTACCCTAATTACTACACTACAACGATTAGGTTCATCGC